>LNAC01000069.1:3520021-3534262 GCA_002007465.1 Ailurus styani
CCCCCACCATCCCTTCTTGGCTGCTTAGCTGGCTCTTCCCCTTCCACACAGGGCTCCCGGCAGGACCTTCTTATCATCTGATACATTATTACTCTGGGGGTTTAGCCAATCCTAACCCGAGACTTTAAATACTATCTTCTATGCCGGTGCCTCCACGTAAATGAGGACCTCTCCCCATTACTCTCTGATTTCCCTGTCTGACTGCTTCTTCAGTGTCTCCCATTAATGATCTCCGAGTCATATCAGATTTGCTATGTTGAAGTCTGAACTTTCTATTCTCAATCACCACAGCCCACCCCCAATCCTATCTCTTCCCTGCGTTTCCTGTCCCACCATGGCTCACACAACTGTCCAAGCCAATCCTGACTTATATATTTTCCTTCTACCCTACGCCTGACCATTCACCATGTCCTACATTCTACTTGCAGAATGCATCCCTAACCCACCCACTCTTTTTCGTGGTTTTGCCACTAAACACAAGACACCACCACCTTCCATCTGTAACAGCCTCCTAATCATTCTCTGTTTCTACTTCTCATGTTACTTTCCCAAAGACGATGCCTCCTTGACTTCCCATGACACACTAAGCCCTCATCTGTCTCAGGGCCTTCAAATGTGCTGTCGCTCTGCCTGAAAGGCTCTTCCCTCAACTTCCCATATATGTGGCCCATTTTCTACCTGTCTCTCTCCGCTCATATCACCTCCTCAGAGAAGCCTTCCCTGCAGACCTATCTACGTTCTTCCTCTGTCTCAATGATTCTCCAACACACCATGCTGTCTTTTGCTTCGTTGCACTTCCCATAATCTGTATTTTACTTTCACTGGCTAATGAATGCGATAAATATTTACTGTGTCTCCTCTGTACCAGGCACTGTGCTAGATGCTAGGGATAAAATCATAATCCAAAGGACAAGGTCCGGGCGCCTGGGTGGCTCAGTGGGTTGAAGCCTCTGCTTTCGGCTCAGGTCATGATCTCAGGGTCCTGGGATCGAGGCCCGCATCGGGCTCCCTGCTCAGCGGGGAGCCTGCTTTCCCCCCTCTCTCTCTGCCTGCCTCTCTGCCTCCTTGTGATCTCTCTCCCTCTGTGAAATAAATAAATAAATAAATCTTTAAAAAAAAAACAAAGGACAAGGTCCCTGGTCCAAGGGAGCATAGAATGTAGTGAAAGCTACAGATATGAATCAAACAATCATGCAAATACAAATGAATGATGAATTTCTATTTTACAAATAAAAATATAATGACAAACTCTAATAAGTTCTTGAATGAACAGCTGTTAGAGAATAAATACCTAACACGGACTGTCTGTTTATCATGTTCTAGGTCCAGAACTAAGTGGCAGCTGAGCCAAGGTTCAGCTCAGGTGCGTCTGCTTAAGAGCCGGGGTCCTACGGAGGTTCGTTCGCTCTGGCCTTTCTTGGTTTTCCTCCTGTCTCTATAAGCCTCGGTCTCCAGTCCCCACCATCGTAGCACTTCCTATATCCTGGTTCCTGGTGCTTCCCCATTCTCGGTTCTCAGCCTTCTCTTCCCCCGGTGTCCCGGCCGGGCTGGAGCTGAAACTAGGCATTACTCGCAAAGAGGCAAATCTTGGAGAGCGATGGCAGTTCTGCTCCTAAGATCCCCAACCAGTCCTCGCAGCGGCCCTTGAGGCTCCCTGCACAAGGAGAATCCCTGTGCAGGTTTCAGAGACGGGGCGAGGCTGGGGGGCCGGGGCACCTGTTGCTGGAGAACATGGTAGTATCACACCGGGAAGTACTATGCATCCGTTAGAAGCAACGGAGTCGACGTCACCATGAACAATGTTTAGTGGAAAAGGTAAGAAACAGAAATAAAGCTGTAATGAGTCATCTACAGAAACTCAAGATGCATGCACATAAAACAAATGCACACACTTTGTAAGTATAGATAAAAACAAAAGGGGCTGGGGTGCCTGGTGGCTCAGTCGTTAAGCGTCTGCCTTTAGCTCGGGTCATGATCCCAAGGTCCTGGGATCAAGCCCCACATAGGGCTCCCTGCTCGGCGGAGAGCCTGCTTCTCCCTCTCCCTCTGCCTCTCTCCCTGCTCATGTCTCTCTCTCTCACTGTGTCTCTCTCTGTGTGTCAAATAAATAATAAAATCTTTTAAAAAGTGTGTGGAGGGGATGCCTTGCTGGCGCAGTCAGTGGAGCATGTGCCTCTTGATCTCGAGTTTGTGAGTTCAAGCCCCACGTTAGGTGTAGAGGTTACCCTGAAAAATAAAATCTTAACACACACACACACACACACACACACACACACCCCATAGAATGGTTGCGTGGAGGGACACAGGGATGGATGTAAAGTGCAGGCAGGGTGGCCGTGTGTCCTGGTTTGCTCTCAGCAGTCCTGGCTGATACCTGGGGTCCCAGCATCGTAATTATGCACATGCCTCTTTCTCTTCTCAGCAGTGTTTTTGCGTGTATGATAAAACACACAGTCACTGCAGGTATGGAAATAAGAGGAATACATAGTAAGAGGGAGACTTTGCAAGATGCTACAGAAGTAACACAGACTGAGGAGTGTGGTTCACCCAACACTGTCGCTGAGATCCGAGACAAGCTCAGAGTGAACGACCACCACCAAACTTAGCAAACGAAACCACAAAATCCAGCCCCCCCCGAAATGTTAACCTACTCCAAGATGTGAAGAATACTCACATCTTCATGAATCTGTTCACCTGTCCTGACACACTTGGCCTGAGGATCATTTCTGTTTGGGACTCCAAGCACCTACGTTTGGGTTCCAGGCCTGTAAAGCCACATCAGGTGCACCAGGCGGGGCAGAGTGGGAGGCTGGGGGCAGCTGCCAGAGGTCAGATTATAAGGGTTTCCGGGGCGCCTGGGTGGCTCAGTGGGTTAAAGCCGCTGCCTTCGGCTCAGGTCATGATCCCAGGGTCCTGGGATCGAGGCCCGCATCGGGCTCTCTGCTCAGCAGGGAGCCTGCTTCCTCCTCTCTCCTCTCTCTCTGTCTGCCTCTCTGCCTACTTGTCATCTCTCTCTCTGTGTCAAATGAAAAAATAAAATCTTTAAAAATAAATAAATAAATAAGGGTTTCCGGGCCTCTGGGAGAGAATCCACCACAAAGAGAGACCACTGTTAAGGTTAGGGACTTCTGGTCATCTGGGGAGGCCAGGGACTGGGTGCCGAGCTGGGTGCTGCAGGGCAGCTGGCTCGGAGAAGCCTCGGAATTCGACTGATGGCAGGTGTGCACCCTGGAAGCAAGGGCTCTGAGGGTGGAGCTAAGGGAGTTCACCTAAACAGCTGCAGGGTCTAGGACAGTCTTCTAGCTGGAGGGGAGGGGAGAGGAGGGGAGGGGCTCCTCTGACCTCCCAGCTGGGGAACTCGGCACGTGAACTACCTGCCATTTCCGCACACCCAGGCAGAGCTCCACTTGGCTGTTGATGGCAATGAGAGGGCAGCACGGAGGATCTCTGGCTTGGCAGGATCTCCTTTCTACAAAAAATGACTCACACTGACTCATGATTGTTGGTAAGACTTTTAAGATGCTAGGAGTTCATTCATTCATTCATTCATTCATTCATTCATTCATTCATTTAAGAGGGCGGGGGGGAGAACACCTGCACAGAGGGAAAGGGAGAGAGAGAGAATCCCAAACAGGCTCCACACCCAGTACTGATCCCAATGCTGGGCTCAATCTCATGACCCTCAGATCATGACCTGAGCTGAAATCAAGAGTTGGATGCTTAAGTGACCACACCACCCAGGCGCCCCAACATGCTAGGTGTTCCTTAAGAAAACTTTGCAAGAGGGCACCTGGGTGGCTCAGTGGGTTAAAGCCTCTGCCTTCGGCTCACGTCATGATCTCAGGGTCCTGGGATTGAGGCCCACATCGGGCTCCCTGCTCAGTGGGGAGCCTGCTTCCTCCTCTCTCTCTGCCTGCCTCTCTTCCTACTTGTGATCTGATCTCTTTCCCTGTGTCAAATAAATAAACAAAATCTTTAAAAAAGAAAAAGAAAAGAAAACTTTGCAAGAATCTGTAGATGGAGCTTTGAGCTAGTAAAATTGATATTTAACTGCTAATGTGATAACATTTGTTCCCACACACCGATGAAGCTAATGGACAACTGGTCACTATCAAAGTGAAAAAGAACCATCTTTCATTTCATCTCCCCAAACCAAAACCTAGGTGTTCTCATAGACTCTGTCTCCCTCATCTTTCAAAACTAATTGGTCACCAAACCCTGTTCAACCTTTTGGGAGTTTGCTAATGTATAACTCCCTCTACACTGCTCGGGTCACTCTTGTGCAAGCCACTATCATTCCCCCTTGTGTTGTGGTTCGTTTTATGCGTCCAACTTGACTGGCCAGAGTGATGCTCAGATATTTGGTTACACATTATTCTAAGTGTGTCTGTAAGGGTGTTTCTGGATGAGATTAGCACATGTAGACTGAGTAGAGCAGATTGCCTCCCTAGTGTGGGTGGGCCTCACCCAATCAGTCGAAGGCTTGACTGGAACAAATTGCTGACTCTTTTGCTGGTAAGAGGGAACTCTTCCTGCCTGATTACTTCAGCTGGGACATTGTTTTTTTTTCTTTTTCTGGCCTTTGGACTCAAACCAAAACATCAGCTCTTCCTGGGTCTTGAGCCTACTGGCTTTCTATCTAGAACTATACCTTGGTTCTCCGGGGTCTCCAGCTTGGAAACTGCAGATCTTGGGAATTCTCAGCCTCCAGAATCCCACAAGCCAATTCCTTATAATTATCTCTCTATAGAGAGGGTTCTCTGGAGAACCCTGATTAATGCACTTCGATTACTGTGGGAGTGGCCTCTGGAATGGTCCCCTGCCTTGACCTTGCATACTTTCAGGGAGAATTTCCCAAAACATAATCTGCATATTCCTTTTACATATTTAGCTTTCTTCAATGATTTCTCATACCTTTCAGGATAAATTGAAAACTCTCTCGCATCTATGTAAAATTCTTCATGAGGAGCCCCTTCCCTTCTTCTCCATATGCTTCTCTTACCTGCTTGCCCACACGCAGAACCCACGGCCTCCCTGAGCCACCAGCTGTCCCGCAGGATGGCCGTGCCACCTCTCTCCTGGGTCTTTGCACGAGCTCCCTCCTGTCCGCTGTGCCCACGCAGGCCAGGCCCCACCACTGCTCCGAGGACCTGACGGTCTGACTCAGGACCCGCTGGGGGTCTGACCCTTTTCCGGTTCCACGCACGGAGTTCAGGAACACACTCGAGCAGGCCGTGCTGGGGGGTCTGAATCAGGTCTTGATTATGCCTTAATGTACTGTGTGCACACGGCAGCCAACGTGCTCCAAGTCAGCCACACACCTGGCCCAGGTGAGCGGGTCTCCGGCAAGAAGTCTGTGAGGTCCCGTGCAGGTTGCTCTAGGCACGTGTCTAGATGTGGGTGTGTCTATATGTGTAGACGGAGAAACGAAGCTTCAGGACGCCTCACCTGTACAGAGTCCTAGAACAATGACCGTTTGCTGTATGTATTAGCTTTTTGAAATGTGCGATTCACCCCAATTTCCTTTTTATTCTAAATATATGCTTTGTACTTGTGTATTCATAATTGTATTATGTTTCTTAGAGAGGGCCTTTTCAAATTGTTTATGCTTCACGCCCACAAAACCCAGGAATGTGTTCTCACCTAGCAGAAGATAGGCTTCCAGAAAATCTAATGTGACCCTCAGTGACTCAGAAGTCCTCACCTGTGACTATGGCACTTTGCTGGGAGAGGTGGGTGGTGCCATGTGTCCTGACTTCCTTCCTAGTCAGCAAAGACGGAAGTCCTGGTCTTTCTCTGAGCCCACACCCAACATGGACACACCATTGTCACCTGCTGCTTTCACCTGGCTTCCTCCTTGTCATCCTTTAGAATTCCGCTCAGCTGGGCGCCTGGGTGGCTCAGTGGGTTAAAGCCGCTGCCTTCGGCTCAGGTCATGATCCCAGGGTCCTGGGATCGAGGCCCACATCGGGCTCTCTGCTCAGCAGGGAGCCTGCTTCCTCCTCTCTCCTCTCTCTCTGCCTGCCTCTCTGCCTACTTGTAATCTCTCTCTCTGTGTCAAATGAATAAATAAAATCTTTAAAAAAAAAAAAAAAAGAATTCCGCTCAGGGGTTGCTGTCTCCAGGAAGTCTTCCTTGCTGCCCCAGTCCACACTGGGTGCCCACACGTAACAGACTTCCTGTAACTTTCGGCTGAATGAATGAAGCTGACCCGTCAAATTATTCCCTCCCTGCTCCTGGAAAAATGCATCCATGTAGGTTGTTTCCGGTAGATTCTTGAGTTCCATCTGAAGCAACCCCTCTTCTCACTTGATTCCTGGGCTGTCCCTTTCACCGGATCCCAGATCTCCCACTGCTGATACCTTCAGACAAAGTCTGCATTTCTGTACGGGGCGGGCGGGGGCAGAGGGATGCGTTGTGCATGAGCGTTGAGTGCCGCCACGACAAAGTTTCCCAGGCTTGGGGGCCCAGACAACCGACATTTCTTTCCTCACAGTCCTGGAGGCTAGGAGCCCAAGATCCAGGTGGAGAAGGAGACCATGTCTCTCCTGCCTGTTTATAGGAACCCGAATCCCATTCGCAGGGGCTCCACCCTCATGACCTAATCACCTCCTAGAGGCCCCACCTCTGATACCATCACATTGGGAAGTAGGTTTTGACATAAGAATCGGGGTGAGGGGAGGGGACATAAGCGTCCAGTCTAAAGCACTTGCCCACGTCACTCAGGTAGCAGGTTGGGGAGCAAGGTCTTCTGACTCCAAATCCTGGGGCTTTCTGCGATATCCCACAGTCTCCTGCGCATAGCCCTGTTCCCTACTCCTAGGAGCTCTCTGTCCGCACTGTCATCTTCCTGACATTTCATTTCCTGCAAAATAACTCATCTCTACATGCCATGTGAATGCTGCTGATCACAATCGCACAGCTGGAGGGTATGGGGTTGGGAGTTCTGAAAACAGTGCAGGCAGCTACCGTGGTAGGTGGGGGCTGGGGTGGGCTGCAGTATAAAAGAGAGGTCAAGGGTACACACTTGGAAACCAAATCACCCACGTTCAAATCCTGACTCACTCACTCTCTAGCTCTATGGTCTTAGCTAAGGGGTTCGGCCCCTCAGTGTCTCAGTTTTCCCATCTGTAAAATGGGAATGAGAACAGCACCTGTCATGGTTCACTGAGCTGATTAAATGAATCAGTATGCAAACAGCGGTCATCACTCTGTATGCCCTGAATGCGGGACAGCAATAATTAGTATTACTCTCAATTTCTAGGCATAGGATTTTTCCAGCCCCATGTTCTCACTTTTCATTTGGAGTAAAATTCTTTGAAGCAGGAGTAGTCTGTGATTCCTCTTGGGGGGCTCGTAAGAGGGAAAGAACAGGCAAAGATGGTTGAGTGTCTAAACAATCTCAAGGGCAATGATGCCTGTCTTCACTTTTGGACCATGAAGTTCAAGGAGACACAGGACCCTTGGGGTTCCAGGCTGGCAGTGCCCCGGAGAGATCTCTCTGGCTATTCCTCTCTGACCCTTTTGTATATCCTCTGCTAGTACGAGGCCCTGAAGAGCTGGGTGACAGCGTGTGGCTGCCAAGAAGCTTTATGGTGCTTCATGCTAGCTCTGACTTCTATTTTGGGACCCACAAAGGTCAAAGTCAGTCCCTGCCTGCAGGAATGGCGAGGTGCACGCCAGGAGCAGCTGGGTTCCCCAGCCTCCTGGGTCCCACTAACCGGAACGTGTGAACCTCGAACCCATCAAGCACAGAGCTTGACATAAACTCCAGTGCTGAGCCCCGAGGGGCTGCTCTGTGCGGAATCCCCAGGGAGCCAAAAACGCAGAGAAATACACCCTCTCACAGCTCATCCTGGAGCTCGCCCGCCTTTCCCTTCTCCCCTTCCCTCCACCAGTGAAGTAGCTTGGTTCGCAATTACAACCAGTAGCAATTTTAAACTGCTCTGCGCTCTGGGTCCCCAGCAGCTGACCCTCTCCCGGCCTGCCCCGACTGCTGTTTATTTTGGCAGGGCTGAGCTCCTCACCCGCCCTAACGCTGGCGCTGAAACCTTGCCCATAAAACACCCTGTAAAAGGAGCTCTGGGGGCCCGTGAGTGAGATTCGTGCCTGGAGCCTCGCTCCCCAGACCTCTTCTTCCTGCACTGAACCCAGAGTCCACGGGGCTTGCTTTGCTTCCCCGCCCCTTTCCCAGGGGCCTCGTGTATTGACAGGTGACCCCAGCCCATCTTCACGACCTCCAGCTGGAGAGAATTCCGGATACTGCTAAAGATCCGGCTCAGGCACTCTGCACAGGGAAGCCCCCTGAGCGGGACAGGAAAGGACACCAGGTTGGGGATGGAAGCCGCGGGGCTCGACCGTAGCCCTGACCCCCCTGGGGTCCCGGAAGTCTGGTCCCCGAGCAGCGGCCTCTGGTCATCGGGAGCGAGCTGAGATGCCCCACCGCCGGCCCCCGGAGTCAGGACGCGAGCAGGAGCCAGAAACCGGCGTCCGACGAGCCCTCCGGGGGAACCTGGGGCAGGTGCCGTCGGTGGGCTCGCCAAGTACGGGCTGGACAGGACGAAAGGCAGAAGAGGAAACACGGGGAGTGGGAGAGCCCATGGCGGCACGGCGGCGGTAAGTGTGAAACGCCACCGTCCTTCGGTTGGCACTGGTGCGAATGGTCACCTGCTCGTGCAAACACCCGTGGCCGCGGCGCTGTAGCCCGGGGAGAAAGGCCTGCCATGCACGGTCTGTGCCGCTGCCTGCCTGTGCACTGTGCAAACGCATCCTGCAGCCGCCGTCTTGCCTGGCCTTGGGGTGAAACTCCCTTGTTCCTCATCTTCCCCAGCAGCAGCACAAGGCGGTATGAGGCACCTACCTCTGCCTTCTAAGCTCTTGATGTTGGGTAACGGGAAGAGCCGTATGTTCTGGCACCTGAGACAACCCAGTTCTCTTACAGGAAGCATTGTGGGCTGCCTAGCATCTGTGGGGTATGGGTGTGGTCCTGTGGGGTTGTCTTTACATGTTTGTGGGAGAGGAGGAGAGAAGCAGGGGCACACCGCTGGGCTGCAGACCCCACACCCAGAAGACTAGGACAAGACTGCTTTTTTTTTTTTTTTAAGATTTTATTTATTTATTTGACAGAGAGAGAGGGAGCAAGAGAGGGAGTGGGAAAGGGAGAAGCAGGCTTCCCACTGAGCAGGGAGCCCGATGCAGGGCTCGATCCCAGGACCCTGGAATCATGACCTGAGCCGAAGGCAGACGCTTCATGACTGAGCCACCAGGAGCCCCAAGTCCGCTTATTTCAGACTTCAGTGCCAGGCCTTAGGAAACAACCACGTCTCCCAGACAATGGGACTCTGGAATCCTAGAACCCCCAGGCAGGCATGGGCCCGACGTCCAATCCTCTCCATCCTTCTGCCTCTGGGGGGGACTGTCCCCAGATGGTTCTAAGTACGACTTCCCTGCCCATTGTCTTTGCTACTGTTCTCCGGAACTTCTGAGCTTGAGTGGTTCAAATTACTAGAAAAAATCCAAAAAGCAGCCACTGTTTGTGGTCTACACTGCCCTGTCCCCACTGTCTGGCGGGCACACCCTGTTTTTCACCACAGTGCTGGAGATGTCCATCTTTGTTTTTACGAGGGAGAAAAGCAGAGGCTGAATGAGGTCACGTGACTTGGCCACGGGAAAGGGGAAGGAGCAGATGGAGAGTTTGAACCCGGTTCTCTCCAACTCCGGGGGTCTTGCCACAATATCACCAACTATTAAAGTGTCCCTTGTATCTACCACTCATTCACTCATTCAGCCAACATATATTTTTGTGCACCTTACTATGTGTCAGGCACTGTGCTGGGCACAATAGCTAAAGGGACTTCCTTCTGTTTCCACAAAAATCAGCTCTTTCTTGTCCGTGTTATTAGAGAGAAAGAGGCAAGTTGGTCAATGCGTGATTATTTGGGGAGGATTGAGTCAAAAATAGGCACATGAAAGATCTGAAAGAAGGTTGCTTCAGTTCCTTAATTCCCTCTGGTTTGTTACTCTCTTGCATCTCTCTTCCAGGTTGGGAGAAAGGTCAGAGATATTCATGAGCAGATGGGGGAAGCAAGGGAAGGCCTTCAAGGGCTTGACAGCTCTGCCCTGCTAGGGGCTGCTAATCCAAGATTTACGTTCCTTTTCCTCAGGCAACGCCCCCTAAGGGCTGTCGTTGGCCTTCAGAATACTCTAAGGTTTTCCCAACTACACGGGGTAAAAATAAGGTCAATAGGACACAAAATGGCAGATTCGTCCCCCTCAGTATAACAAAGAGCTATTAAAAATGGGCCCTGTGCAGGAAGACTTTGAATGTGTCATTGTTACGGAAGCAGGCTGGCTTGCCATGGAGTTGGCCTGAGAAGGGGGCACTGGGAACCCCAGCTGGGTTGCTCTTTTCCACACCTGCTTTCTGCTGGGACTGGCTTCCCTCAATGCTGGGTGAGCCCGGGAGGGGAGAAGTTATCGAACCTTCTAGTGACGGTCCCCCAACCTGAGGCTGCCTGGCTCCCGAATTAAAGGGACCCGGTTGCTCAGGACCCCAGTTATGACTGATAGTACGTATCAGGAAAAATGTCCCCTAAGCTTCTAGATTATAAATTCAAAGGGAGCTGGATTGAGATACCAGCTGCCATGACGACGCAAAGGGGGAAGCAGGCAAGGACAAAGGCATTACCGGAGGCATTACTAGAGGTCTCTCTCTGGAGGATGAGGCTCAGAACCCAACATTGGAAGAAGCCCTTGGTATTGGGCTCCTTGAAAATGTCTTGTTGGTGTAAGTGGCAGGTTCTGGACACCCTGGAAGCTTAGGGAAGAACAAGGGCTGTGGTCAGTTTTGTGTGGGCATTGGTTGTAACACCTTTGGTCTGTGCCCGGGGCACTTGAATCCATTCATTTATTCAATAGCCTCTTAGGAGACCCCTCATTCATGTCCCTTAGATAGTCGTGGCCTCAGGCCCGATGCGACACGTCTAAGCTTTCTCCAGGAAGAGGGACTTGGGCACCTCTGTCTAACCCCGTTCTCCCTCCGGCTCCGTGTGCTCGGGCTCGGCGTTCTCCAGATGTCTAGGAAACCGGCGCGATTTGAACCAAGTCTGCAGATTAGCTAATGTGAATGTCCGGGTTTTGATAACTGCGCCCTGGTTATGGAAAATGGTGACCGTAGGGAAAGCTGGATGAGCTGTTTGTCGGGATTTTTTCAGCTTTTCTATTTTTTCAGCTTTTCTGTGAGTCTAAAATTAGTTCAAAATAAGAAGTTAGAAGAAAGGAAGGCTCACTAGGAGTTTCATTGACTCTCTCTGGCTGCTTTTCCACCTCTTAGTCTCTATCCTTCTGTGTCTTTCAATAATCCTTTGAATACCTCCTGGCCCCTCCATCTCCTGTCCGTCCCCCGCTCTCAGGCTCTGCCCTTCATTTCTCCTTGCACCGGGACCTGCTCTCAAGGATCTCCCCTCCCCTCACCAGCCACCACATTCTGTAGATTAAACTTCCCGAATATCCGTCCCCAATTCCCTCCTCTCCAATGCTCCTTCCAAAGCTCCAGGGTCATCCCCCATATGCCATAGGATCAGCGCATTATTCCAAAGCCCCTCTGGCTGGGCTCCAGGCCTGCGGCTTCCACCAGGTCTGGCCCCTGGTTAGCACCATGACCAGATCTGCGCTGCCTACTGGGAAAAGCCGAGCCCAGCTTCCTCCTGCTCTGGTCCCTATTTTCCCAGCGGCCACCCCTCCCACCAGTGACACAACTATACCAGTAGAGTCCCGAACCAAGTCTGACAGGGCGGCTTCACCAAACAGAGAGAACAGTGCTGCTTTCTCCCCAGGGCAGCGAGGGTGAGTTTTTGTATGTAAAGTTGAGGTTCCTGGGCTGGGTACGGAGGTGGGAGGAGGGGAAGGCAGAGGGAGGAGAGAGATGTTTTCATTTCACTATTGGCAGAGGAGCCTAGAGCAAAAAAGGGGTGTGTGTGGAGGGCTCTCAGGGTCTCTAACGGTCTCCGTGGGCTAGGCTGCTGGGGTATAAAAGGGCAAGAGCTGCCGGGTGGCCGGTGGATGGAGAATGGACGGGTCCAAGCCGAGACTGTGACCCCGTCCCGCTGCACCTGTCCCTCGTTCAGCCCAGCCTCCAGCTTTTAGCAATGATGCCCCAGCCCGTCATTGGAACGAGCTCAATCAGACCCTGAGCAGAGTGTCACTTGCATATCCCGGAGTTTCATGACTACCTACCCACGCCTCAATATTTGGTGTTTCAGCAATATCCAAATATCACAGTGTGGTAGCCACCGGACGAGGGGCGCAAGGGAGTGGGAGCATTTATAGGTCTGTATCCATCCCTCACTGGTTAAGGGCTCCCCCCGCCCCCAGCGGATGGGAGGCTGGTGGTACATTCTCAGGCACGCCCAGCAAAGCCGGTTCCAGCAAAGCCGGTTCCAGCAGCCCGAAGGCAGTTCGCCTGAAAAGAGAAACAGGTGCTAGCTGCTGGAAGTGAGCACACACCGGCATCCCTGCGCACGAAAATGGCAAAGGGATGGATCCGAGAGGATATTGGCAGATCAGGACAGCATCTGCTACAAAAAGGGGGTAGTGGCGATTTTAGACGGGGGGGTCACGGGGAAGGCCGCATCGAGAAGATGACATTTAAGTCAAAACCTGCAGGAAGTGCCCCGAGCTATGCGGGTCTCCCTCGTGTCCACGCCAGCGCCCGCACGCGGCCCACGCGCCCTGGGGCCTGTGGATGGATGACGCCCTGTGTCCCTCTTCCCCTGCGTGGGAAGGGCCGGGGCCCACCCCCAGCTCCGGGGGTCCCCGCGGGGGGGAGGGCGCGGCTCAGGCGCCCCCCCCCGGGCCCGGCTGGGGGCCTCTCCCAGCCTCTCCTGCTGACCACCCCGAGCCCGAAAGGGAATCGGCGCCCCGAGTCCCCCAGCCTCCGTGTGCAGAAAACCCTCCGAGTGCCGGGGACTTGCAAACTGGCGGGGTGCGTGCGGGCTGCCTCGGGAGCCGCAAACGAGCCTGTGCAGATGGCGCGGAGATAAACGGCGCCGTCTCTCTCCCGCAGCCGAGCGGCCGTAAGTTTCTGGAGACATTTATTAGGCGCCAGCTCCCGTCTGCAGGGTGGCGCCGTGGCTGGCACCCGGACCCCCTGCGCTCCTTGTCCCCCGACTTCCCGCTTCTGACAGGTGACAGGTGAGGCTGCCGCCTGCGTGGCTGTGTCTCTCGAGCCGCCTGAGTTCTTTGTAAGTCTCCCCTGCTGCGGCGGATCCTAAGAACTCCGTCAAATAATTATCTTCCCTCTTATTTAGTCTCCTTCTTTCCACTTGATCTGCATCCCTAGAAAATATTCCGTGGTCCTCTTTGAGTAGGAAGGCTTCTCCGTGATTGTAAAGTGTATTTATGTACAGTATTAAATCCACACCTGCTAGCTCCTCGACTCAGCGCTTGCTGGATCCGACCAGGCCCTGGGCCGGCTGCGGGTTCCCAGCACCGGCCGGTGGGAAAGGGGGGCTGGCGTCATTGAGGCCCCGGGCTCAGCCCACAGGCCCCCAGGGCCCGCTGGCTTGGGCGCCCCCAGGCCTTCCATGGACACTCCTGTTAGACTGGAACCTCCATGTGGGCAGCCACAAGGTCTTTCCCCTTCCTTGGTTTTCCCAAAGCCTTCCGCACAGACCTGGGTGATCAACTCACGAGGAATAGTTAGTCCTTATCACTTCGCCCCCCCTTTCCAGGAAGCACTCTCTGATTCGGTCCTTCATTCCATGACCCTTGCGCTCCTGTTAACTTGCATACCTGTTACAGGGCTTTATAATCCTTCCAAGAATCTGTGTAGATGACCACCTCTTACAGTGTCTTATGTTCTCGAACCTCTTCGGTGGTCCCTCCATCCCTCTCATATCTGATGAACGAACAGGAATCCTGGATTTTCTTTTGCTTTTGTTTTATCTTCCCAGTGCCCAGATTGCATGCCTGGAAGGAAGAAAAGTGGACTGTTCTAGAAAGAGCACATACTGAGAAGCGCCTGGGTGGCTCAGTCTGCCAAGCATCTGACTCTTGATTTCGGCTCAGGTCGTGATCTCGGGGTCCTGGATGAGCCCCATGTCTGGCTCTGTGCTCAGCGTTGGGGGGAGAGGCAATCCACTTGGAATTCTCTTTCCTTCTGCTCCCTCCCTTCTTGTGGGTACACACACTCTCCCTCTCTCTCTCAAATAAATGAATCTTAACCAAAAAAAAAAAAAAAAA
>LNAC01000069.1:3541326-3560264 GCA_002007465.1 Ailurus styani
CTGTGCGCGGGGGGCGCGCGACCAAGGTGCACACGCGCCCGCGCCCCGCACACGCTGGCCTCCAGCGGCCCAGAGGAGTATTTTGCCTTTCCGTAGGAGGAGCCAGCGTTTGGATTCCAAGGGTTGTTTATTTTGACTCACTGCTGTTTTTGCTGGAGAAGAGCAAAGCAGAAAGTTCCTTTACTTTGGCTAAGAAGAGACACGCAGGGCCGCACGGAGCCCAAATTTCAGATGAGCAAACAGAAGTGAACCAGAGCTCAAGCTCCTTTCATCCTCCCCTGGGATGATAATGCCAAAGAGACAGAGGCGAGGCGCCTGCTCTGCATTTCGGTTTCAGAGAACTGACAGCAAGGGGAGTCTGTCTTCTACTGACAGTATGCGACCTGAAACAGGGAATATGTGCCGGGCACCCTGCTGGGCCCCGGCTCCTCCTCCCACGCCCTCCTTCCAGGCCGCAGGTTCCAGCTCCTGGACCCCACCTTGGCACATTGCACATGCGCGCTCCTCGTCTTGCCCGCAACCCGGAGTCCTGACTGCTCTTTACAAAGTCCCCTTCCCTCCAAACGGCCAGGCAGATTGGCGGCTGAATAAGCTCCTAGCACATAATAGGCATACAGTACACCTGGTCAAACCAAAATGTTTGTGGCCAATCTTGTCCTGAATCTAACTTGTGTGATATTTAAAATCAACCCACAGAGAGATGGTTGTGTTTCTGGTTTTTGTTTTGTTTTGTTTTGTTTTTTCTAGATCTATCTTTTCAGCCCCAAAGACCCTTCCGTGCTTAACCTTCAAACATCAGGGGAGATTCTGTTTAAAATACAGATTCCTGAGCCTCATACTCCTAGAGTCATGATTGGGTAGCTTTTAGGTGGAGATCGGGAACATGCATTTTCTACCAATGGCTCAGATGATTCTGAAAACATGGGGGGGAGGGCAGGGTTGAGGGGATGGAGGATGAGCCATCCTCTTGCGTCCGCCCCACAACTCCGGGCTGGGCTCTTCACCCAGCCTGGGCTTCAGCCCGGTCCAGGGAGACAGGCCAGGGTGGTTTCCGAGGCTCCCCTGGTCTGCCGGCTTTTCCTGGGCAGGGGGGAGTGCTGTGAATGCTCTCCTTGCCCCCAGCAGGGAGGGGTGGGGGTCCTCTTGCTCCACCTGGTCTGGTTCACGCCCCACTGCACGGCTTCTTTCTTTTCTCCTCCCGTCCTTGGTTTCCCTTGGCAGTGCCAGCATCTGCGGCAGGACAAACGTGGCAGCTTCCCCTCGCAGTAGGGGACAATTGTGAGGGGCCCTGAAATTACATTTGGGGGCTGAATGTGGGGCCCTTGTGGATGTGGTTCTGGGTTTCAGCCTGGCCCTTACTGGAAAGAAGGGACTCAAGGTAGCTGGAGGAGAGAGGGTTCTGAGGGCCTGGAGTGTGACCAGCAGCCCGGTCCCCTCTTGCTCACTGCTGGGATTTCTTTCCATCAAAACCCTCTTCTAACCACTCAAGGCACATGATTGCAGCCCATTCTCCCTTCTCACAAAGACACTGTCCGAAAGGCCACCCTGCAGGGAGTCATCTCCAGGAGTCCAACTAGGTTAGGGGGAAAAAACTATAATAAAAATAGCTATGGGCGCCTCGGGGACTCAGTCGGTTAAGGATCTGCCTTCAACTCAGGTCATGATCCTAGGGTCCTGGGACCCCAGCGAGTCCCACATCGGGCTTTCCCTGCTCAGTCAGGAATCTGCTTCTCCCTCTCCCTTTGCCTGCCACTCCCCTTACTTGTGCTTTCTCTCTGTGTCATATAAATAAATAAAAATTAAAAATAAAATAAAACTCCTACTAGTGTTGAAATGTACCCACACATATGCATTACTCTTTCCATCTTATAGATGACAAAAGGCTGAAATAATTTGCCCCAGACACAGCCGGTAAGTGGCAGAGACAGCATTTGACCCCAGATCTCTCTGACCAAAGCCCCAAAGCCCAACCTCAAAGACTGAAGGAAGAATAAAGCCTTTCTCACCCTGCCCGGGGAGCTTTGGAGGCCAAGCGCCCAGGGCCAGCGAAGGTCCTCGAGACGGTGGCACTGAAAATGACCTGGACTCTAAAATACAGAAAGGAAGTGATAAAATATAAATGTTTAAAGAGATTTGAATGGCAACAGAACAACATGAGGATGGGTAGTTAACCACTCCTCACATCTTGGAGTTTTATGCAAACGCTGTTTAATGAGGACCTGCGCACCTTCTGGTAAACTGGGGGAGGCTCCTAGTTCCCTGGGCCACCACCCCCCAACCCAGCCACCAGAACCTTCTCCCTGCTACCCATCTATCACCTCTGTCGCCAGCCCAGGCTCCTACAGGAGAATCCTGTAGGGATGCAAAGAGGACCAGATGTCAGGAGATCGGCGCTAAGGGACCTCCTGACAGCCGTCTCTCGTTTCAGTTTTCCCGCCTGCAGAATGGAGAAAATATATTTGTCCTCCCCAACTCCCGAACAGTCAGAAGGCTCAACTAAAACTATCTTTTGAAAAGCAGCAAGTCCCACAGTCTATCCAAAGAGCCTGGATTATAAAGGACCAGGGTCTCTCAGAATAAAAGATACAGGTTCAAATCAAAACATGGAGCATATAAATAATCCTCCGTGTCTTGTGTTAATTCTCCTCTATCCCAGATCCCAGGGGGTTTCGGATTCCATGAGGAGAATTACTGGTGCTTATGCAGCACGTCACATTCCACATCCCGTTCAGCCCCGGTAATTATCTCGTAAAGTAGGTGGGAGCATCGCTCCTTAGTTCTCTGTCACAGGTGCAACTTAACTGAGACTCAGAGAGGTAAAGTGACTTCAGGGTCTCCCAAATAGTAAGAACTTCAGTCTGTAAGACCAGAGGCGCCTGGGTGGCCCAGTCATTAAGCGTCTGCCTTTGGTTCAGGTCATGATCTCAGGGTCCTGGGATCGAGCCCCTCATCGGGCTCTCTGCTCAGTGAGCTTGCTTCTTCCTTTCCCCTTGCTGTGCTCTCTCTCTCAGTCAAATAAATAAATAAAATCTTTTAAAAAAAAAAATCTGGGGCGCCTGGGTGGCTCAGTGTGTTAAAGCCTCTGCTTTCGGCTCAGGTCATGATCTCAGGGTCCTGGGATCGACGCCCGCATCGGGCTCCCTGCTCGGCGGGGAGCCTGCTTCCCCCCCTCTCTCTGCCTGCCTCTCTGCCTCCTTGTGATCTCTCTCCCTCTGTGAAATAAATAAATAAATAAATAAAATCTAAAAAAATAAAAATAAAAATAATTCTGTAAGACCAACCTGAACACCAGCCCTCCTTACTGGCTCTTTGACCTTGGCCCACTTTTGTAACTCTCTGAGCCTCAATTTTCTCATTTGGAAACGGGTATAATAAGAACCATCTTGGAGCAGTGCGGTGGCTCCGTCCGTTGAACTTCTGGCTCCGGTTTCCGCTCAGGTCATGATCTCACGGATCCGAGATGGAGCCTCTCACTGCACTCTGTGCTCAGCAGGGAGTCTGCTTGAGATTTTCTCCCTCTGCCCCTTCCCCTACTCTCTCTCTCTCAAATAAATAAGTCTTTTTTTAAGAACCATATTTAAAATAGATATGCAGCAGTCATGCCAAGAAGATTAGGTGATAGAAAGATGAAAAATCACTCAGCACAGTTACTATATGGTGCTCAGCAAATATAGATATTATTGTATTTATTTATTTTTACTATATTTGTTACCACAGCATCCATACCTGTTCTTTCTTCTCTAAGCCTCTCCTAAACCAACACATACACACACACACATTAGCTTTCTTTCCAGGAATAAAGACTTCAGATCTGAGCTCCTTAGGGAGACCAGGCCAAAATGTCAGCCTGACTTTGGCTTGATTCTCAAGATCGTGCAAAGACGGAAAAGTTAGACGCAGAGGAGGAAGATGAGAGCTTAGAGAAAAAGCAGGAAAGGGGAGATCCAGGCAGAAGGCTGGGCTCTGCAGAACCTGCACTTTCAGGCTACAGCCCAGTTACACGTCGGTGACCCTGGCGGCTTTGGAAGCCTGATGCCAAAGGGCAAAGTCTACAAATAGGCCCTGGGTGGGTGGGGAGGCCCCAGGATACTTGGGAACCTGATTCCACTTCACTATCAGCAACTTGGAGCCACAGTGCGTCAGGAAAATAGAAACAAGTTCCTTCAGGGCGCCTGGGTGGCTCAGTGGGTTAAAGCCTCTGCCTTCGGCTCGGGTCGTGATCTCAGGGTCCTGGGATCGAGGCCCGCGTCGGNAAGGGCAAAGTCTACAAATAGGCCCTGGGTGGGTGGGGAGGCCCCAGGATACTTGGGAACCTGATTCCACTTCACTATCAGCAACTTGGAGCCACAGTGCGTCAGGAAAATAGAAACAAGTTCCTTCAAAGACTGGAGTCACACTCCCCGTGGCTGTGAAGTTAGCATTAAGTACTGAATGTAGCTTGCCCCACATTTGCCCCTTTAGTGAGAGCAGGTGGGCAGGGAGGCCCTGGGAGGCCCCGCCTAGCTGGCTTCTTAGGTCCCAAGCCTCTGCCTAGCACTGACCAGCGAGCATAGATCCGGCGACCCCTTCTGGGGACCAGTGATGAGCTGGTTCATAGCAGCTTTGCTCCAACTCTGGAGTGGTCCTGAGTATGGGCGACCTTAGAGTTAGACTTTGAAGGGTTCATGATTCTGGCCCGGACAGACAGGCAAGGATACATCGGGCAGAAGGCAGAGCCTTTCCAAAGCCGTGGAAGCATGACAAGGTTCATGTGGCAGAATGGGGCCAATTTGTAAAGGTCTTAGAGACCAGGCCAAGGAGTTCAGCACCCCCTCCCCCCACTTCTTTAAATGTATGCCATGACAGGAGCCGCTGAGGGGTTTTCGGTTGGAAGATTGACGGATCTGTTCTTTTGAAAAATTATTTCAGTTGCCTTTTGGAGGAGGAGAAGTTGCCAAGAAGCAGAAGGAAGGAAGAAATGAAGGAAGGAAGGGAGGAACAGGCAAGCAAAGGGAGCTAAATCCTCTCCAAGGTAAGTCTACCCTGTAATTGTTTTGATGATATTTCTAGACGAAGAAGTATCCTACAACATGATAGAAAAGAACAGAAAACTTGCAGAAAGCTCCAGTGAGCTGGGCCAGGACAGGCTGGGCAAGCCTGGTGAACAAGGTGCAGAATTTTCGAGGCATCACTCTTAGAATCATGCCAATGCCCCAATGGTGAGGCCTCCGTCAGCTTGGCCCCCGCCTCACCCTAGTCAGGGCCCCACTGACCGGCTCGTGGAGCCGTGGGCTCTGATCTTTCACAGGGGCGGCAGCACACCTGGGCTCATTCATACACCGTTTAACCGCCAAGGCAAGTGGGCCCGCTGCGGGGCGGACATGGACCCAAGTCCCGACTCCACACTTGATCTCAGTCAAGGTGGTTTCCTCGCTCATAAGATGGAGCAATGACGTGCAGGGACTGGGTACAGGGTCGCACAGATCCCAGGCCTTGTCACTCAAGGCTGGCACGCTCTTAGCTCACGCTGGAGGAGCAAGAGCCTGTGGACGGACGGACTCCTCTCACCTCCTCGGCTGTTAAGGACTTGAGCCTAAAGCCCTCATTCTCAGGAACATGCTGCCCTCTTTAAAAAGTCTTCCTGGAGAGAGAGGGCAGAAAAAAGCAGCATTGGGCGCCTGGGTGGCTCAGTGGGTTAAAGCCTCTGCCTTTGGCTCAGGTCATGATCTCAGGGTCCTGGGATAGAGGCCCGTATCGGGCTCTCTGCTCAGCAGGGAGCCTGCTTCCTCCTCTCTCTCTCTGCCTGCCGCTTAGCCTACTTGTGATCTCTCTCTCTGTGTCAAATAAATAAATAAATAAATAAATAAATAAATAAATAAATAAATAAATAAACCTTTAAAAAAAAAAGAAAAAAGCAGCATTATTTCTTGTTTTGTTCTTTCAACTCTTTGAACAAATATTTCTTAGGAGCCTATAGGAGGGAAGCAAACATTGTCCTGGTGCTTTCCATACAACAGCCTGCAGGAAAGAGCCCAGCCCTCTCTACCCTCAGGAAGCTTACATTAACTAAGGGGAGCTCTGGGGAGGCTCCAGGGAGGGGAGCCAGGAAATCAACTAGCGTCACATAAAAAAAGGAAACAATTTCCGCTAGTAACAAGTGCTTTGAAAACAATAAGGCAGGGCAGAGGGCTTGAGGGGGTAGGAAGCAGCTCCAGATAAGGCTGCAGTAGGGAAGTGCTATTTGAGTTAAGATGTTAACATGGAAACAAGTGTATCATGTGGTAGGAGGAGAGATTGGCATGGGAAGGGGGGAGGGGGTAGACATCTAGTGCAAAGGTCCTGAGGTGGGAAGTAGCAAACTTTATAGTACCTGCTTTGAATTGGGTGTACAGAGTTTGGGCATGATTTCTAAACAAGGGAGGCACAAATCTGTCTCTGGCCCTGATTCGAAGTAGCATATCTGTACTTGTATCTGCATCTAATTCTCCATCCCCCTCTCTGTACCAAGGACACCTTATTTGGGTCACAGCTAAACACTTAGCCATGGCTTCACCACCGGTATTTCCTTTCCTTTCTAGAACCACTGAGAGCCATCACCGACAGAAGCACCTTACCATTTCCTGCCCAGGCCGAAGCCCAGCTTGCCCCTCCCCCACTCCGCCTGCTCCTGTGTGGAGGTAGGAGGCTCCCCAACACCTGGCTTTTCCAGTCCTGGGAATCCAAGCTATGATAACGAGTGACCTCTTCCCACATTATACCTTCCCTCAATCAGAAGGTGCTGGCACCGAATTTCAGTGTATCTGATAGAGCTCACAGAGGACTACAGAATTTCATAACGAGAGTTGCCTTGGCGAGAAAACAAGTAAATATTTTCATGGTAACCACAAGGAACCTGAGGCTCCAAAGAGGGGAAGTGACTTTCTCAAGGTCAGAGAGTAAATTAGGGAGAGGTCTTAGGGCTCTTCTCAAAGAACAGGGCAAACTCTTTAAGATAGTTGGAGACATTTCCCATATAAAATTTCCATTTCTACAGAGGAGAACATTGAAGCACAGAGAGGTTAAGTGACTCGCTCAGGATTGCACAGGAAGTGCTTGGCAGAGGCAGCCTTGGATCTAGGTCTTTTAACTGACGTTCCAGTGTTCTTGCAATTTCGCCGTGGGCTCTCCAATCTGCCTAAAAACAAGTAAACATTCCACAATATTCCAAGGAGACGTGGAGGGAGAAATGAAATACCATTCTCCATGATCACTTTTTCTTCTTGTTACTGAAGGCACTCAATAGACAGTAAACGCAATAGAAGGAAAATTCGCTTTCTGCGAAAATGGGATACTAAGGCTTTGAAGAGACCTTCCACACAAACTATTTGAAAGAAAATCCCCTCAGATGACTGGGAGCTCCTACAGGATGGAGCTTTCATCAACCAGAGAAATCCATGCCTTGCAGTAGATTCTGCAGTCAATGTATAGTCCTTCTTCCTCGTCACCAAATTTGTCTTCCTGGTAATACTTTTGGCGTTTTAATTTTAGACATGGGTGAGGGAGTGGGAGAGAACTTTGTTTTAAAACCCAAGTCGGACATACATAATCACTAGAATCATATTTGATCTTAACCTATTTGTTCCTTTGACACAGAGTAGAAGAGATGGCTTTAAAAAGAAAAGGATGGGGGCGCCTGGGTGACTCAGTCGGTTAAGCGACTGCCTTCAGCTCAGGTCACGATCCCAGTGTCCTGGGATCGAGTCCCTCATCGGGCTCCTTGCTCAGCGGGGAGCCTGCTTCTCTCTGCCTCTGCCTGCCACTCTGCCAGCTTGTGCTCTCTCCCTCTCTCTCTGACAAATAAGTAAATAAAACCTTTAAAAAAATAAAGAAAAAGAAAAGGATGGGCAAGGTATGAACCTCTCCTGCAGTCCTGACGACCACCTTCCTCAGAGGGAATAGCCTTCTGCTTCTGTAAGCAGGGGGTACAAGCTAGGGTGCCCAGAAGAGGGGCAGCTTGGGGAATCTGACAGACCTAAGTTTGTGTCCCAGCTCTGTTCCTAACAAACTGGGGGATCATGGCCAACTGCATCAACTTCTTGAAGATTACAGAGACCTCCAGGCTTAAGTTAAGAAATCTGCCAAATTTTTATCACTATTAAATGACAGATCTGGTTTGACACCTACGCCAGTCTGACTTCAAAGCCCAGAAGGCAGGGTACATGGCTTCTCCATAAGGTCATCACCATTACTAACCCCCCGAGGAACACGCTCAGAGATCGTGCTTGTAGGAATCATGAAGTACCAGGATCAATTTCAAACCAATACGTCAGGATGTGTGTGCACGCGTGTGTGTACGTGTACATATGTACACCTAGTCACATATACGTAGAGAGAGAGAACACATCTCCAAATGTATAGGACATGCTTCAAACGGGCCACGCGGGAAAGCCGGTAGACTTGTACGATTCTCCTGCTGTTACTGCTAGCTTATGAGCCGCCGGAGAATCTCAGCCTTGTGTTCTCCAGTCCCACCAGTTTTGACCTCAAATTTTATTATCCAGCCTCATCAACCCCTTGAGCTTGTTTTGGAAAATCAAATCTTTCCCCTATGGGCAAGATAGGCCGGGACTGAAGACTTTGCCAACATTCACGCTATGTTGAATAGATTTCCAGGAAGGATTGAAATACATTAAGGACCCCCTCGGGATGGCCCCCAGAGGGCCCTGGTCCCAAGTCCTGGCTCAGAGTGGCCTCTGGCTTTGGGAACACCGTACTGCCTCTCTGTTCTGCTTCCTGCCTCGCTAAACGGTGAGATCGGACTAGATGAGGTTTAAAGTCCCTTTCAGTTTTGACTCTAACCGGCACTTTGAAGCAGGCAACGCTTTTTGCTCGTCTCAGCTCTAGTATGCTTACCAGAAAGTTAACCGCCTTGCTTCGTCGTCATGCCTAACATATACGAGTGGCCACGAGCGCCCGGGGTCCTCATTTGGCAATGAATGCAGCAGCTCTTCCAGCCGGTCCCCTCCTTATTATTAACGCTCTGCCTCCATTCTTCCCTTCAACCTGGAGGCCACGGACGTGAAAGGAAGACGTTGGAATGCACCATCCGTCTCCTTACAGCGAGCGTGTTCAGTGCCTTTACTTCTTCCCAGGACCTGGGCTCACTTCTCATGATCCCTGCCCTGTGACTCAAGTACTGTGAATATCTTTCCCTAAATTCTGTCACTACACAGGACGTCCCTTGATAAAGCTTTTCCCCACCTTTTCCTCTACTGCTTCCCCAGTGGGTTAAGCTGAAAAATTACTTTTTCTTCTTCGTTTGCGGGGACTGTGAAGAAACCCACAGGGAGGGCGCCTGGGTGGCTCAGTGGGTTAAAGCCTCTGCTTTCGGCTCAGGTCATGGTCTCAGGGTCCTGGGATCGAGGCCCGCATCGGGATCCCAGCTCAGCGGGGAGCCTGCTTCCCTCTCTCTCTCTCTGCCTGCCTCTCTGCCTCCTTGTGATCTCCCTCCCGCTATGAAATAAATAAAATCTTTAAAAAAAAAAAAAAACCCACAGGGGAAGCCTGTTCTAGGCTTACACTCTTGCCCCCAAGCACGTTGGGGAGGGGTCTCGGGGTTCGATCCCCTAGAAACAGAATCCCCCCCTGACTTCTAGTGGCCTCGTGGTTAGATTTTTTTTTTTCGTGGTTAGATTTGAGAGTGGGGGGATTGGCTGCCCCCTCTTCTTCGGTGCCTGGCCAAAGGAAGGTTGGTTTATTTCTCTGTCTCAGTTTCTCCAGCTGTAAAATGGGAATGACAGCAGTACCCACTTCACGGAGTTATCTGGATGAGCTAATGACCAGGGCCCTTGAGTGAGTCCTCTTTATCTGTCCTCGGTGGGATTGCCCCATAAGCAGGATGAGTGCAGAGCACGGCAAAAATAAATTGGAAGGCATGACTGAAAATTTTAAGCTGATCAAATCAATATTCATTCTACACATACTACGGAGTTTCTCTCATCCTGGTGGGGACTTCTCCTGGAGACTGCGAGAAGGAGCGAAACGTGACCAGAGGAAATGGAGAGGTCAGATTTGGGCTTCTTTGATTACTTTGTTATCTTTGATCCCAAGCAAGTTCTGTGTGTGTGTGTGTGTGTGTGTGTGTGTGTGTGCGCGGAGGGGGTGCCTGTCAGCTCAAGCGCCTTCCCCCCACCTCTCCCCACTGTATTTTGGAAAACAAGGAACCAATAACAACACCCCCGTCCCCCAAGCACCTGCACTTCCTGATTCCAGCCTCGCTTATTAGACTCACCTTCTGAGGGCAGCATTCCTTTTGCTTTCTTTAGCGACTACAGGTAGCCTTGGATTGAGGATTTTATTTATTTATTTATTTATTTATTTATTTATTTATTTATTTGACAGAGAGAGAGATCCCAAGTAGGCAGAGAGGCAGGCAGAGAGAGGGGGAAGCAGGCTCTCCGCTGAGCAGAGAGCCCGATGTGGGGCTCGATCCCAGGACCCTGGGATCATGACCTGAGCCGAAGGCAGAGGCCTAACCCACTGAGCCACCCAGGCACCCTGGATTGAGGATTTTTAACAAAGAAGCAATATAAACACCTCAAAGTGCAGTGGGGGGGGGGCACTTTTCTTCCCAGAGATTTTGCAGAGACCAAAGCAAAACCAGCTGCCCACATTCGTAGAATGTCTTCTCCGCCAGTTTGGATGAACCCACAAGAGAGAGGCTTCTTTAAGGAAAAGGAAAGAAATACGGTGTGGAAGAGAGAAAGGAGGGAGAGCTGTGGCTCTGGGATAGAGTGAGCTCACAGAACCCGTTCTCGGAGCCCCGCAGCCCTCTGTGATGCGTGGTCCCCAGGATAATTATGATCCGAGCGAACCAGCTAGCAACTAGGAGGTGGCCACTGTCCCTGCAACTTGCAGCTGGAGAGCTTAGCATCTGCCTAATAAGAGAAAAAAAATCATAGCAGGCAAATGACTTCTGAGTATCAAGACACCCAGATTTCCGCAAATCTCCCAGTTTTCCCACAACACCCCTTCCAATCCCCAGCTGGAGGGAGCAGAGGACACCCCAACACTTCCCACGTGTTCCGCAGCACGAGGGCTCCCTCACTCCAGGCAGGGGCCCCGGGGCCTTCTTGCACGGCCAGAGTGAACACACGCGTGTGGATGGGCGGAGGCGGGTGGGTGGGAGTCTGCTGTCGCCTGCCCGCCTCACCCGGGGCTTCTCCGCAGACCCCCTGGTCTTGTGAGCGTTATCCTAAAGGTTGATAATAATCACAACAGGCAGCCCATCATCGCCTCCTTGTCTGGCTGAGAGGTTTACAACTTAAACTCATGGCAGAGGGAGAAATTGGCTCAATCACTTGGAGTAATGGTACATGGAGAGCCAGTTGGCCATGACTGCTATTTAACTCAGGGAAAAGAGGCTGCCGCGCCTCACGTATGGACACGCTAGTAAACACGTCATGCTACAGGGAAAAATTAACACCGCCACCCCCTGCACTCGCCACCCTGCTCTCCGTTTGCCTGCTTGCCTCACCCCAACCCAAGAAACGGACAAGACTGGGGCGACAGGGCCACAGACAGAGGCGCACAGCTGTGGGTGCGTCAATACTCACAGGTCACTGCTCCCTCTTTGAAGTGATTGCAAGTTTATCTGTCACAGACTTTACCCCAGACATTTCTAAGAAGGCATTTTGGAGGGGAGGGTGGAGGAACAGGTGACCGGACATCCTTGCTAGGAACAGTGAACATACTCAGATCTCCCTTTCACTGCGGGCCAGGCCCCCCTTGGGCATCTTCCTAGCCGCTCTGGTGGGGTGGGGACCGATGTCATCCCAGTTTACACGTGAGGACATGGCAATTCAAGGAGTCTAAGTCATTGACCCGAGATCACCTGGGACCTGAGAGCTGGGAGATGGTATTTGAACACAGACTCCGGAGAGTAAATCAGAGCCCACGATCTCAGTCTTTATGTTGCCCCGGGTATTTCTGGGACGGAGGGGGACATTGAGGATCAACTCCTTGGCCTGCCCGCTGTCTCTACAGCCCCACTTTTATTCCTCAAGTTCCTGGGTAGATGTGCATTATGACGCCTTACCTGCTTTCCATCACAAACGAGAACTTTCACCATGTGCAGAAGTAAAACCCACAACCACCCTCGTTGCCACAGAGCACACACGGTGCGTTTAGAAGAGGCAGTTAAAGAAAAATAGGAGAAAAGGATGAACTGTAAACTGTCAGGATCTTTCCTAGCTTTCCCCTTGGCCCTGTCCAGACAAGGTGCTCCAGTCTCTAGACGCACCTGCCCATAGGGGTCAACCTGGGGGCGCCCCTTCCTCCAGGCTGGAATCCCAGCTCAGGCCCTGGGGCCCTGCTGGTTCTGACGAATGAAACAAGGTGCATTAATTAAGGAAATGTTAGCTACTATAATGAACAAACTCCAAAAGAGCTGAAGACTAGGGCTGCCAGATTCAGAAAGAAAGGATACTAAGTTTGAAGGTCAGATAAGTTTCTCAGTATAACTATATTCTGTACGATATTCCAGGTATACACATACTAAGAATTATTTCTCAGGGACTCAGGCTCCTTCCAGCTTGGCTTGGCCATCTTCCATACTCACCTTCCCCAGTGTCTCTATCCTGATGGGGTCGGGTGGCAGGAAGGGGCAGGGGGCGGAGGAGCCTGTGCAGGAGCTTTTTCCGGGCAACTCCAGGAAGTGGCACTTCTTGCAATCCATTCGTTGGCTAGAACTCAGTCACATGGTCTGGACCTAACAGCAAGGTAAGAAGAAGCAGGTAGCCAGTGCGTGCTCAGAAACAAATCTGGAGAAGAGCCCGCTAGTCTCTGCTAGCCTGTCAGTACTTGTGCCCGATGTGTGTCTCATACACTCGTGCTGGGTTCAGCAAGGAGCCCTCCGGCCGCCGGGGTTCCTCGCTGGAGATCAGACGCTCCCCTCTCAGCCCTGGATGGCTTAGCTAACAGCTTTCCAGGACTGGGCGTCGGACACCGTTGCGGGAGTAACAGGCAGCATGATTCAAATCAATTCATTTTAATCCAATGCAATTTAATAAATATTTACGAATGCTCCTAGAATATTAAGACAAGCTTGGTTCTAGGCCCCTGAAGGAGGCAGAAATTGAAACACAACGCAATGATGCCCTTGAGGAGCTACATACAATTACATTCAACAGCTACCCTCTACGCTTATCTATATCCCATTGATTTTTTTCAAAGGTTGGTGGAAAACCCGTAGCTACAAAGAATTCTGCCCTAGATGCTGGGATCCAGAATGGTCCCTCCTCTCCCAAATTCCTAAAACCCTGGGCGTCTGTATCCACTCATTCATTCAGTTGGTTCCTCCACGGAAATTCAAGCAGAGATCTGTTCTGTTTGACAGTGTACTAGGCTCTGTGGGTTGGGAGTAGGAGCACCACGTTGAACAAGATTGAGACCTTGCCTTCCGGAAACTCCCAGTGGAGGGAGTGGTCAGAACGCACAGACCTCTGCTCCAAGACAGATGGCGGTAAATACTGTGATAAATATTCCAACAGGGCCACGAGACTTGGGAGGAAGGAGACATTAATTCCGATGGGGGGGTGTATGTGGAAAAGATGACATCAAGATCCAACAGTGACTTCCCAAAGGGACACAGGAAGCTATCCGCGGCAAGGAAGGCTGAGTCAAAGAATCCGGCTCCCAACTCCCAACAGCCTTGGCCCGCAGGGCACCCCCAGGCTCCCCACTCCTCAGCCCTCAGAGAACAAGGCGATGAGCTTTCCTCCAAGAACTCTGAGGGGGTCTTCTATTTTATCTTAAAAACTCAGACGAATTTTGAATTCCACTCCATGGGATACCAATGTTTGTTTTGCTATAATAATTTTCTTATAATTGGCTTACATGACCTGTCGCGGAGTAAAATTGTTTCATCTTGTGGCTGGTGAGCCCCTGACATACCACTTGTATTGGCTGAGTACCTTCTCCAGAAATTCAGCTTCTTGGTTTTGTTTTTGTTTTTTATTTGACACAGAGAGAGATCACAGGTAGGTAGAGAGGCAGGCAGAGAGAGAGGAGGAGGAAGCAGGCTCCCCACTGAGCAGGGAGCCCGATGCGGGCCTCGATCCCAGGACCCTGCGATCATGACCTGAGCGGAAGGCAGAGGCTTTAACCCACTGAGCCACCCAGGCGCCCCAGAAATTCAGCTTCTGAGACGGGAAGTCTGGGTGTCACGTATCCCGTGCCTTTTCTCCTTGGCGGGATGAATGACATATTCTGCTTCCGGATCTCTGAGACTGGTCCTGGTGAACAGACAACACTCAGGAGTCACAGAGGAGGCCGCCATCGGCTGGGCGCTGGACGCTTCACGCGCTTCTCTCCCATTGGGGGAGAAAGAGAAAGAGCACTGCACCGTGGACAGGATGCTTCCAGGGCACCGCCAAGGAGCGGGGTCCTGTCTCCCTGCTCACCGTGGAGCAGGATTAGAGCACTTCTGCTGGCGATCAGCCAGCTGCCTCCGATTGGCATCGATACCATTAAACATCTCAAAAATTAAACAGTTGGCTATTTAACGTTAAACAGCGCAAGAAAATGTGGCATACCTCCCCCTCTGGCCTCCCCACGATGAAACACCAAAGTTTAAAAAAAAAGGCCCCGTGTGTGATGAGGACTTGGGGGTTAATTTTCAGCACAGTGCCTGGGGATTTAGCTGTGGGACTCCCATTACTTGTAATGGGAACCCTGCTGCTTCATTTCACGCATACTGTATGGAAACCGCACCCTTCCACGGCTATACTATAAAACTATATTTTAGTTTTGAAATTCAGGCCGTCTTTCTCAGAGCAAGGCAGATTTTCAGAAAGACCAAACTATTCAGCGTTGGCCCGGGGCCTGTGTGTTTGTGCTTATGTGTATGAGAGAGAGAGAGAGAGAGAGAGAGAGAGAGAGAGAGGGAAAATGCCTTTCTCCTAAGTGCAGGTGCCCCTTTCAAAGCCAGCAACATTAAAGCGTGATGCCTACTAGCTGATAGGATAACAGGACTGCTAAGTCACATCCGAAATCTTTGTCAGGAACCCCATAAAACTAGCACATGGTTGGTGACACCCAGTGAAACCCTGTGCTTCTGTCATAATAACCTGAACCCTGCTGCCTGTCATTAAGGGAACTCTCTTATTAGACATCTCTTTTTTAAATAGCTGCCATCATCTGGTCCCAGTGTACATTAAATCCCATTATAATTATAAACACACTTCCCCATAACATCCGTTGCAGATTTCATCCACACTGCCTACCCCCTCAGGGCATCTTTGCACTAATAACAACTCAGATTTGCTATTTGAGTTGACAACATTAAGGTCCCAACACCATTTGCAATATGCTGGGGAAGAGAGAGAGGAGAAAAAGCTTTCTCTTCTTCAATCGTGAAGATCTTGGGGTCACAGTGACCCAAGGCCTCAGGAGCTAAAAAATAATAATAATAATAACCCCTCTTCTTCTCCCTTTGAGAAGTTACTCTCTGCCCCACAGACGGAGCAAGGGCCTGCTTAGCACCCGAAGGCAAAGCCCAGGTTTGTAAATACCACCAGCCAGGGCTCCACCAGGAAAACAGATGGCGGTTACTAATCAGAGAAGCCATCTTAACTGGTTTTCTGTGCTTCAACTAACCGGAATCCACATGTCACCTGATTACTTCCACCTCTGTTTTTTGGAGGGGGCATGTAAAAAAGTGACATGAAGGAATTAAGATAATTAAGGTTAAAAAAAAAAAAAGATGAACCAGAGAAAGCCATCCACCTACGCAGGCAGGAGAAGGAGAAATTTGATTTCGGTTAGTTTTTGAGGTCGTTTGGATCTACCTAGTACATATCTGCAGTTATGACCTTGAAGCCTTGTAAGGTCCTTTGCCTCCAGGAAAGGTCAGAGTAGGTCTGCAGTATCTTCCCCCCAGAGTCTGCAGGGGAGCAGAGAGCTGGAAGGTGCCTGTGACAGCCTGGTAGTCTTCCAGGGGAGAACTTGGAGTTCTCAATTGCTGAGGACTTTTCCATTTAGGGGTTTCACCGCCTGCATCCCTCCCTCCGTGAAAAGGCTTTATTCCCGACTCATCTCAAGGTTTTAGTATGCAAAGTAGCTGCTTCTCCCCCAGAGGTAGGAGTCCTTGATTTATTTATCATGATAGGAAAGTCTACCTTTAAATTTTACAACTATTTTCCAGCAGAGGAGTTGGAACAAAATGAGTTGCAACATTTCATTAACACTCAATCAGAATACGGAATACTCCAAACACCACTGCAGCCTTCTTCCTGGGCATCTGTTTAGTTGAAGTTTTATTGTAATTCAAAACTCCCTCCTCAACTTTTGCCTGTGGTTTTGAAGAAGGAGGGAAGGGTGACTTAAGCCTGTTTACCTGGTGGCCCCATTCAGTGGGGGACTGGCTTGGTCCTCGGCTGCTGGTATCTCTCCGCCTCAGTGCAGTAAGAGGAGAAGGAAAATCAAAAGCCCCCATTTTCCTTGTTCTATCTTGCTAGAGGCTGTACCATCTAGAAGTGAGGATCATGAGCCCTGCAGGCGGAATGGTCTGATTGAAAACCTCAGCTCTGCGGTCCTGGGTAAGGTGCTTAAACTCTCAGTCTTCCCATCTGAGAAATGGGGGAAATCAAAGCACCTGCCTGAATAGGGTTGTAACAAGGATCAAACAACCCAAGATACGTAATGTGTTAAGATGCATGGTCTGTACTTACAGTGAGCTCTTATTCCCACTGTCTCTTCCCTGGAAGATCCCTTAGACCTAACACAGCCCCCTCTTCCACAAAGTGCGCTCTAAAAGGCTGCTACCCATGGAAGGGATGTGACTAAAGGAGGAGATGAGGGAATAAGAAGATTTAATGTGGAATTCTATTCAAAGGTCAATTCATCCATTCCCCTGTCTCTAGCAGGATCTGGTAAGACTGAGGTCTCTCCTATTTTTAGACCTGTCTGAACTGATATCCCAGCTTCCCTTACCATACCCTTCAAGTAAAAAAAGAAAAAAAAATCACTACAAATACATGAACATGAGAGAGAGAGAGAGAGAGAGAGTGAGAGTTTTCTCCTGTAATTTTCCACCCTGCTTGTCTTTCGGTGCCGCCATAGGAAATCTCTGAACTGGGGATTCTCATCAGGCTTTGGGGGACCCAAGGACATAGCTCTGGCTATAAATGGTGCCAGTTTTGGTGGGGGAGCTGCTGCTGCTTTATCTGGGTCCAATAAACCTTATCAAACTGCCGTGCAGCCAGCCTTCAGCGCTAAGTGGAAATGCTTGGAGCCCAATGCTGGCTCTCAGCCCACAGCCTCGCTTGCCTTCCTCCTTTTTGTTACCTTCTCCACCTCTTAAATTCAGGCATTAATCTCTCTTTAACACTTACTAACAAGGGCTGGGCTCTTTTAATGGGCAGAGTTTATGAAGCAGGGGAGATTTTCACATCGAGTGAATATGGCATGGAGTGGGTGGGGGGAGTCCAGGGCCATGGAGGGATTGTTCTTGCTCTCCCATTGTTTCCAAGGCTTCTCTCTTTCTCTGATTCGAGGATTAATCGGAGATTAGGATCAAGGGTTAATTGTGTGCCTCTCCTGCTACTGCACTTAGGAGGGGCTGGTAGGTGGATGTGGATGGCAAGGCGGCAACCTTCTGCAGGCAGCATCTCTGGGCAGAGGCTCAACAAGTTCAATGGTCATTCCTTCTGTTTCCCTGGTGAGGCACTAGGAGGGTCCTTCTCTTCTTACATCCCTCTCCTCGAGCTCTCCTTGCAGAACAGTTTCTTAACTTCCTTTAAATGGCTTTCCTCTTTTTTTTTTTTTTAAGATTTTATTTATTTATTTGACACAGAGAGAGAGAGATCACAAGTAGGCAGAGAGACAGAGGAGGAAGCAGGCTCCCCGCTGAGCAGAGAGCCCGATGCGGGCCTCGATCCCAGGACGCTGAGATCATGACCTGAGCCGAAAGCAGAGGCTTTAACCCACTGAGCCACCCAGGCGCCCAAATGGCTTTCCTCTTGCAGGTAGTGTAGACCTTGGCTAGAAAAACAGTCCATAACTGCGATCGCTCTTTACTGTTAATCAAAATGAATACCTAGGGACCGGGCTTGTCCAGGGACTGGTTAGGTGTTGCTCTATTCCGGACCGGACCATCGGAGGGTAGTTGGCTCCCCCCCTTCACTTCCAACTGTGCTTCCCTCCTCTCTTCTCCTCTCCTCTGACTCCTGCAGGGCTGAGCCCTTTCCCTGGTAGGCGACAGGAGCATGCTTCTAGGGGTGGAACTGCCTGTCCTTGGGACTGTTTCCCCTTAGCAGTTCTTGGGAGCCTGAGCACTTTGCACTCCGGCCTTCAGTGGCCCAGAAGCGGATTTTTGCCTCTCGTTGGTGTCTGCCACCTTCCATGACCCTACAGTTCTTGGGGCCTGACTCTAGGTCTGGGGCAGTACTGGAGACAAGCAAGGCAATGTGATTGTGTGTGAGTCCTGCGCAAACCCTTGACCCGCCAGCCCGTCAGGGACAGAATGGGGGGACTCAGGTCTCCCTGACTGAAGCCCCAGGATGCTAAGACTGCATGACCTCCAGGGCTGACTGTCCCGGAGACCCAGGGAGGGCGCTCTCCACCACCACCTTCACCCCAAGGATCGAGGACATTAGCCAGGCAAGCCTCCAAGGCCGGGCTCACCAGAGAGCTTCCCACCTCTGGCCCCCTACCGTCGCTAAGCTCCAGGGAAAGGGGGGAGAGAGGGACTCTCCACCGCCGGAGAAAGGGTAGGTTTCTTCTGGTTGCTCCACCCCGACGTTAGTGATCTCAACTCCACTTTCTAAAGTGGAGCGGCCCTCTGAGAGCAGGAGGCTCTTCTGGGGTCTCTGGAGCTTTTTCAAGCCTTCACTCGTCCCCTGAAGGCTTTGCGCTGAGCAGGACGCTGTTCTCAGAAGTGTCTCCAACCAGGTTCCGTGGAGGGGGGCGCGGGGGGGGCT
>LNAC01000069.1:3562491-3576522 GCA_002007465.1 Ailurus styani
GGCCGCCGGGGGTCACGGCCCCGGGTCGGAGCGGGAGGGCCGGCAGCTCCCTTCTCGCCTCTCCTTGCACAACTCGCTGTCGGGCTTTGTGCTTCCCCTTCGCGGCGGGCGGGTCTGCCTCCTCGCGCTCTCGCCCAGGCGTCCAGGCTGCCCGGACTCTCGCCTGCCGGCCGGCTCCCTCTCCCTTTCCCTCTTCCCTCTCCCGGCTCCTCTTCTCTCCGCCGCCTGGCTCCCCGGGAAAAGTTGCTTCCCCAAGTTTGCTGAAGTCGCTTCCAAGTCTCCGTGGGGGTGGCTGGGACTGGGGGCGTGTGAGAGCAACATCGGTTCCCGGGGGCTCGAGCGGGTGAGCGCCCGCGTTCCCCCGCGCCGCCGGGCTGGGCGCTGTGGCCGGCGCCCACCGCATCCCGGGCGCCGAGCCGTGGCTGGGAGTCGGCTGCCCGAGAGCATCCTGGTTTCCCGCACGACCCGGGGCGCTTGCTTTGGGGAAGGCATTCGGGTGGCCGAGTTTCCATTCTCTCGATGGCCCCTCGTCGCCGAAGCCCCTGGGTCTGAAGGAAAGCACACGCACGGTGGCGAGGCGCGGATGAGTGGCAGGTCCACGCTCGTCGGCCTTAGTCCCCACCCCAGGGTGGGCAGCAAGAGTGTCTTGACTAGGGCGCCTGGGTGGCTNCAGGGCACCTGGGTGGCTCAGTGGGTTAATGCCTCTGCTTTCGGCTCAGGTCATGATCTCAGGGTCCTGGGATCGAGGCCCGCATCGGGCTCCCTGCTCGGCGGGGAGCCTGCTTCCCCCTCTCTCTCTCTGCCTGCCTCTCTGCCTCCTTGTGATCTCTCTCCCTCTGTGAAATAAATAAATAAAAATCTTAAAAAAAAAAAAAAAGAGTGTCTTGACTAGCCGTCCTGTTAACCCTTTCTGCGTGAGATCTGTGGCTCTGGAGCCAATAGGGCTCCTTTTGGGGGCGGAGGCAAGCCGTGTTTGGAGAGCTAGGGAGAACCAGCCTTTGGCTGTGCTTCCACTTCATTTCACCGCAGCGCTGGCCCCAGCAAGGCAGAGGCGGGGGGCACCTGGGTCTGGGTGATGTCTTCCTAACACTTGAAACCGGTGAGGGAGTCCCGGAGCCCTGTTCTTGATCCCAAACAGCGCTTTGGGAGAAGCCTTCGTCTCCCAGCCTCTTCTCTTTTCATACTGGTTTTGCAGACAGTAGATGCTGGTGCCTCTAAGCCATACCCAGCACCAGTTGCTGCTTGTTGGCACAGGTCTTCGGAGCCTGTGGGGCGTGCATGCAGCTCATGTACTTAGCGTGTTCGCTGCTGGCTGAAGGGGTGCGTGTTTCCTATGATCTCTTTCTAGGTCTTTTGTGACCTATTCTCCTCCGTCTGATGGATTCTCTTGCCCACTGGGCGCTTGTGGGCAGGAGGTAGGTGTGGCATCTCCGAGAAGTGTATGCACACGTGTTAGCTGTGCCTCTCTGGCTGCTGCATGCACACGTGTGCCCACGCACACACAGTCCAGATTTCCGATCGCGTGTGCAATAGCTCTGAGGCACCCATGGGTGGAAGTAAGCCAAAGTAGCGTGAGGGTTATGTGTGTTCCGGTTGGTGCCTGGCGGGGGGGGGAGTGTCAGGGTGTGGGTGGGTCAGTCCCTTGCAGGGGACGGGCAGAGGCCTGGGAGGCACTGGGAGGGCCCCAGAAGGAGAGCTCGTAGGTTCCCGTGGGCCAGGACTGTAGGCCATGAGCCCCAGGTTGGCTTGCTTGTGCTCCTCTGGTGGCCGCAGTAAAGGCAGGATGTAGAAAAACTTTGTTTAGAAGATGAGGCTTACTGCACAGGGGCTTGAGAGTGAGATCCAGGGCTTTAATTGACCCAAGGAAGGGGTGGAATTCTCATTTAAAGTGCAGGCCCACACTGCCTCCTAACACGTGGGCCTGGTTGCATGTTCGGGAGCCCCCACTCTCAGACCTCAAGAAAGCCCAGGGCTTACAAGGCTTCACTGTAATTCCCGTTTTGCTTCATCTAACAGACCTCACAGAGCAGCGAATGAAGTACATGCTGGGGCAGAACCTTCTCTTCACCCTCCTCATACCTGGGCTCATAAGGGTCCATGTGCAGGGTTCCAGGAAGCTTCCTCCCACCCCCATTAAAACTGCCAAGACTGTCTCACTGGGGGGGGGGCCGTATGGGGGAGCTGCGTTGTTTGACTCCCTGCTTTTCGGGACACTGATCTGTCTTCCGTCCTCTCTTTCCCCGCCCCTCCCTTATCCCCCCGTAGCCCCCTTGGTTGGCGCAGGACACCCACCCAGCCCCGCCACGCAGAGCCAGGAAGGACAGAGAGCCTCATGCCTGAGCCGAGGGGCGCGCCATGGATCTGACAAAGATGGGCACGATCCAGCTGCAGAACCCCAGCCACCCCACGGGGCTCCTGTGCAAGGCCAACGAGATGCGGCTGGCGGGGACGCTGTGTGATGTGGTCATCCTGGTGGACAGCCAGGAGTTCCATGCCCACCGGACCGTGCTGGCCTGCACCAGCAAGATGTTTGAGATCCTCTTCCACCGCAACAGCCAGCACTATACTCTGGACTTCCTCTCGCCAAAGACCTTCCAGCAGATCCTGGAGTATGCGTACACGGCCACGCTGCAAGCCAAGGCGGAGGACCTGGATGACCTGCTGTACGCCGCCGAGATCTTAGAGATCGAGTACCTGGAGGAGCAGTGCCTGAAGATCCTGGAGACCATCCAGGCCTCAGATGACAATGACACGGAGGCCACCATGGCAGATGGCGCGGCCGAGGAGGAAGAGGACCGCAAAGCTCGGTACCTCAAGAACATCTTCATCTCGAAGCATTCCAGCGAGGAGAGTGGGTACGCCAGTGTGGCCGCACAGAGCCTCCCGGGACCCATGGTGGACCAGAGCCCCTCCGTCTCCGCCTCGTTCGGTCATTCGGCCATGAGTCCCACCAAAGCCGCCGTGGACAGCTTGATGACCATAGGACAGTCTCTCCTCCAGGGAACTCTGCAGCCTCCTGCGGGGCTCGAGGAGCCAACTCTGGCCGGAGGCGGGAGGCACGCTGGGGTGGCTGAGGTGAAGACGGAGATGATGCAGGTGGACGAGGTGCCTGGCCAGGACAGCCCTGGGGCCACCGAGGCCGGCATGGCAGGCGCCGTGGGGGACAAAGTCGAGGAGAGGGGCAAAGAGGGGCCCGGGACCCCGACTCGGAGCAGCGTCATCACCAGCGCCCGGGAGCTGCATTACGGGCGTGAGGAGAGCGCGGAGCAGCTGCCGCCTCCTGCCGAGGCCGGCCAGGGCCCCCCGGGCCGCCCCGAGCACCCTGCGCCCCCCGCCGAGAAACACCTGGGCATCTATTCCGTGTTGCCCAACCACAAGGCTGACGCCGTGTTGAGCGTGCCGTCGTCCGTGACCTCGGGCCTCCACGTGCAGCCCGCCCTGGCCGTGTCCATGGACTTCAGCACCTACGGGGGGCTGCTGCCCCAGGGCTTCATCCAGAGGGAGCTGTTCAGCAAGCTGGGGGAGCTGGCCGTGGGCATGAAGTCCGAGAGCCGGACCATCGGGGAGCAGTGCAGTGTGTGTGGGGTGGAGCTGCCTGACAACGAGGCCGTGGAGCAACACAGGTAGGTCCTCTCCCGCCCCGGCCCCGGCCCCGGCCCTCTGGCTCAGACACCACCCAGCGACTCCCGCGCCCCGAGGCCTGGCTTCCCCGTCCTCCCTGCTCTTTGTAAAGCAACCCCCACTTTTTCTGAGTCCTGGGTGGGGGGGGCATACTCTTCAGGGCGAGAGGGCCTGGGGTCTTCCCTTAAGCCCCGGGGAATTCACAGGCCCAGCTCTTCCCTGTCTCTTTGCTTTTGGGCTCCCATTTGGTTTTTCTGCTCTTGGGTCTGGTCACCTTTGCCTGGGGTGACTCATAAACTGGACGGAGGGAGAAGAGGAAGTGGGAGGGGGGAAGAGGGTCTCCTGCGGCCTGGCCGTGGCCACATTTCTGGTTGCTGGGTTTCGGGGACACAGGCGCCCGGGTCGCCGGGGAGTGCTCCCCACTGGGGCCGGTGCTGGGCTGGGCAGCTCCGGAGCTCCGGAGGGGCTGATGTGAGCAGCTGGGGGTTCCATGCGTCATTCCTGGTGAACGTTTATCTCCCGCCTCGTTCTCTGCCCCTGCAAACACGTTTAGAGGGAGTTGATTTACATTCAAGGGGGAAGGACGGGTATGAGAATCTCTATTTTGCAGCCCGCAGTCTTATTCTTATCCCATCTCTGCTCACGTTCAGTTTAATGCAACTTGGGGCCAGCACTGGCTCCCCTCTGGCTTCCGTTTCTTTCTCTGTGAGATGACCGTCCTTTGAGCTCTTGTCCATGCGTGGTTCAATACTGAGCGCTTTACCTGGAGTCACGTTTTTGTTACAACAGTCCTCTGAGCTGGATCGGGGTGGGGGTGGTGTTCATCTTTCATGTAGGAAGATGCTAAAACCCTTTCCTAGAGTCACATGGATGGTAAGAGACTGGGTTGGATTCAAATTCAGGTCTTAGCCTCCTGGCACTTGGCCGCCTCTTGGAGTCACTTAGCGCTGAAGAGGATCATGTCTGCACAACAGAGGGTTTTGAGAATCGCTCATCCTAAGTGGAGTGAATATGGACAGAATCAGTAGTGGGTCTGGCTTTTACTTGGATGTGTTGTAACAGCGTGACTGTCATTATACCCTCTGGTCCTTGGGTCCGGTGAACAGGATCAGGAAAGCCAGTTCCATTGTCATGGACGATAATATTTCCCCCACGCCCTCTCGCCGGATGTTCTGCCGATCGTGGGTGGATTCTGCCCTTCACAACCCTCTTCCTCCACCCGCTCCTCCATTCCTGGTTCAGGTACAGGGGCAGGGGTGCAAGTGAGCGGGTGTGGGGCCTGGAGAGGCATCTGGAGGTCGGCTGGTCACCCCAAGCCCAGCCGGAAGCTGCTCCGGCCCTGCCTGATCGGTGGCTGTGAGGCTGACTTTGTGGAAAGTGCCGCCGAGCTAAATGTGGCCGAATTTTTCCGGCGGGTGCGAAAAATAACCGCCAGTGAGGTGTGTCTTCTTGATGCTTATGTCACTCAGACATAGACCGAGGATGTATTTGTTTTTGCTCAAACTTTCCTAAAGAGGAAACAACCCTCCCCAAACTTGACCAGACAGATCTATCGTCTTCTCCGGATGTGAATTCTTTCAGATACGTGCTGTGAGAAATGGGGTATGGCAGAAAGTCGTTTGATTCCTGGCTCCCCTCAGGTCCTGGTTGCCCCTGAACCTGGGTGGGCCGGAGAAGATACCACCCTCCCAGGAGGTACAGGCTCCCATTCTGTGGGACACTCTGTCCTCTGGGGAGAGGCGGAGGCCTGGCTGCGTTACGTTCCCCGGGCAATGGGTCGTGGAACCGGCCACGTCTCTCCGTGGGAGCTTGGGATCATGATGTAACCTTTCTGAGCTTTGTTTTACTCTTTTTGAAACTGGAGCTGGGGCGCCTGGGTGGTTCAGTGGGTTAGGTGTCTGACTCTTTTTTTTTTTTTTTTAAGATTTTTTATTTTTTTTATTTTTTATTTTATTTATTTATTTTTTAAAGATTTTATTTATTTATTTGACACAGAGAGATCAGATCACAAGTAGCCCGAGAGGCAGGCAGAGAGAGAAAGAGGAGGAAGCAGGCTCCCTGCCGAGCAGAGAGCCCGATGTGGGCCTCGATCCCAGGACCCCGAGATCATGACCTGAGCCGAAGGCAGGGGCTTTAACCCACTGAGCCACCCAGGCGCCCTAAGATTTTTTATTTATTTATTTGACACAGAGAGAGATCACAAGTAGGCAGAGAGGCAGGCAGAGAGAGAGGAGGAAGCAGGCTCCCTGCTGAGCAGAGAGCCCAATGTGGGCCTCGATCCCAGGACCCTGGGATCATGACCTGAGCTGAAGGCAGAGGCTTTAACCCACTGAGCCACCCAGGCGCCCAAGGTGTCTGACTCTTGATCTCTGCTCAGGTCTTGGTCTCAGGGTCGTGAGTTCAAGGCCCGTGTTGGGCTCCATGCTGGGTGTGGAGCCTACTTAAAAAAAATTTAAATGGAGATGGTTTGTAGGGTGTGGTGCTGAATTGGTAAATTCCAGAAATCCCTTGAGCAGCGAGCGAGGGGCACATAGCGAGCAGGCAATGAGGGACCCTTCGGTCCCCCATTTAGTTCAGGTCTCTGCATTGCCTCCCTTGACTCTGAATTCTACCGGGTAGTGTCTACAGCGCTGCCTTTCCCCCGGGGCCATGCTGGCCATGAGACGGTGCAGAGAATGTCCCTTTCCCCGTGAGCTTATGACGGGGAGGCACTGGTCCAGGGGTCCTTGGCTGTGGGCTGCTGACATGGCAAGTGTGCTGTGCTTTTGACTGAGGGTGGAAAGGAAGCTGCTGCAGCCCAAGAAATAGAGCCTAGGGCAGGGCCTTGGGTGGGAAGCTGTGGGGACTGAAGAAATCAAGGAAGGGAGAAGATGTTCCTGCAGTTGCCCCCTCCCCCCGGCTCCTGGTCAGATGCACTTTATGGGGGACTTTTTCCCTCTCCCTCAAAACTCCCGGATTAAGGTGCCACTTGCCTAATTCCTGTTCTCTGTACCTCCCCGCACATCCCACCACTGGTACAACGAAGAGGGCAAGACCAGACAACCAGAGGGGGAGACTCTGGCGTTCGGAGGCTGGGCAGTTGGCTGTAAACACAGCAGCCATGAGCGGGAGAAAACAACACGCTACAGGTTTCGTTTTTATTTTACTTTTCAGCCACAGACTAAAGCGTTTGCTGAAGGTTAAGTACCCAGCAGTTCCTGTTGCCTGGATCCTTGTGGATCAGAAGGGCGGGGGGAGGAGGGAGGGGGAGAGGGCAGGGAGGCGGTGCGGGAGGGAGGGAGGGAGGGTTCCGTCTGAATCCCAGGCTGGTGAGGGAGAGCCGGGGCCTCAGACAGTAGGACAGCGAGGCGCTTGGCAAGAACGTGCAGGCAGCCTCACCTGCAGTCAGGGGCCGGTGGAGAGACAGGGCGGAGGCTCCTTGGGTCAGTTTAATGGAGTTCACTTACCTGAAGGATCCAGAAGGTCAGCAGACCCGAAAGGCCAGCTGCATTCTCCAGGCAGATGAGCAAGTTTCGGGCGCCACGACCTCTTTCTCCAGCGTGCTCCCAACGCACAGGACAGTATCTGGGGGAGGGAGCGTCACAGCAGGCCTCTAGGGGATTGGACTCTCCTCTCCGTTCATCTCTCTTTTCTCTCTCTCTGTCTCTGACAGACCGGAGCTGTTCTGGATGTCGGCTTAGCTGGATCTTATAAGCTAGGGGTGAGCCCAGGGCATCTTCTCCTTCTCAGAGTTAGACACACAGGTCGATCAGATTGCAGCGGACGGTGTGGCTGACTTAGGTGTGAACTCGGTCCTCATTCCTAGCCCTCAGTCTCCCCAGGCTCGCCCAGCCCGGTCTCGCTCTGGTTCCGAAGTGGGTGCTGCGGAATCAGAGCCGGGTCTGCCTTCCCCGGGGGCCTCTGGACCTCCGCCAGCAGACCGGGAGGCCGGCCGCTGTGTGACCTGCACACACACACAGTAGGAACTCTTGCCCGGTTCTCGGAGCGATGCTCGGGCAGCACGAGGGATGATCCGAGCCAGCTCGGCGGGCGCACGGGGGCAGCCCTTCGCAGAGGGTTCCTGGGGCCAGCTCCGGGGGGCCTGAACCACGCGGCCGAGCTGACGGATTCCTGCCTGGCTCCTCGCCTCGGTCTCTCTCAGGGGGCCAGCTGCTCCGTCTTCAGCGGTCTACCACGTAGAGGGCCGGCAGCTGTCGACCTTGGTTTCGGCCCACTTTGGGGAGCTTAGCAGGTGCCCTCACTCTTGGTCACTTCGCATCGTTCTGCCGGCTCTAGCCACCTCTGAAGTCAGAGCCAGCTCGGCTGGGGAAGAGCGTGCCGTGAGGTGACAGCAACGGCAGTCCTAGTGACAGTGTCTTGGATCAGTGGTAGCTCTCTCTTCTTTGCCGGGCACTTTTTGTGACTTTCTCGCTCTCCACCCCGCAGCCTCCCCGACGTGGGCTCGGTCAGGTCCATCAGCCCCATCTGTGAGTATGAGGTCTGAGAAGCTCTGAAAGCTAAAAGGTTTTGTGCAACTCATTGAGTGGCAAAACCTGATCGGAACTGATGGGAGGCTATATTTATCCTGCCTATTTTGAATATTCATATGTTTCGCTGCAAAAATATTAATGTGTTTGATTACTGAGTGCTTCCCTAGACTCCTTCGGGACTGGCAGACACGTGTGGGCCCCGTAGTAGCTTTCTAAAATCCGAACGGTTTGGCTCTCTGAAGTACCCACGGGTTTTGGATCAGGGATCGCGGACCATTTTCAGCCCCACCTTGCAGACGAGGAAAAGGAGCTTTGGAGCCAGTAAGTGACTTGCCCAGGGTCACATAGCTATAAATGGATAGGATCAGGAGCCCAGTTCCCCTTCGATGCCCAGTCCTGAGTGCTGTGTGCCAGGCCATATAAGCACACGGACACTGCCATTCTGGGGCGGGTCCATCTGACCTAGTCTTTGGGTGCCAACACCATCCCTCGGATATCACCGTCGGGGGCCGTAGTTTTCTGCCTTGACGTCAATCCTAAAGGTCAGGTGGAGCCCAACTTCTCTGAGTAGCTATTTATGGCTGTTCTGTCATTCACAGATTTGCCCGAATCCCTTCTGAATCCATTTCTATTTCCAGGAAGTGTCCTTTTGGGGGTGATGAATGACTTACGTTTATCATCTCCCAGACTCCTGGAAATCTGGCCTTTGGAGAGGTCGTTGGTTGTGGAGTTGGGAAGATGGCAGGAGGTTTGGTGGTGTTTGCTGTGCCCTGCTGGGGTGGCGGCCAGGCCTGGAGACTCCGCTGCGTCGTTTTCAGCTGTGTGACCGTGGTTGGGCTCTTTTCCCTTCTGAGCTTAATTCCTTCGTTTGTAAAATGAGGTGCTCAGATGCTCTCTTTTTGGCTTGTTGAGTTCTTTACGAAGTTCCCTTAACCCCTTGTGCACACACATCTTCGTGAGATCCTTTTGGTGAATTGCGTTTTGCTCTGTCTTGGATTGGCAGTGAGCCAGCTAAAATAGGGGCCCCCCCTGATGTGTTCCTGTTTGCTCCGACTTCATTTTTAATACTTACGGAGTCAGCTGCGCTCTATCTGGACTGAACTCTGGGACTTTTTTTTTTTTTTAAAGATTTTATTTATTTATTTGACACAGAGAGAGAGATCACAAGTAGGCAGAGAGGCAGGCAGAGAGAGAGGAGGAAGCAGGCTCCCCACTGAGCAGGGAGCCTGATGCGGGCCTTGATCCCAGGACCCTAAGATCATGACCTGAGCCGAAGGCAGAGGCTTTAACCCACTGAGCCACCCAGGTGCCCCTGAACTCTGGGACATTTTGAAGACGATTTCTTTTATTTTCTTTCCAGTGGAGGGAAGTGGCCTGTTGTCTCATCTCAGTGAGAAAAGCCCCATTTTAATTTGCTGTCACTATTGGATGGAGCTGCTAATTGCTGGAGGGAGAGGAAGGAAGAACGCTTCAGCTCAGCGACACGTTCGCCTCCCGCTTGTTCTAGGAACTCTATTTATGAATCTTTAAAATAGTGATTATCCTAAACTGTTAAAATCAAACTCCATTCACAACACTTTCATTTCTTGCTAATTCAGGGGAAAAAACATTTCCAATCACTTTAATTTTTTTTAAATTAATGACTTTAAAACAAGTCCAGCTGAGAGACTTAAGATCCTTGCTAAATGAGCGTAGGCGTGCCTCAGGGTGCCCCTTCGAGGGTTCTTGAATTTTCCCCGGTAATGGAAGGTTTTCTTAAAGGTTCTGTTTTGGTGGCCTTAGGTGGAAGCCCTGACTCGATAGCAGTTATTTTGGTAGGAAGGAAAATTCACTGAGGCATCCCCACCGCCCCACCTCTGATGTTTTCCATGCAGTAAGTGTCCATTTCGAGCCAATTAGGCTATCTGGGCCTGAATCCTGATTTTACCATCTAGCAGCTATGTGACTGTGGTTGGGTTTCTTAACCTCTCTGTGCCTGTTGGCTCCTTGGTAAAATGGGCGTAATAACAGTATCTACCCACTGGGTTGTTGTAAGGATTAATTAGCAAACGTTTGTCCAGTGCAAGGAATGGTGGCACCGAGTAAATGCTCCGTGTGTATTTGCTATTGTATTTTTATGTGTCTTGTTGTGAAATAGCACACTGGCCATGCAGGGTAAGAAATGTGTTCCTGTTGGTCCAGGGCCTGCTTTCCCCCAGAGGCATTAGTTCATACAGCACCGTGTGGGGCCGATACACCCTGAGCACCTGCATTCCCCCCACCCTCCACCACCAAGAAGCTGATCTCTTGTACCCTGGTGGCCAGGGTACTCTTTGTCCCATTGACCCGTGGCCTGATGAGTCATTCCAGTTCTCATTTAAATTTAGCTGGGCAGCGCTCCACCCTCATCGGTTCCAAATGCCGAGCAGGCTCGCTCAGTGTCCAATAGCCCGTGCCTGCGGCCAGGCGAGCAAATCACTGTGGTCGACGCAGAGATGAGGAGCACAAGCCCCAGCTTATGGAGGGAAGTCTGGGCTTGAGGCGGGTGGGCATTCCAGAGCTCCTTCCCTGTCCTGCCCGCCCTCCCCACCCCGTGTCCCTCCCCTCACCCCAGATCAGTGCAAGATGCTGCTAATGGTAGATTTACAAACAGTATTTTCAGTGCTTGGTACATGACAGGTTCTCTGCTAAGTGCATTCAGAGTCAGGCTGTCCTCATACTCCCTGGCCACCCTGTTAAGGGGGATACTAGTTGCAAATTCCCTGATGGGCAGAGGGAAGCATGAGACGTTAACAGACTTGTCCACGGTAAGGCTATGAAGGGGGGTGCCAGGGTTCATGCTCAGGTCTTCGGGCCCCGTGTTCACTGGGTTTTCCACAGTGCCTTGTTTGGACCTTCGGGCTGGGTAGAATCAGAAGAGAAGGGAGCATATAGGAAGGACCAGCTCCGTGTTTCCTGCAGCCAGTGACCAGGAGGTTCATTGCTTGGTCCGCTCTGGCCTCTTCGTCTTCTCTGGTGGCTCGAGAAGAGAAAAGGAGGGGCGAGGGCTGCTTACTTCAGAGGGTTCAGGTTTGCAGGGGTCAGGGGTCCAGGCCATAGGAGTCCCCGGAGCAGGACATCACACTGCATCATCTCTCACTGACACAGGAGACCAGCTTCTAGCGATAGGGGCCTTCATGCTGACTCAAAAAAGAAAAAAAGAAACAAAACAGAAAGGGAGAGAGGGAAAAAAAACCCATTTACAAAAATAAAAATCGCTTGCTGTTAATTTCATGCCAGCATAATCAGAAATCCCCCTTTCTACTGTCTCCCCTTAAAAGCCCCGGTGTCCTTATTATGCCGGCTCCGTCTGGAAAAACCATGGTTGGGTTTTGCCTGCGTGAGGCTTATCTCTGCAGCTGTGAGCAGGGGATCCAGACTTTATTGTCAGGATGGAAACTTCGGCTGAAAACTCGCCAAAACCTGCTCAGTTCTAAGTTCCCAGCTCACTTTCGATTCTGTCCTCAAGTCCCGACTTCCATCTGCAGGAACGGGTTGCGTTCAGCTTTGCCATAGGAAGAAGCTGGGTTAGACCGCACGAAGAACTTCCTGAGACCGTGAGGGGCATCCCTGGCAAAGTGATTAGGAGACTGGGTCACAGAACTTTCGATGAAGAGGAGAAATTGTGGGGCCAGTTGGAAGTGGTTTTTAGCGCTCTCTCTTTGGGGCCATTTTTATTTATGTCTTTTAAAAGTTTTTTTTTTTTTAAAGATTTTTTTTTATTTATTTATTCATTTGACACACAGAGAGAGAGATTACAAGTAGGCAGAGAGGCAGGCAGAGAGGAGAGAGGAGGAAGCAGGCTCCCCGCTGAGCAGAGAGCCCGACGTGGGCCTCGATCCCAGGACCCTGGGATCATGACCTGAGCCGAAGGCAGCGGCTTTAACCCACTGAGCCACCCAGGCGCCCTAAAAGTTTTTTAATTTAAGTCATCTCCGCACCCAACATGGGGTTTGAACTCCAGACCCCAAGATGAAGAGTCGCCTGCTCTTCTGACTGCCTGAGCCAGCCAGGCGCCCCTTTGGGCCATTTGGGTTCCCCAGGAATGTTCAGTAAGGACTTGGGCACGGACACAAACCACCACCACGAGGTGGGTCTGGAGCAAGACAGACAGACTGCCAGACCGTCGTCTTTGTAGGGGGAGAGGTGTGCAGTGTAGGGGGGCAGACCGACCTCACACAGACGCGGGTGCGAATCCTGGTGCTACGCTGTCAATCTGGGCAAAGGACTCCACCTGTCGGGGTCGTCGGGCGCCTGTCCTGGGAAGGGAGCTTAGCGTCTTACCTCTCCAGGTGGTTTCAAGCAAGTTAAATGAGGTAGCAGGTAACCCAAAGCCCACAGCAGGGGCTCCCACGTGAGGCCACCTCCATGCTCCCCGCTTTTTTTGTGACCCCAGCCTGACAAGGGGGCCGCTTGCTGGCTGAGCCCCCTGCCACCCTCGCCCGGTGTCGGTCTCTAAGTGGATTAGCTGAGTGTTGTGATCTTAATGCCGTTAGGCCTGTTGGCACAGCTCTCCTTGCCGTAGTGAGAAGCAGATGTGGCCAGCCGTAATGGCCCTCGGTGATCCATCAGGCCCGGAGTGCTAGGGGAGACATTATTAGCGTTAATTTGGGGGAGTCTTTTATGGTAGTTGGGGGAAATGCAGAGGGGTTGTTTGAAATGTATTTATTTAAGCTGTTCAGCAGGTTAGATGCTGTCGGGGTCTACCGTGGCTAACCCCCCCCATGCCCCCCACCCTCTCTTTAAATAAGGTCCCCTCCCCAACCCCGAAGCCCAGGCCTGATTACTTCCAGAGTCGGAGAGACAACTTAGCCGGCTCTTGTTTCTTGCCGATGTACCTTATTAGTAGCACCTGGCGTCATAACCCGCTAATGGGAACCAGCGCTCTCCTTCTGCGTGGCCAGTGACAAGTAGCCTTGTCAGCCGGAGCTTGCCGTGCGAGGAAGTTCCTATTAGCTTTATGGTCAGGAGAACTTGTCCTGTTCAGGAAATGAATGTTGCCTCTAAAGGTCCGTGGCCCTGACCCTGGTGGGGTAACCTGTGCGGGCTGCTCAGGATGCTTGGGATTTCAGCCCCTCTCTGGTTCTTGTCATATGTAAAGAGGGAGTCGTTGTGGTACGTTGCAGCCTTGAACTTTTGATTTATTCAGTGAGGATGACTTAACCGTTTCTGTGCCTGGATGGCGGTGATGTAGCGGAGCGGAGCGTGTGCCTAGGGGTGTGTGTTTGTGTGTGTGTGTGTGGAGCCTGGGAGTGGGGGGAGGAGAGACCCCCACATGCCAACAGGGGCTGTCTGTCTCCAGGAGGGGGGTGGGTTTCGGGGATGATTATTTGCTGTTTTTTTTGCATTCTTGCAATGTCAGAAGTTTCTGGAATCCTTGGCCGCAGAATAATGGGCAGCTGGGAACCTGGGTTTGAATTCATCCTCCGCCTCTTAGAAGCTCTGTGGCTCCAGCCCGATACCTAAGCGCCGGCTTCCTCCTCTCTGGGAGGAAGTTCTAACGTGGATTTCCCACTGCTGCCGCGATCTTATCCACAGGAGGACGCGTTCGGAATACAGCTCGGGGGCAGCCACGTGGCGTGGTCTGTGGCCCTCCCTGAAAGAGGGTGTCTCTTTCTTTCTTTCTCACCACAATATTATTCTAAGAAATTTCGGAAAGAATGGCTTAGCCCTTTTTTCCGTTGAACGTATCGAGACTTTCTTCCTCATCAGAGCCTTGGAACCAAAGCAAAGCTTAGTTCTTCCTTCTTCTTCTGCCTGCGAGTCATGTTTGTCAATGTGATTTTTGCGGAGAAAAGCAGCGTTTGACCTCATTCTGGGGGAAGCTTTGAGAGGAGATGTTTGTGAGCTGTCTGGCAAATGCATGCTTGCTTCTCGCCTCCGCCACTGCTGCTGCGCGAAAGGCCCCAGTGACAAAGAGCGC
>LNAC01000069.1:3577175-3591389 GCA_002007465.1 Ailurus styani
GATGCTCCTTCTGGAACTTCAAAATAAATCTGTCCAACTGTCTCTGGCATCATTCGATGCCGTTCAAGAAAAATTAGAAATAAGTTCTTGTCCAGTCGGTGGGCCGGGTGCAGAGAGAAGGGGCAGGAGCGGTCTGGGCGCTGAGGCAGCTGACCTGGTGTTTTGGAGGTGGGACGGTGGCCTGTTTCCTCGTGCCCCCCGGCAGGCCAGTTCTCCCTCCACCTCTGCATGAGAAACGGCGCCTGTCTCAGATGGACCGCGGCCCCCGACTCCTCCCGGAGCAGGTGAAAGCCGCTTGGAAGGCGTTCGTGGAGTCGGGACGGGAGGCGTTCGGTGCAGGAGTGAAATCGTGACAGTTGTCCCCTAAATGCTCTGCTAAATTAAGGATCTGCTAACATTTGCGAGTCTACCTCCCTCCCTCCATACCCCCACCCCCGTCCCCTTGGCAGAAGGGATGAAGACGGGACCTAAAAACAATGTGAAGCGCAGCTAAATCGAGTGACTCTAAAAACATTTTTCTTCCCTGACGTCGAGTGTGGAAAACCAGGGCCGGACTCCTAAAGCGCCACAGACCCATGTGGGGCCCGCGTGCCTGGCCCCTTTCCTCAATTCCTAGCACAATGGTTTTTGCTGCCACCTCTCCCCCTCCTTCTCCCCTTCATAATTATCCACTATTTTACTTTTTGCGTCCTGACCGCCACAGAGTGGTTTTTGTTTTTGGAGCGGGGCTGCTGCTGAATATTCCCTAGCAGCCAGATCCAATGGCTCGGGGGCTCGCGGGAATAGGCCAAACCTTGGCATCCCCCGTTGCAAAAGTGAAAAATATTTCTGTTTGCAGTTAATTTTAGTGGCAAGCAGATCATGTTAACTGGATGTAATTGCTTCCAGATATGGCCGAGGGTTTTGTGTGTTGAGATGAAGGGTCTGGTAAGTGCTCACTTCCTGTGTAAATTAGGCTATTCCATTCAGTCTTTCATTCTGGCCAGTCCTGGATTCTGTCATTCTCTCGTTGCCCCCCGCCACCCCCCCCACCCCCAGCCTGCAGCCTGGTGTGAGAAGCAGCCCGCTCTGTCCCTCTGAATGCAAGCCTTTTGTCACTTGGAGCCACTCACCTCTTGGTTCTTGATGTGAGTTTGCCCTTCACATAATGAGAAAGGTTTGAAAAGGTGACACCTGGCCCTGCTTCTTGCCACGCAGGGGCAGCTCTGAAGAGCCGAGGGGGAGGGGGGGTCCTCTCCTGGTCACGTGGCTTGTGTCTGGGAACCCAGAACTCCTGGTTTTCGGTGACTTTTTTCCCCCCTCCACCCTCTGTCCCCACTGTCATCTTGGAGAATACCGTTCTCTCCCTTTCTGAGCAGAGCTCGTTCCGACAGGTCTGAAATCCTAGAAAAATAAAGTGTCTGTTGGAAGGAGGCCGTGGTCCCAGAAAGGAGTTCCATGAGAGAGACAGGAAGCCGCCGCCCTTCTTTACCAAGCAAAGTCGGACCCCCCCCCCACCTGCCCCTCCCTGCAGGAAAACGAGAGGAGACTCCATCCAGAGAGCCTTCTCCAAGCTCCTGCGGTTTCCAGGGCTGGAATCTAGGAAAAGCCTTAAGGTTCGTGTTCTCCTAAATTCCAATTCTGTCCTCTGGCCAGTCCCACATTCTTAGTGCTATTTGCATAAGAGGTTGCTGTTTATCTTCCTGTATCAACTCCGCTGATAACCCCTGTGGTCTGTTTAACAATATATGAGGAGTAGATTACTTGATAAATGCCAGTTTTCCCAATAGGCAAAGATAAAGTGTCGGGGTCAGGGGGAGGGGTGGCGTGTGAGGAAGGAGGGACCAGGTGGGGCGCCAGGACCCTCTTTCGGATGGGGATGGAGATGAGGGAAACCCCTGGTGGAAGGCAGCTGCACACATCCCGCGGTCTGCCGGCTTCCTGCCCTCACCTGCTTTCCTCCTCCTTCATGGGAACTCGCAGAATGTCTGAGAACATTCCGTCGAGCGCGCCGCTGATGGCCGGGTTGAGGCAAGAGGGGAAGGGGTGTAGGTAGTTTTTGCTTCTGTGGTTCCTAGCCTTTCCTCCCTTAACCCTTTCTCCTTTGTACACGCTGTCGGCTGGGGAGTACCTTCTGCTCGCTGACAATGTAAATCTGAAATCTTCAGTGGGTGGATTTTCCCCACCTGCCCTGGGTTTGCTTCTTCAAGCCAGGTGCTCGGTTCTGGAAGAGGCTAGGTGAGAAGCAAACTTCTGACCCCATCACCTAGTCAATAAGCTGTCTGAGAATCAAACAAAAGAGTTTGGACTGGCTGCTAAAGCTAGGAACCCAACTGATAGCTTTGTTTTGATGTCCTTGCACTGTTTGTGGATCGGGGAGGGGGCTGTTCGGAGCAGGGGTGTCTGCTGGGACAGACATACCGGGAAGCTGAAACGCCTAGCACAAAGTCCGGGAGGGGCTGAAGATAGTGAACTAGAGCCCAGGAGTTGGGGGGCATGGGGTGGGGTTTCCTTACTCAAGGAGGAGGCTTTCCGGGAGGTGGTTGGAGGCTGTATGTTCTCGAGACAGTGTGGAAGGATGGGAAGAGTAGAGGCTTCAGCGTGACGTATCCTGGATGAGAACCCAGGCTCCAGAATTTACTGTGCCTCGACCAAGTTACTTAGCCCTTCTGAACCCTCATTTCCTCATTCTATAAAAGGCAAGACCCAACACCTTTTAGGGAGTTATGTGGATAAAATGTGTCAAGCACGTAGCACAGTGAAGGTACTTTGTAAATGGGCACTACTGTGCTGTAGAACTCGGCCCTTCCAAGCCTGTTTTGACCCAGGTGAGAAACTCTGGTTTTTTGTTTGTTTGTTTGTTTGTTTTTTAAGATTTTATTTATTTGACAGAGAGAGAGAGAGAGAGAGATCACAAGCAGGCTGAGAGGCAGGCAGAGAGAGAGGAGGAAGCAGGCTCCCTGCCAGGCAGGGAGACTGATGTGGGACTCGATCCCAGGACCCTGAGATCATGACCTGAGCTGAAGGCAGAGGCTTTAACCCACTGAGCCACCCCAGGCGCCCAGGCGAGAAACTCTGGAAGGAACCAGTGAAATCTTTTGTTTTGGGCACAGCTGGATTGACGATTGTATGAACCCCATGCTAGCAGCCTCCAGACCTGAATGATGCAGGTACATTATGAATCTGAAGGTCTCTATTTTTTTTTAATTTTATTTATTTATTTGACAGAGAGAGATCACAAGTAGGCAGAGAGGCAGGCAGAGAGAGAGGGGGAAGCAGGCTCCCTGCTGAGCAGAGAGCCCGATGCAGGACTTGATCCCAGGACCCTGAGATCATGAGAAGGTTTCTATTTGTGAAGTGCTGTTCCTCTCCTGAAGAAGCCTGCGTATATAACAAGTGATCACTTAATCAGGTGTGGCCACAGTCCCAGACACTTTGCAAATCTTCCTTTGGAACCTTTCCAAGGTCTGTGCCACATTCTCTTGCCTTGTCCTTTGGGCAGGTAGATTTGACTTTTGGAAATGGTCAAAATAATTCGATGACTGCCCTGGTGACTACAGTGGAGTGATGACATGAGATGACTGTGTCTGATTCAGAAGGTAATTCTGGAAAGAACGTGCTGGGCGAGCTCGTCAGCTCAGCCCCAGGGTGAATGTTGGCCTCACTTCTTAGGCGGGAGGTGAGGGAGGCCAAGGGGCTAGTGATTCGCAGCCACCGCCACCTCCCGCCTCGGCCTGGACCGATCCTCTTATTGCTGTAGGGTTTCTGCATTTGTGGTCGGATGTCCTGCGAGTTTGGGGTCCCAGGGGGCACTTCTCTTGTTAAGAAAACTACCGCCACCGGGAGATGTATCAGAAAGCATGTGATGAGGTTTGACACTCTAAGGGAAGAGGCATGGAGGCATGGCGGCCTGAGTTTGCACCCGACTTGTTTTCTTGGGAAGTTTCCGGAAGGTTAAAGGAGCTTGTGTGGTAAACCCCAGCACAGGGCCTGTCCTGTCCTCACCATGTAACAGTCTTAGGTGCCCTGAGTACCCAAGAGTGGGGGAGGCGTTTGCCTTTTCTGTCACGAGGGCCACCGCTGGGACCTCAGGCGAGCTTGCGTTCACCTTGGGATTGTCTGTGGGACCTGGGTCTTTGGTGACCTGGCTGTGCAGAGAGGCCTGGTGTTCAGTCCCTCAGCCGCTCCCTCTCTCTCCACATTATTTATAGTAAACCATATTAGAACAGAGTGTTAAAGAGGAAGGATGAGTCATCCCCATTGAAACCATTGACGACATAAATGAAAGCAAAATGCTTACTATGTGTTTTGCACAGTATTTAAGGCCAGGTTGTGCTAATTTGAATGCTCCCAGACTGGATCTGTGAAAGTATACATATGTGGGAAAAAAGTCAGGTTTAACTGGAAGTTATTTATTGACCATCCATTTCAGTATCTGCTTTCTCCTTTTATTTACTTCAGATCCAGATTCAAATCACGGCGTCTTCCTTCCTAAGGAGGGCCAAGAACTGGCCGAGGTGCTAGNGGGAGAAGGGGGGGGGGGGGGGGGGGGGTGTCTTAGTGTCCCTGTCTTCATCCTTCTTGCCACCTGTTGAGGAAGATACTCTTAGCCCGCCACCTGCTGTACAGGTGTGGGTCCTCAGGGTGACTGAGGGTCAGAGGATTATGTTAGAGCTGGAAGTGCTCCTAAAATCATTTAGGACAACATGTTCATTTAGGGCAGAATAATTGAGGTCCAGAGAGGTTCTGTGATTTGCCCAAGGCCACACAGCAAGCTAGTAGCAAAATAAGAACTGGAAATCATGGCTTTCATTCCCTGCCTCCTTTAATCCATCCTTCCTCACTAATTTGCCTACAGCTACCCAGGTCTGCTCCCTGTTGCCACCAAGGAGAAGGTAAGAATAGGATCTGACTTGAGAGCAGTTTCAAATCTTTGGATATGAGGGGTGCTGGGTGGATTTTGGCCTGGTGACTTGTCTCTTACTCATTAATCTCTTTGGTGCTCAGCTGAGTAGATTAATAGACATTGAGTCCTTTAGATTTATTTTTTTATTTTTTATTTTTTTAAAGATTTTATTTATTTATTTGACACAGAGAGAGAGATTACAAGTAGGCAGAGAGGCAGGCAGAGAGACAGGGAGAGGAGGAAGCAGGCTCCCTGCTGAGCAGAGAGCCCGATGTGGGCCTCGATCCCAGGACGCTGAGATCATGACCTGAGCCGAAAGCAGAGACTTTTAACCCACTGAGCCACCCAGGCGCCCGAGTCCTTTAGATTTATAGGTGATGCACCGTGTTAGGGTTTTTTGGTTTTGTTTTGTTTTGTTTTTAAGATTTTCCTTATTTATTAGAGAGAGAGCACAAGCAGGGGGAGTGGCAGAGAGAGAGGGAGCAGATTCCATGCTGAGCAGGGAGCCCGATGCAGGGCTTAATCCCAGGACCCTAGATCATGACCTGAGCTGAAGGCAGACGCTTAACCTGCTGAGCCACCCTGCATCCCCTGTGTTTGGGGTTTTGAGACACAAAGATTAATAAGATCTGGGACTTCGTCTTGAGGAACTATATGTGTATGATAAAAAGTAGGAAGCAGAAATGTTATATCGGTATCTAGAAAAAGCACAAGGAAGTTTAGGGACGGAATGCCTTCCATCTGGAGGGCTTCACTTACTGGGCGCTGGGCAGTGGCCTCGGCTCTGGGAATTCCATGGCGCGCGGCCGCTGCCCTGTGGGCTCTTCTAGTTGGGGGTGGGGGTGGGGAGCTACTTAGCCAGCGATCTCGTGAAAAGCTCTGAAATGGGAGTTGTGATAAGTGCTCAGATTCCTGATAACGTGACTTCCTTTGGCTAGAAGGAGGGCGATTGTCCTGGAACCGTAGGTTGGGGTCAGATGGAGGTGCCACGAGTGCCAGGCCAGGGAGGAGAGAAGGCAGCAGAGCACGGAGGGGTGGAGGGAGCACGGGCTGACCCGGGCGCAGATTGTCACGAAGCCACGTGCACACTGTGCGGTCTTGGGCGCGCGCCTACAGCACGGCAACCAGGATCTCCTCGTCTCTCCAGTGGGGCGGTTGTAGGGGACAGCGTGTGCGGTAGCCTGAGGGTTTCAGATAATGCATTGGACACATCCTGTACGGTGCCTGGAACGGGGTGGTTGCTCAATGGAGGGAGCGGTTAGTTTTGGGACTTTATTCTGGGGCAGTTGGGAGCCTGGGAAGGCGTTTGAGGAAGAGCGTGACATGGTATCGGCCACCGAGCCTGGATTCCCCTGCCCTGGCCCCTCACCTGCCTTCCACAGCGTGCCCGGAGAGGAGCTCGCAGAGTGATCCGTGTATCCTGCATCTCGCACCTGGCACTCCACCAGATTTGATGAAATGACCCAAAACGGACCCCCGCCACCTCTCCTCCTTGGTCAGAGGGCCTGGGAGAGGGAGGTGGACTGAGGGGGGCCTTCAGCTGTCACAGTCAAAGGAAGTGACACCGTGAAGCTGGCCAGCCGGACTGTTACCCGTCTCTCTTTTAATAGCAACCCGAAAGTGCGAACCCCGGCTAACCGTCCGGGACCCCTCTTGCGTCTCTGATAGTAAACAGGGAGACGGCTATCTCCCACGGCCCAGTCTCGGCTGTGGTTGTCGCACTACGCAATGTCTGCAAACTGACAGTGGCATGGGGGAGATAAGGCCCGGCGTTGTGTAATGAGGGGCATGGTCTGTTTGCCCGAGTGGCTCCCGGGCCCTGGTTAACTGCTAACCTCAACGGAGCGGCGGGCCCTTGCCTGGAAGGACCGTTCCAGGGCCCCTCGCTGGTTCCACGGATGCCTTTTTGTGGTTGGATAAAGGAAGCTCATGTAGGCCGCCCACAGCGCAGACACGGGCTTGGCCTACGGGCGCTTGGTGGTTTTGTTTTTCTCTTTGTCTTTCTTAAAAAAGAGAAGCTGAAAGGGGGACAGTCTCGCTTGGCACCTACCCTGTAACCCAAAACAGCATGAAACAAACAGTTCCTAAACGTGAGTTAAAATGCGCCAGGCGTCAGAGATGCCTTGCTTCCTTGCTTGACACCCCCTGTTCCCAGAGGCCAGAGCTTAAGGAGATTGATCTTGGGCACTCTGGGTCTGGCCTGGAAGCTCCTGTCTTGCAGCCTCGACCCCACCCCAGCTTTCTTCATGTCCTGGTCCGTGGCTAGGAGCAGTGGTGGGAATACGTACTTTGTTTACCTTCTTCCTTCCACCCTCCCCAGACACTCTGTCCTTTCAGGATGAATAGGTAAGCCACAGCGCATGCTCCCTGCACATCAGGGGCGACAGAACCCAGTGCCTTGTCTTCTAGTGTTGCCTGTCCCAGTGGGGGATGGGCTGGAGGGGACTTGGAGGCCAGCCCCCATTCCGAGGCTCTCATGGGCTCCATGCCGCCTTGCCTCTCCTCAGACCCCCCAGGAGAGGGATGTCACTGTTCGCTGAGCAGCTAATTCCACTTCCAGAGAGTGTTTAGTGTCCCCCACCAATCCTGCTCTCTAGAGTCACAGACACTCTGTCCAGTAGTCCTCAGACACTTGTAAGTTCGCTACAGGTCTTCCCTAATTAGGTCGTGGTTTTTCCCTCTACCACGATTTCAGTCCCTCCCACCATTCTCACACTTCTCTTTCAGATACTTCCAGATTGGTAAATATTATATCACTGTTTGATCACATTGGAGCAGTTATACAAGGTGACATAACTAAGTGGGTTTGACCAACCTGGAGAAGAACCAGACTTTCACCTCCATTGTTCACGATGTTATACCTTTATTGATATGTCTTCTGAGTGTCTCCTCTCTGTGTTTCTCTTGTGTGCTCTTGAGGTTGTTTCCCCTGTTCTTGGCTGTTTGCTCCCAGAGATTGCAGTGATTTTTTTTTTTTTGAGGGAGGGTTTGGGGAGGGGGGGTGACAGGAATCAAAAATTGGATGGGAGATGATCTCATTAGGAATATTAGCTCAAATGCATGGTCATTTGGAGGCCTGCAGGTTGCTCCACGCCCCCTGCAGGAGTCTCGTTCAGGGATGGTCTGGGGAGGGAAGGGGGTGATTTAAAAGATTCAGAGGTGGTGGCTTATATTGATTTCAGCTTATCTGACCCTTCAGCTAGAGGTTGCCCTTCCCTCAAAGTAACTGACTCTAAGCAACAGAGAAATGTATAGCATCTCTTTCTTTGCATTAATTACGGCTGACAAATTCATTATTTAGAAGGATGGGAACTCCTGAGGGGGGAAGGCTTGGGAACCAGTGTCTGTGGCCAGACTTCCTGGTTCCCAGGTGGCAGGTGTTGGGGGCAGGGGTGTGTTGAGAGGTGAGTGATGCCGGGGTCAGGAAGTTGGCAGGAGAGCTTCACCCCAGAGCCCTGTGCGGCCGTGCCAGATCAGATGCCCTTTCCCCAGGGGCCCAGGTTAGCAATCCTGGGAGCCGGCTTCATGGCCCTGGATCTCTGGGGAATGTTGCTTTCTGGGTTTAAAGTACAGCGTTTGTATTAACGGCTGCTCAGACACATATCTGGTTAACGAAGGGTTAAATCTTTCATTTCCCCCTTTAGTCATAAAGCTAGTTGCAGATCTGCCTCCTAGGAGCTGAGTGCCTTCCTCCTTGGTAAGCAGAGTCTGGGGGACCTACTGGAAGGATCTGTGAGTGAGGACGCTTGTCCAAATCTCAAACCCGTACCATGATGTTTCTGTTCTGATGCTTTGCAGGTGTTGGCTAGTGATCCCCCCCGCCCCAGGTATTCTTCAGAAGTAATGTTTTGGACAAAACCTCTGATAACTTGCTTTCTTATTTGTTGGTTGATCCTAGAATGGGAGCTGTGGCCCACAGGGAACTGTACATTTTTTATTCTGACCCAGGGCACGTACCTCAAACCAAAGGTTCAGGGAAACTTGGTTTATCTTTATGTGGACTCTCTTACTTTTTCTTATGTTCTATATCTGTTTGATACAAAAATGGTAATGAAGACCCACTACTAGTTTGCCAGCCAAAGGTTGAGGAATGTGCCGATATGGCAAGGATTTAAGCCTTGGGTATCCAAAAAACATTGAGTAAGCACCTATTGTGTGCTAGGTATTTGGTTGCTGAGTGCTGTGGGGCAGTAGAGAGTAATCAATCCCCTTGAGCTGACAATGACAAAGAAGTGATACATACATATGGCTGTGTGTGTGTATTGGTCTGTGTGTTCACTTACTACATGAGTGAGGTACTGGAGCAAGTACAGGAAAGGGATTGGACTATTCTGATTGAAGCTTCAGGAGGGCTTCCTGGAGGAGGTGGCATTTGGCCAGTCCCTGGAGGATGGCTAGGCTTTGGACTAGCAGAGATGGGAACTGCCATTTCTAGCTAGGAGGTGAGCAGAGGTGTGGCTGTGTCTGAGTAGGGTCAGGGGGAGTGTGCTCGAGTGGCAAGGACTGGGTCTCAGCAGGAAAAGTAGATTGGGGCCAGGTTATGGGGTGCTTTGAATGTCACACTAGCAGTTCTGGGTATTTGTAAAGCTGTAGTTGATTGAAAGTTGGAAAACTGAGATTTCAGTAGGAGAAAAATGGCGGGAGGAGGCAGTTGGAATGCTGGGCTCTGTGTTGTTCTCCAGCCTCTGAATATTCATTTCGGTGGTGGGGCAGTGGGGCGGTACAGCGCTTTGCAGGCCGCCCGGACTGGGCGCTTGATCTTTCTCTGAAGTTCTTTCCCATGTATCGTGCCTGCAATACACACTCCACTTCCGGGGTGAGAACTGCCCCACACAGCCGACTGGTCAGCGACGTTGAATGGGGACACATGAGACTTGGCGCATGCCTGTCCTTTCTCACATTCATGCTCTACCCTTTGCAGACGTGACCGGGTGGTACAAACTCAGCCCCGGGCCCCCGAGGAACCAGGCCGCTGCCAGGAGAGCCCTACTTGGAATGAAAGTGCTTTTGTTGGGGGCATTTGCTACTCCCCCTAGCCCAGCCCACCCTGGGGTGTCCTTCCGTTTCACCTTGTCTCCCTGTCCCAGCCAGCCTTCGAGACCTCCTCGAGGCCGGCTCCTCTGGGAAGTGTGGGCTCTCGTAGCATTGACCGTGCACTCCCGTTCCTAGCTCTGCTGCCTTGTCCCTGACCTGCGTGTGTCTCGTCTCCCGACCTAAACCAGCAGCGCGGTCTGGGAGGACGGCGATGGTGGCCCAGCTGTCCCTCTCCCTGTACCGTTCCCTGGTGCTGCGCTGAGTGCATCCTAGGGACTCCGTGACTCACGCTAACTGGGCATTGGCTGCGTGCTGAGCATTTTGCTTGAACTGACCCGTTTCCTCCTCTCTGCCACCCAGGGGGTGGGTACTAGGAAAAGGAATACTTGGGTGCTTACAGACCAGCTCTCCACAGCCTTGGACTTCAGCTCCGTGTGCCCCAAGGAGCTCCTCAGCCCAGTACAATCCCTTTCATTAGGGTGACTGCGTTGACACGGTTCTTTCAAAGGTCGCTTGTGACCTCATGGTTCTCGAAAGCATTGTACCCTTTTGGACTCAAGCATTGATTCCCTCCCTGCCCGCCCCATATTTCCGAAACTCTTTCCCTAGAGGCAGCATGACCTGGCCCACGGAGCCCTGTGGGATCCGTGTTTGAACGCCGACGGTACCACTTCCTGAGAGGCAAATGCTTTGGCTCCCGTGGTCTGTTCCTCACCTGCGAGATGCTGGTCATTTCTCTTCTTCACTGAGGCCCCGACAGTGTGTCACTTGATGCTGGACATGACCCTCTGATCCCATAATGTCGGTGTTTCCTAAGCAGACATCCCTACCATCCCTCCTCCAGTCTCTGCCTCGGGCATCTCATGGTTTCTGTGATCACCTCTCTCTGGACAACTTCCTGCTCTCCACCTCTGTTTTCTTTCTTGGGTGCCACACATTCCTTTCTCACTGCCTGCCGCGTCCACCAGTCCACCAGTCCTGCCAGAAACCAGAACTCGGTGCTCATCAAGTTCACTCCAACACGGTCCCTCCCGAACCTTCTTCTGTGTCCTCACGTCCTTTCGGAGGCTCTGCTCCCTTCTCCTGACCTTGGTATCCTCTGTGGCTCCCACCTTTCCTTTGCCTCTCCAGCCCCATCTCCCCACTCTTGCTTAACCCGATGGTTGTCTGTGTTCCAGGCAGTCTTCTTGCACAGCCCCTGACTGTGGCCTCGGAAGCAGGACTCTGATCATGATGCTGTCCTGCTCAAAGACATGCAGTGGCTCCCTAGTACTTCTAGAGAATGAGCTAGAGGATGCCCAGCTTGGCATTGGGAGCTGTCGCAGATCCTGGATTCTGGCCGTGTCTTGGCTCCTCCGCCCTTCTCAGCTTATGCCTCGGGATGTGCTCCCCTCAAGGGCTGGGACCATCTTTATGTCTGAGTTACAACCTTTTCGTCCATCATCCACGCATGGCAGCTCAGTGCCTGTTGCTTCATCCTTTCCTTCTCTTGCTGTTTCCTTCTCCACGCATCGTGGCAGGTGCTCTGTCCTCACGCTTTCTTCACACATTCCTCCTCTTTGGTTCCAACTGGAAAGAAGGGGTCCTCCCTCCTTTGACCTCTGGTGCCTGAAGACGTGTGGACAAAACTCAGTCTTTGATCAGAGCTGCTTCTGTTTATTTCTTCCCTAAGGAACCCCCCCTCCGAGTTTTTGGGGTGAGATCTGGGTCCTGTTCAGGTACACGGGCCCCACCTTCCACACCTTCCTCCCCAGAGTCCGGCGCGGTGGCCCACCCATCATCGGTGTGCGTGCGCACGGCTCGTCGGCCTCGTGAACCGGAGGTGGCGTGGTGGCCAGCAGAGCTGTGGTGACGAGGGCGTGAGCTGAGCTTTCTGCATCTCGGCCGTCCGGCGCCAAGGCCGAATCACCCGACCCAGCTGGTAGGAAGGGGGCACAGAACGTGGGCCCAGGCTCACGTTTTGTTAAAGCAGGACCATCTTTGGGAGCTCCTTCTGTTTTCTTTTTCATATTTTTTTTCTTTTTTTGATCAGTGGAAAATTTGTCCTAATTAGCATCTTTATTACAGCAGGAATAGGCCGGGCAGGCGTGAAGGGCTGGGAGAGTGTGAACACTGTGTGGAGGGAGGCGGCCAGAGGCTGCACACAATGCCTGATTGTGCAGGCACGGCTATGAATGTACCACGCCTGTGTTTACTCACCAGGTGACAACGAGCAGGCTGGCTGGGGCCAGGGACCTGGAGCCCCTGCCACGGGAGCCTCTTTTCCCTTCCCTCACCCTCCAGCACTGGCACCCGGGACCCACTGGGCTGGGCCACATCCCAGCAAGAAGCCGTCTTAGGAAAAGGTGTCAGGGAGAACGCCGCTGGGTGGGGGGCGCTGCTCAAAGGGTAGGCATTTGCTGATTCTGCGAGGGGCTCTCTTGCAGCATCACGGAAGCTGTGAGGAGCGAATCCTGAGGGTGGGGGTCCAGACAAGGACTCCTCACTGGCACCTGCTCGCGGGTGAGTGCCGTTAGCACACCACTCTGGTTATTTCCACGCCACCCCTTCTGTAAGATCGAGAGCCCTTTGAGGGGAGGGACTGTGTCTTTTTCCTTTCTTGATCCCAGTGCCCAACCTGGGATCCGTGATGTGTTCAGTGGGGGGAGCTACAGAGGGCTGGTCTGATCCCCACGACCCAGGGAGGAGATCTGCCCTCTGTAAGCTCCTAGGAAGAGTCCCCGCTCCTACTTGGGCTTGGACAAGGTGGCAGGCAGAGGCTGCTGAGTTAGCTGGTGGGAGGCAGAGGGGGTGATGATCTGGGTGACAGTCCTGAAGTCCCCCCTTGGGGACTCCTCCTTTGGCACCTATGCTTGTCAGCGTGCTGAGTTCTCTGCAGGATTCGCGAACCTAGTACAGGGGTGCACTGGGTCTGGAGATGAGAGGGGCGGGGTGGCTGGGCTGCTGCTCCCCTTTTCCCTCCTCTGGACTTTGCAGGTAAATTCCAAGGTGTTTGGAGGCCCAGGGGTTTCATAGGAACCTGGATAGCAGGTGTTGGCCTCGAGTTCCACTGGGGGCCTCCCTGGGGCAGCCAGCCAGGCCCAGGGCAGGAAGTGGCTGATTCTGGGTCACTTGACTGCTCTGATTTGTTGCTGAGATTGTTCCTATAATCAAGATCTTAGATCTGGAAGGGACATTAGGAGGTGATCTAGTTTAGCTCACGCTTTCAGGCAAGAAAAGTGACGTTGTTATTCTCATGCCCATTTTATGGACGAGGAACCGAGGCTCAGGGTGACAGAGTGGCTCTTCCACGTCATTCAGTGTGGCTCCTTATGATCTTGTCCTCTGTTCCCTGGTGGGACATGGTGTTGTTGGTGGCTGTGGGAGAGACATCACCTCACAGAGGTACGTTTTCTGTGGGGTGAGGCCATTCTCATCACTCAGGTGTCTGAGGCCTGAGAGGGTCAGGAAGACTGTCCTTGCTTTATTCCTGGATGCCTGATGCAGGTGGTGGGAAGACAGGGTGGTCTCCTGAACTTGCGCGTTCCTCTGGGTTGAGGCCTTGGCCCGGTAGGCTCTTGGTGCCTTGGGAAGCCAAGTAGGGATGCCTAGCCTAGCCAGAGAGCTCCTGGTCTCCCCTCCGCCAAGCCCATGTCACAGAAATGCCCCGACTTTTTGGTGGTGAGAAGATAATGCGTGTGTGGCCAAGGCCTCATCTGGAGCTTGTCCGAGGTCTGGATGAGAATTTCCCAATCTGGCTTAGAGTCCCAGGCTTTCTGTCCCTCAAACCTGAGAAACTAATTTAAAAAAAAAAAAAAAAAAAAAAAAAAAAGGACTTCATTGTCTGGGATGCAGTGCGGGCGGGCCTGAGAGCTTCTGCCGACCCGGCCCAGTGTGTGCACCCCGTGGCCGCCTGCCCTCGCTCTGGGGATGCTACTCCCCCTCCCAAATTCTCCGATGGCTCCTGCCTCTTTCTGCAGCCCTTCATCTTTGTGGGGGATTTTAGCCACCTGGACATGGCCTTCTTGTTTATTTGGTTTCTCCTCCAAGTTCCAGATTTCGCCCTTCCCCTCCGCTGCCCTGCCCAGGGCCGTGGGAGTGAAAAATCACAGTGATGGGTGGTCACCGCTCCTTGCCTGCTCCTACCCGGCCACCGAGGCTCAGGCGGTGAGCTTGGAATAAAGAACATTTTACCATCTTCTCACGGTGGCTGGTACACGTGAACCCGGTGCTGAGCTGACCTGGGGGCTTGGCCCGTTTTCTCCCTGTCTGTGAACTTGGTTGCTGCTTCTCTTTTTCTGTGTCCCCCCCCCCCG
>LNAC01000069.1:3591483-3643761 GCA_002007465.1 Ailurus styani
CCCCCCGCCTCTCTGTTTGCAGAGCGTGTGGCCACACCTGGTGTGACCAGCTCCCGTGAGCTGCTCCGCCCTCCAGGGCAGCGTCCGACGGCTGCAGTCAAGGGTGGACGCCGGCCTCTCCCGCCCGCGCCCCTTCTCCTCGCTTTTGTCCAGTTGGCCGGACAAAGAGAACAAAACCAAATGGCCTCCCCTCCCCCCCGCCTAGCCCCGGCCAGCCGGGGTGTTGGAGATGATTTTCCTGCAGCCGGTTCAGCAAGTGCTGGAGTGGTGACAAGTCCCTGGGACTGTGCGGGCCCGTCCGGCCAGCCAGGGCCACCCCCCCTCTGCCTTCCCGCCCCGCGGTGCCCGGCCTCTGCGGCTCTGTTGACCAGCAGCTCGGCTCCGCTGGGGTAGGGGGAGGTCTGAGGGCCGGAGGGGCAGGTCAGACAGGCCTCTTTTATTTACAGTACTCTCTTTCACGGCCCCAGTGAAACAGGAGCCCCGAGAGGCTGCCGTGAAAGGGGACTGTGTTTGTGCATTCAGGCCTTCCAGGGCTTGCTACAAAAGGTGGGGGCGCCCAGAGCCCTGAAGGGGCTTTTTGTCATTGACAGTTTGGCTTGGGGTGGGAGGGGGCTAGGGAGCGGGGGCCGCTGCCGGGATTGTGAACGTGTGCATGTGTAGACGGCTCTCAGCTGCTCCTTGAAACTGAGTTCGTGTCTGGGGTTGGCGGGGCCAGTTCGTCTTGACCCTCTTCTTCTGTTGGAGCAAATGATTCCTTTCTCCCTAATGTGTCTCCTGACGGTCCAGGGGTCCTCACGTGAGCTGTGGTTGGGGTAGAGAGCCCCCCGTTCCCTCCCTCTGCCCTCTCCAAAGAGCAGCTTCGTGGACAGCCACCAACTTCCTTTGATCCTTAGAGCTGCCTTTTCCTGATTCCTCCTGTCCTCCGCGGGTTAGCTCTCTGAGCCTTAGTTTGGCCATCTTTCAAATGGGGAGCGTGATAACACCTCCCTCGTGGATCGGGTTGTTGTAAGGATCAGGTCAGATAACACGTGAGCTTGCACACAGTTCTTCCCTTTAAAACCGACCAGGCCATGGTCCCGCAATGGGTCTGAAGAGCCAAACTGGGGACCCCACTTGGTGGTGCTCCTCATCTTCCTTTCCCCCTCACCTGGCTCTTGGGGTTTTTCCTACCTGTTCCCCTCTGGGCCCGTGTGATGTGATAAAGGGAAAACAAGTTTTCCAGAAGAACAATGAAGGGATCAAGTTTCGAGGTTGTAGAATATATGGAAACACACATAGACCACACCACACTCAAAAGTCGCCCTTTAAAAGGTCAGAAACCACCAGTGCCTGCCCCACATCGGTAAATTCTGACCTGCCCGGCAGTGTGTTCTTTGTAGACCTGCTCTGACTTCTAGTGGCTGAATCCAGTTAGGTGTCCAAGTGGTTTTGCCTTTGCCTTTTAATTGTATCTTTGAGATTTTATTTTCAGAACCAAAAACTCAGGGCCACAGATTAGCAGAGGCACAGAATGCTTATGTTCGGGCCTGTCCTTGAGAGCCCTGGGCCATGGTGAAGTCCTGGGTGTTGTCTGTGCTGTGGGGAAGTGAGCAGCTTGTGGGTGAGGTTGCTGTCCTCAGCTAGGAAGGGAGGTCTTCCTTTCTGACTTTTGTTCACTGTCTCCCTCTCTTCCTTATACTTACCACCGCTGCTCCCAAGGGGCCACCCCTCTCTCCCTGCGCCTGTTCTGGAAAGGTGGTTGATAAATAGCAGGACAAATAGAAGGAAAAGGATACCTGGAAGGAAATAAGTTAAATAGGAATGGCAGAGTGTTAGTAATGGAGGATCGGCAATGGAGCGTTGATGGCAGAGTGTTGATGGCAGAGTGTTAGTGGAAGAGCGTTGACTTTGGGGCATTGATGCCAAAGACTTGAGGATGGTGTGTTGGTGGTGGAGTGTTGGTGGTGGTGGAGTGTTGGTGGTGGTGGAGTGTTGGTGGAGTGTTGTTGTTGGTGTGTTGTTGGTATGTTGTTGGTGGAGTGTTGGTGGTGGTAAAGTGTTGGTGATGGTGGAGCGTTGTGTTGGTGGAGCGTTGGTGGTGGTGGAGCATTGGTGGTGGTGGTGGAGTGTTGGTGGTGGAATACTGTTGGTAGAGCATTGGTGGTAGAGTGTTAGTGGTAGAGCACTGATGTTGGGGCATTGATGGTGGAACACTAGTGATGGAGCATTGTTGGTGAAGTGTTGGTAATGGAGTGTTGATGGTAGACCATGCACTTGAAATGTAGAATTAGAAAGAACCTCAGAAAATCTCTTTACCACGTACTCAGGCCATTTCTGTGTCCTGTCCCAGCAGCTGGAAGCAGCCAGTGCCTATAAAAAGATTGGAAAGACACAGTCAAGGAACTTTTCCTCTTTGGCCAGCACTGATTTCTCTGCTGCCTTGTTTCTCTGAGGTACTAATCTATACGAAAAATGGGGGACCTTATTTCTTAATTCCACTTAATTCATGTCCATTTGCCTTGTTTCTCTGAGGTACTAATCTATACGAAAAATGGGGGACCTTATTTCTTAATTCCATTTAATTCATGTCCATTTTCTTTTTTTTTTTTTTAAATATTTTATTTATTTGACACAGAGAGAGATTACAAGTAGGCAGAGAGGCAGGCAGAGAGAGAGGAGGAAGCAGGCTCCCTGCGGAGCAGAGAGCCCGATGCGGGCCTCAATCCCAGGACCCTGAGATCATGACCTGAGCTGAAGGCAGAGGCTTTAATCTGCTGAGCCACCCAGGTGCCCAATTCATGTCCATTTTCTAGACGGTTTATCGAAAAGGCATCACACTAGCACTGTGGGACAATACATCGTATGCAGGGATTGGTTCTGGATGGTTCTTGTCTTGTCAAGAAGCACTTTTTCTTTCTGTATTTGTTTGGAATAGTGATGACATCATTGGTTCAGACTTTGAGCCCTTTTCTGGTTAAAGTCTTCAAGGTGGCACCTTAATAGTATTTTATTTTTGGACTTTTGACAACAAGAAAACCAAACCTATTGGTCCACTAATGGTCTGAGATGTTGGTTCATTCCTTATTGCAGTATTGAAACAAGCCACTTGGAAAGGTTTACTTGCCTCGTTAGTGAGCGCATGGCCAGCCCCATGGATTATAGTGCTGTGGCTGCTGGGCACCCAGCCTCGTAGGTCAGTGGGAAACGTGGGCATGCAGACAACAGGAAGGAGGTGGTGGCCTCCAGAAAGAGCCATTGCTACTCAGGAAGTTTCTGTGTGCGCTCAAGTGTGGCTGCTAGGAGTCCACGTGGCGCTTTTGTGTGGATTAGAAAAGGTGCCCCTTCTTGTGGGAGGATGCAGCTCCTACCAGGACCCACGACTTGATGGATGGATGGGGCTGGATTTCAGACCTGCTTGCCCCTCAGTCAGGTGCACAAGGCCTGTGGCCCAAGGGGGCTCAGTGGTTGGAGTGATCCTAAAATGCAAGCTGTTTGGGTGAAGTGCTTTGAGCCATCACCTCACTGAGTATCTGTGGGTGAGAGCAAGAGTTGCCAAAGACCAAGGCCTCCTGGGATCTGTTTCACTGATCCCTTGACCAGCCTGAGTGCCTCATCAGCCCAAACTCTGGGCACTGCACCCACAGCTCAACTCCATAGAAGCAGGTGGAGGCACCTCTCTGGGTGCCCCAGCATCCCTAAAGTTGCCAGAAGTGTCAGGTAGGGTTTATGGCATCCTTCTAGCATGACTGTCTCTTGGGATCAAGGCCAAGGGAAATGGCATGAAAGGGGAGGAGGGGCAGAGAAGTTGGTCGCACCTGCCCGCGCTAGGTGCTCGGCGTCACCGAGGTTGCAAGGGTGAGCTTGGGAAAGCACATCTGCTCATGCAGCCAGTTTCTTCCAGTTAGATAGGGAGCGGGGAGAAAGAGACCAGTCAACAAGGCAGGCTTCAGCCCTCTGCAAGAGGATCCGATTCTTTCACCCCTTTTCCCGGAGCTCTGCTCCCTGAGACTGAGTTGTTGAAAAGCAACCGGTAGGCGTAGGCTGGAGGGAGAAGTACACTTGAGGTCACGTTAGCCTGAGCAAACGTAGGCACCATGTTGACAAGACTCTGAGGTGCCCTGCAGTAAGTAGACCAGGGCCTGAGAATAATTTCCATTTAACTAATTATTATTCTTACTACAATAGATTTGAAATCTATTTAACTTTTCAGGGTCCCGTAGCCTTTTAAATGTTTCAAGTGTATTCTCTCTGATAGGTTACCTTTTCTCTCCCTGTAGGCTATAATTAGTGTCCTTTACACCAAATTGGCTTAGAATTGGATGTAGAGAAGATAAGAATCAGATTACCAGTATTTATCTTGTAAATTCCAAGAGATCTACTGAAGACACTGTATTAAAGGAAAAAAAAAAGAGTTTAAAAGAAAAGTTTATTCTATGAAAAAGTAAATTTCTCATGGTCTCAGCATCCAGGGACATTTTAATATTACAGGTGCAGCCTTCCCTTGGAGGAACCTAAAATTGCCTTTTCCTTGTCTCCATTTTTATCTCCAATGGAGCTTCTGAAATATGTTGCCAGGCTTTGGATGGTGGAGGGGCTGCTGTGGTCTCGAATTTTCATTAAAATTTGGAGGGTTGAGATTATCTGTTGTTTCTGATTTGTGGTAGGAGATAAACCTCTAAATATGCCCATCTGAAAGATAGACATGCAATTTTCATCATGGCATTTGAAGTTATTAAACTTTTGGGGAGGTGGGAGAACAGATTTCTGTGGGTTCTGCCCGTTCCCGTGTCCCTGGAATGTCAGCGAGCTGGTAAGCATGGGCTGTCTGGGATGGAGAGCGGCCAGCAGGTTTAACCAAGGTCATGTCAAAAAATATGCCCGTGTTTTTAACACTGCTGGCTCGTAAAGGTGCCAGGCGGTCACGGCATGTGGAGATCACTCGTGAAGCTGTGCACCCGCATTCCCTGAACCTGACAAGCCCTTTCTTTTTGAAGGCACACTTCTGGTCCAGACTCTCCTTGGCGTCAGGTGAGGAAGTAAGGGGTGGGGCTACAGGTGGGGGGTTGGGGGCTGGTAGCCCTTCATGGTTTTTTTTTTTTTAAGATTTTATTTATTTATTTGACACAGAGAGAGAGAGAGATTACAAGTAGGCAGAGCGGCAGGCAGAGAGAGAGGAGGAAGCAGGCTCCCTGCTGAGCAGAGAGCCCGAAGCGGGGCTCGATCCCAGGACCCTGAGATCATGACCTGAGCCGAAGGCAGAGGCTTTAACCCACTGAGCCACCCAGGCACCCCATGGGTGGTTTTATGTCTGCATACACGCTCTCCGTGTGGCTTTCTGGTTCAGCAATGGTGTTGACTCGTGTTCCAGGCTTGTTATCTCTTTTTTCTGTTTTGGTCCAGGTGAAGGTGTCAGATGCCAAAGCACAGACGATAGATTCCTTTTAAGAACAAAAATGTATTGGGGGCGCCTGGGTGGCTCAGTCGGTGAAGTGTCTGAGTCTCAGTTTTCAGCTCATGATCTCGGGGTCATGGGTTCAGGCCCCGGGTTGAGCTCCGAGCTCAGTGGGAGTAGGCTTGGAGAGTCTCTCCCTCTGCCCCTCCCCCCACTCATGCTCTTTCTCTTGCTCTCTCTCTCAAATCAATCAATCAATCAATCAGTCTTAATGCTGTGGGACCCTGGCTGGCTCAGGTGGAAGAGCATGCAGGTCCTGATCTCAGGGTCATGAGTTTGAGCCTCACGTTGGGTGTAGAGATTACTTAAAAAAAGGATAATAAACTTTAAAAAAACGTTTTTTGTGAGCAGTTCGACTTCTGAGTATGTACCCAAGAGAATGAAAAGTAGGGACTTACCCAGATAACTTGTACCTCCATGTTCATAGAAGCAGCATCATTCAGAATATCAGGAAGGTGGAAAAACAACCCAGATGCTCATCAGTAGGTGAATGGATCAATAAAAATGCAGTGTAGACACACAATGGAATATTATTCAGCCTGAAAAAGGGGTGAAGCTCAGACTTGTGCTATAACACGGATGAACCTTGAGGGCATTATGGTAAGTGAAATAAGGCAGACACAGAAGGACATACTGTATGGTCCTGCTTAGAGGAAGCCAGTTCATAGAGACACAGTCAAACAGAAGGAACCAGGAGCTGAGGAGGGGGCGTGGCTGGGGAGCCGGTGTCTAACGGACGTGAGTTTCATTTTTGGAGGATGGAGCCCGATCTGTGGCTGGTTGCCCAATGCTGTGAATGAGCTTAATGCCACTTCATAAGGGTTAATTACACACTTAATAAGGGTTAAAATAGCCATGCCTGGCATCTGAGACAAAATTTCCTGGAAAATACTTGGACCCTTATACTATGAAAAATCCTTTGCTAAACAAGGACAACCACACGTTACCTGTGCAGGCTTGAGGATCGGCGGTCAGCCTAGCAACCCCTGTTTAACCGTTTAACCGGCGTGGTTGTCGTCAGGTGGTATAATTACTTATTGAGGCCCTGCCTTTTTATTACTCATGTGATTCTAAAAGAGCCTCCTCCTTTTTGGCTCTGCGACTTTTCTGTAGTTGACCACTTCCCACAGGCGAATCTGAGGAAAATCTTCCGCTCTGATTTTTTTTACCTACCTAAATTAAATTTTTTTTTTTTTTAAATGTCTGTGGCTTTACAACACAGGGAGGTTTCGGTGATGGTGGAAATTCATCCCCGGTTTGCAGAGCTTCTGAAAACTGTGGGAGAGGGGTTTGCATTTTCCCGCCCGGCGCGGTCATGGTCAGGCTTCTAGAGGCTTTGTGTCCGCTGTGCGTGGTTGGCTTTGCCTCCCCGCCTGGCCCCACGTGCAGCCCGAGATGGTGGGAGCTTCGGAGAGAGAAACTTTTCCGGCCCTTCTTCCCTTCCTCTTTGGTTTCCATTTAAGTGAAAATTTAAAAAAACTCTTAAGGAAATTCAAAGTGAAACTCTGCGCCCAAGTAAGTTAGACTCTCAAGACGAACACGGAAGTTCTGGAAATGGAAGTTTCCTCTACCCCGTGGTGGCGTCGCCGCCAGCAGCCTCGTTCTGTGCTTTTGAGGGTTTAATGGCCAGCATCTGAAGGTACGGGGCTCGCCATATATATAGTACCAGGCGTGTGGGCGCGTTGGCGCTGATCTGAAAAAGCTTAACTTTGGCATTTCTAGATTTATTTTAAACCTACAACCTTTAACGCCAGACACAGAGCTGCCTTCCCACTTAATGTAACCATACATTGATTGCTTTTAATTAGTGTTGGATCTTTTTTGGTGTTTTGCAGCTTGGGGTATATAAAAAGTCTGATTTAAATATATATCCCCAAAAAATGGAAAAAAGAAAAAAAAGGCAAACTGGCGACATTGTCACGGGTCCTGCAGAAACCTGCACGGGAGCTTTTGAAATCTTAACCTCCCTGATCTCTTTATTTCCGTCTTGGGTTCCGTAGGCTGAGAAGCCAGCCAGGAGCCCAGTTTAACCCACGTCCTAGACGGAGGTGATTTTCTTGTAGTGTTTTGGCAGCCACGAAACACCTGTCTTTAAGGAGCGACGGCGGTGAGCCGGATTTCCATGGCGAAAACGTAGCTGCTGAAGATCGTTCGTGCCAGGGGAACGGGTTCTGGGATCGGGCGAGCAGGGTGGAGTCGGGGCTCTGGGCTCAACAGTTTGGAAATGCCAATGACCGTTCCTGCTTTCCAGCCCAGGATTCTTCGCATTTGCTTGCACATCGCCGCTCCTCGCGGGAAGCCTCCACGCCGCTGTTGAATTCTACAGTAAATATTCCAGACACCCTGGGTCCTGCTCCCCTTTCCCTGCAGTAAATTACATATTAAAGTAGCCTGGTAACTGAGCACTGGTTGCTGAGAGATAAGGCCTGGGAAATCAATATGTTTGCCATGTGGCTGCTTGTTTATGACACCTGCCTCTGGAAGAGTTGAGCAATGTTCTGTTTGTTAAGGCTGCATTTCAGAGGCTTGTATCCTCCTAAAACAACCATGATCTTACGGGGGAGAGAGAGAAGTGCTACAACAGATATTGATTTTACTTTTCTAAGTATGGAATTGCACTTCTCAACAGTGGTCTCACAGCCTCCGATCCCCACCCCCACCCACCCCCCGCTGGGAAGAGGGAGGGGGGGACGGTGATGTTCCCAACATGGGTATCATAAATCTATTTTATAACACCTATGATGCGGTCAGTTAAAAGGACGAGTGTAGCTTATAATAAGGCGGTGTAGGCGGTGTTTAGATTTATCTCTTCTTTGGCTACCTGGCTCATACCAGTTTTGTTCTCTGGATCGTCCCTGAGAGATGGCTTTTCCAACAACCGCAACAAAGGCAACAAGAAACGTAGCTCTAGCTGTTGGTGAATAAGCGTTTTAACCTAAAGTCTCCCGGGGGGTTTTATTTTAACTAACGGGTGATACTATCGTCTTGAGACCCTGCCTGCTGATGAGTCCGTGGTTCTTAGAGCCCTGCAGTGTCCACTCAGGCTGGGAATGAGTGTGTGTGCTCTGCGGGTGTGTAGGTGTGTGTTGGAGGGTGAGGGCGTGCCGGGCAGTCGGCTTCAGAGACAACCCGGAGGCCGCCCGGAGGCTCTCTCCTTGGCCTTCCATTTTGGAAAAGAGCATCCGTGACAGGACTTCTTTCCTTGCTCTCGGGATCCAGGGGTGTGAAACAATTTTCAAACGCGTTTGGATGTCAGGGCGTGACGCGTGTATTGGCTTGGTGTCCTTGGGGGGCGCCCGTGACGCACCCCCTCCCAACGCCCCTGCGCCTTTCTAAGAACTGCTCCGCAGTCTCCGCCCTGCTCAGCGTGTGCGACTTCAAATAGACGCACACGTCAGCAGTTCTGGGTTTTGCCCAAGAGCGAGTTGAAGGTTTAGGAAGCAGCCCGAGCCCCCTTGTTGGGAGCCGCTGCCCTGTGGTCCTGTACTGGGGCGATGATCTCCTCAGGACACTCATATATCCTGAGGCCTGACTTGTGTCGCTGTGTTTTTAAACCCAGACGGTCAGGTTCTCCTTAATCAGCAGTGGGAAAATGTTGCTTTCCTTTCTGTTTTCCATGCACTGGGTAGGGGGCTTATCCACTCCTCTCTCCCTGCTCACGTTCAGCCCAGGGAGACTTAAAACTGGATGGAGGTGGCTGGAAGGAGGGCTTGGTGAGCTGAGCGGTAGCATTCCCAGCCGAGGGATGTCGAAGCTGCGCGTGCACACGACTGGATTCAAGGCAAAACTTGTTTCCCCGGCATCACCTGAGGCGCCTTACTCCTCAGTAATGCAGCTGACGTCTGAGCCACACAGAGGTGGGGGCGCCCCACCCCCGACTCCGTGCAGTCAAAAATCCACAGAGAACTTTTGACTCTCCCGCCCCCCAAAGTAACCACCGATAGCCTACTGTTGACCGGAAGCCTTGCCGATAACATCAGCAGTTAACACACATTTTGTATGTCATGTGTATTACATGTTACGTGTTCCTGCAATAAAATCAGCTAGAGGAAAGAAACTATTATTAAGGAGATCTTAAGGAAGAGAGAGTACCTGCACTATAAAAAAAATCTGCGTATGAGTGGACCCGCACAGTTCAAAGCCAATGCCATTCAGGGGTCAAGTGTATAGTAGGCATGACTGTTGACTTGTTTGGAGGAGGCTAGTATGTCCATATATGATGTGTATTCAGTTTTTGTAGTCATGGCCCAACTGGATGACAAAAGTATTTAAGCTGAGCCTGTCCTGAGCAAGCATTTCATTCTGCTCCTCCGGTGAGTACGGTTGTGGACCTGGGTGCGAATTCAGGGGCCTTGGCAAGCTGGTCTCCCTCCTCTTGAGTTTACTCAGCTGCAGATGCAAGAGGGTGAAACTGACCTCAGACCCTGCCTGTTATTTTAGTTTTCCTGGAGATTTTTAATCATCAAGCCAGGCTGAGAACTGCAGTGACTCTGACCTTTCTGACACACTTTTGTGAGATATGGTGCATCTAGCTTTACAAGATGATTAACCTTTTATAAGACTGGGATAATTATAAACTTAGGCCGGACAGCAGCTGTCACATTCCTAGCTTTGAGAGATCCGGCATTTCCTGCTTTCACAAAACCTAATGCTGGCTTGGGAATGCAGAAAGCCCTCTGGGTTGGTACGAGACCCTAGACTAGTCATTAATAGGGGAGGTCGTCTTGTGAGCTGGCCGGCATCCTGGGTCCAGAGGCACCCGTAGGACCGGAATGCTGCAATCTTGTTTGTTTTTTGTTTTTGTTTTTGTTTATTTTGTACAGTAAAGGGATTTGGAATATTCATTCATTTATGATCCATCCCTTTCTATGGTCTCCAGATCAGCATTGGTGGTCCTTAGGACCATGCGGGCATGTTTTCCTAGACGGCTCGTCTATTATACTGGGTTTATTTGAGGGATTATGAACGTGAGAGCAACATGATACGTTATGGTAGAAAGAATCCTGAGTTCTTGGGGCGCGTGGGTGGCCCAGTCAGTTTGGCGTCTGACTCTTGGCTTTGGCTCAGGTCGTGATCTCAGGGTCGAGGGATCGAGCCTCCCATTGGGCTCCATGCTCAGCGGGGAGTCTGCTTGTGATTCTGTTTCTCCCTCTCTTTCCACCCCTCTCCCAGCTTGCACGTGCAGACGCCCACACACTCTCAAAAGAAAAAGGAAAAAAAGACTCCCGAGTTCTGGCGTCAAGACAGACCTAGATTGAGAGCCTGGGCACTTTTTAAGTTGCGTGTCCTTAGACACATCACTTACACTTCTGAGGTTCCTATAAAATGGGGGTGTAGGGTTATTGTGCAGATCAAAGGCAAAAACAGACACAGATCTTCTTGCTATTCTTGTAGTGCCCAATGAATGCCAGTTCCCTTCTCCTCCTTTTTCTTCTTGAGAGCAGAGGACCTGCTTTTATTTCTTTGTATTTTTCGTGTCACTGAACACAGTGGAGATGCAGTCACATATCTGTGGCTCATTTTTGCATCCCTCGTGGTGGTGATAAAGGAGCCGTGGCACCCCAGCTGGGGAGGGGGGGAGGTAAGGTTTCTTACCAGTGGTTTTTGGTTTCTCTCTCTTATGAAATCAGGGGCTGCTGCAGGGAATAGAAGTCCTTGACAGAGTCTATTTTCCCTTGCCTTTTGGCCCTCAGCATCAGGGACTCAGGGACTGTTTTTTTGTTTGTTTGGTTTTTTTTTTTTTTGGTTGTGTGGTCTCTGTCCAGCTCTGTTGTGGGGCTCATCCAGCATGTTGGGATGTTGGGTTGGCACACATCAGTGATGGCTGGGATGTCTTCCTTCACGGACCTCCGAGGCCTGGGCCTCAGCTGCTTCGCCCCTGCAGAGTCGTTCTCGGTTGCAATTTCCCTTTCCAGGAAAAAAAAAAAATCCTTAAAAAATGCTTTGGGAATGCTTTCTTATTGTGGCTGTAAGGCACTGGTGAGTTGTTGGCAGCCAAGTTTGGGTTTGAATCTCCCTGGGGTTTGAAGCTCTGCTGAGCTGCTATTCCTAACATGCTCTTGCCTTTTTTATGCATGGACCGTCCTTGGGATCCTTGGTGAATTTTTCACTCTGGGGCTTTTAGGAGAAAGGTTTGTCATTCGTCATCACGCTCCTCATCCATCACGGCCGCATAAGAGTGGTTAGAGGGAAAAGGTGGAATCAGTTGTTCAAATTTTTCTTTCTTCTAGGTAAGTAAGTCTTTCTCCCAGCCTTCCTGGAAATGAACCAATTGGAAAATGCTCTGGGATGATCTTGGCACGTGTGGGAAGAGGGATGTTTTTTGCTGATAGGCCTGGGCTTGGTCCTGTACCCCTGAGGTGTGGTTTAGCCAGGGGTGAACAGCCACTTAATTATTTATTAGGTGCCTGGAGAATTTTATGGGCAGGAGGGCCTAAGGCCATTCCAGAAAAAAAGACCAGACCTGGAGCTTTTCTAGCCGTTTCCTTCTTGGGCTTGGAGACTCTGCTTCCTGATGTTGATCGTAGCCCCCAGTGCCCCCCGGGCGTCCGGTGGGGACAGAAGTGTCCGCTGATGTCCTTACTTGGCATGTGCCCACGTTAACTCATCCACTCGAATGCGGCCGCTGTTCAGACCATTCTGTCTTGGTCCTCTCGGCTGCTGGGAACATTAAGGGACTTTATTTGAAGGCGAGCATTACAGTATCAATGATCCCGAAATGGGAGACAGTGCCTTACTGATCTAAAACGGGGCTCGGCTGCTTTGACGGTTATTCCTGCTTCGAGCCCAAACACCGTGATTATGGAGGTTAAAATGTAGGGGCCAAGAGAGCCTCGAGGTCACTGAGAGCATCGTCCTGCCTTTTGGCCAGGCCCTGTGTGGAAGGAAGGAGAGAGAAGCCTGGGCTGTGTAGGGAGGGAAATTCAGTAATGGCTGGAATGCAGGGGGCAGACCCCTCACCCCCCAGCCCGAGCCCGGAGCACCATTCCCTGGGTGATGGGCACGGAAGGGGGAGACTGCGCCGCGCCTGTGGGTTGGCTGAGCATTCTGCTTAAACGTACTTTTTTCTTTTTTCATCTCTTTTTTAGTGTGTACGGTCTGCTAGGACTAAAGAGGTTTTTTGTTTTTGTTTTTGTTTTTAAACTTTGGGACATAGAAGTTGCTACTTGCATTTGTGTTTAGGTAACCACATGTAACAGCCGGTGGAATCTTTCTTCCCTTTGCTTTCTCTGAACTTTCCAGAGAGTGGGCCCCTATCTCTTGGGGGATTAACTCCTTGTGGCCCCCGTGTCGTTGGAGCCCCCCCCCCCACCCTGTGTCAGCATCTAAACCTCTGTACACAGGATGTTTTCTGTAGCGCTTATCAGATGGTTTGAGGAGATGCAGGGTGGAGATCAGAGGTAACGTTTAACCCGTGCTGGATTCCTCGCATGAGCTGGGGCCCAAGGTGAGCTCAGCCGCAGCACGGCGGGAGGGTTTGGCGGGAGCCCGTGATACCTGGCTTCCTATCTCAGAGGGGGGTGTGGGGGCCTGTGGTGGGGTGCACAAAGGAGCTTCATTTCGGTGGCTTATTTAACACCTCTCCCCAACACCAGCGTGTGGGTTTGGAGCCCAAGGAATCAAAGAGAAATTTAACAAACGAGTCTTTCTTGTGTGTGGGCTGAATAATCGTATTTGGGGGATATCCATACCAGTTTTCTCCTCCTCCTCCTTTCCTTCCTTCTCCGGCATTTTGGTCAAGGTGCCAGGTTGGAACCCTTGCTGAGGGAAGGTTCCAGAAGGGAGCTGAAGCCAGATCAGGGACCTGTGCCCCAGCGTGGGGGGGCCCCGTTCCACAGTGAGGCATTTGGATCGTGTCGAGGGTTAGATTTGTTTGATCCCCGGGTGAACGTGCAGAGACAACGGAGAACGAACCACGTGCTGTCTTCAGCCCTGTTAGAGTTCCTACTTTGAAGGCAGGAAGGATGGAAGCAGGAGGGGGAGTCCTTTCACACAGCTCTGTAAGTGACCAGCAAGCATCTGCCAGCCACAGATGTTGCCTCCTAGCTGCAGAAGGACGTCCAGCACCCGTCCAGGCCCTCCCATCACTACCTGGCCTTTTCTTCCCCTTGATCCCCTTTCCACAGTAGGAAGGGAAAGGAAAGTAGCCCAGAACAGCTCGCGTTGGCCCCGTCCCTCGGAGGCTCTGTGTTACTGGGACAGAGGCTGAGCGGAGCCAGGAGAGAGCATCGGTGTGGTTTTGTTACGGTTTGCTGAGCATTCTCCAGAATCTCTCTGGTTATGAGTGTCAAATTCAGCAAAGGGATGGATTTCCCGGAACCTAAGAGGTAGGAGCTCTTGTGGCCTGGGCACCGGCCGGCTTGGTCCCTGGGAGCAACTCATCATGGGGTTTGACTCGCCCATCTTCCGAAACGGAGAACGTCTTTCTAGCTTCTGCAGCATGTGTTCCCGGGAGAATCACCTGTAGAACAGACATTGACGAATTCATGCTTTTCTTCTGGCGGACACAGAAAAGGAAGGTGGTGCCTCTTACCATCGGGGCGTTCTTGTAGGTTTCCCAGAGTAATCTCAACCACTTTGAGTAAGAGGATCAAGTCCCCTTGGGGATGGGAAGGGGAGTTCGTCATCACTGTGTGAGATCAGGGTTGGTTATCACACTGTTAACCATACTCGCCTCTTCCTGACCCATTTGGCCAGGTGAGCTAGCAACGTTACCCACAGCCATTCACCCACCTGGGGAAGTTGCGTTTGTAAAAATGTAGACCTGGGGGTGTTTTGGCACCTGCTGGGTGGACCCCGCAGTCCCTTTCGGAGGTCCTCCTGAAGTCCAGCCTTCGCTTCTCTTGGAATCTGAGTACACTTCCCCGATTCTTGCAACAAGCCTGTGAGCTGAGACTGGCCGGACGGCCCCCAAGTCAGAATTTCATTCTTTTGGGTGGAACCCTGGGTGCAGCTGGGTTTTGGTGGAGGTGACAAAAAAGAGGTGTGGTTATCTATTTTGGTTTCACGCGAGCCAGAGAGCCAGTCTGAGTTCCCTTGTTTGTTTATAAACTGTGCTTAAATGAGGTTCTTCTCTTGTCCCAGCCTGACGGTCTCCTAGGTAAACTTAGGAGGAAGATGGATACTTCTCGAACTGTCACCGTGGGTGCTGTAAAAGAGACAATTGGACCATGGGGCTGGGGAGATCCTTGTCTTTGCTCCATGTTAGTATGAAGAGATTGGGGTAGCCCTGATCACTAAGGGAAGGCAGTTTTTCTTCATTTAGCTTTTAATTGCTTTCTTTCACTTTTATGTATAAAAGATTGTCCATTTAATTAACTCAAGAATGCAATTTCAAAAACACTAATGCTTTACACATGATGGCTTTTAAAATAAAAGTAGCACTCTATGGGTGCCTGGGTGGCTCAGTGGGTTAATGCCTCTGCTTTCGGCTCAGGTCATGATCTCAGGGTCCTGGGATCGAGGCCCGCATCGGGCTCCCTGCTCAGCGGGGAGCCTGCTTCCCCCTCTCTCTCTCTGCTTGCCTCTCTGCCTCCTTGTGATCTCTCTCCCTCTGTGAAATAAATAAATAAAATCTTAAAAAAAATAAAATAAAATAAAAGTAGCACTCTAATATTGCATAATGTTTTTCTTTTCCCCCACTCCTCTCTGCCTCCGCCCACCACCCCTCCAATCTGTATTAACCTTTAGCAGCTGAGCATCGTGAGGAGGACTACGCCAGTCTTGATGGCGTGTCTGCCTCCTCCTTCCACTCTCAACGGGGATAGGGCCACCACTCCTTTCTGAAATGTCACTTCTGTGAAGAGGAGGTGGCTCTCTTTCCTCTCTTTAGGGGTCACGGAGAGACCCGACTCTCATCGCCTTTTAAAAAAATTATGGCAGATTACATAGGAAAATGGAAAAGAAAAGAAAATCCTAGAGCTTAACCCTGGTTTCCTTTGGATATTTCACTAGGTGAAGGCTGCTTGCGTTGGCTCCGAGATGGACGATTGCACCGTCACCTCTTTCTTGACTGAAAAGAATTCCAGCTCTGTCTCTTCCCTTCTTATCCCCTTACCACTGCCCACACTGTTGTGAACTGCCCACGTGTTGGGTCTGTCTGCTTTGCTGCGGGAGCTTCCTCCGACCCCGGAAGCTGACCCTCCACACCAGCCCTCCTCGCCCGGTCCCCACTGGATGGGTTTTTGAAGGCACAGTGCTGTTGTCAAGCTTTATCTCCTGCACCAGGTGGGCTTGGAGAGGGGCAGGAGTGCACGTACTGCCGGGAAAGACGGCTCTTGTCACCGGCTAGGTGATCCCAGCCCACAGGTGGAAGGGGGCCTGACCATCACTTTGATTTTGTAACTAGTGGGATGGAGCCCTGGAGGGATCGGTGACTTTGCCTGTAGCTTCCCTGCCAGTGAGGGTCATAGCCTGAGTGAGATCCGCTTCCCTGTTCTTGTCCTGGCTTCTTGGATTTTCTGTGTTGGCTTATGACCCGGGTCCTAGCAGAGACCTTGGGAATCATGTGACTCCCTCACTTGCCTCGAAGCCGGCTTGTGTGTTCCCATGTTTTGGTTCCGATGATGTCCAGAGAAGAGCTTTATGGACCTTGCAGTGTGCACTGTGAAACATTCTGTGTTGGTCTCCTTTAGGTCTCTCCGATGAACCTGTTTCCTCCTGCTCTGTTCCTCCTGGGCCATGACACGCTCGGTTGTTTGGCCTGAACAAATCCAACATCTCTGCCAAGGGCTTCTCTGGGGGGTGCAGGTCACTTCAAAGGGATCCCCTCTCCCATGGGTCTCTTCTCCAAAGAACATGACTTTTGAGCCTATCAACGTGACTGCTAAATATTTCCACCCCTGAAGAACAGTTGTGTGATGATGAGAAGGGATTAAAAGATCGTCCCTTTTCCTTGCGGCTGGGTGTGGACCCCGACTTCCCTGCGCCCTGTCACGTGGATGTGTGCACATGCATCTCGGGAGAAACATGTGCTCTTGAGTCCATGGTATGTGGGCAAAAATGCCCCTGGAGATGGACGTTTCTCCAGAACGACCAACACTAGACTGGGAAGGCTGGACGCAGTGTGTGCTGCAACAGGGTTTTTGGTTTTGATTTTGTTTGCATCCTCTTTGGGGACAGAGATTTTCAAATGAACCTGTCGTGACTCGGGAACATAGTGGGAGATTGGGGGCTAGGTTTTGTTTCGTTTTGAAGTCTGCCTTGTAATGGGATCCCTCTCCCCCTCCCACTTTCCTTATTATTACTGTGGGCTCCTACTTAGGAAGCATTCATTGCAGGAGAAGCGGGGAGGGTTTGCTGCCGGGGACCATACGGCTTCATCATTCATTAATTCCTAGGTTCATTCATCGAGCTATTTAAACTTCTGTGTGGAAGACGGCAGCCCAGATGGTCTTTTGGTGCCAGCGCTCACAGAGACCCTAGGCCCTGACAACAGAGGGCACACAGAGCAGCTGACTGTACAAAATATTTGCAGCCGTCAGAATGGGGCTCCAGAGCCGGGGGGTGGGGTGGGACCCAAACTAGAACAGGGATCATCTCTAGCATCTTAGGAATCTTTTTTCCTGGTCCTTTTCCTTTTTAGAAGAAAGCCCACTGTGAATCCGTGAGCCAGTTTCTGTGCTTACAGAAGCAATCACAGCATCTGAGTTTTCGAGTGGAATCGGTGTCCACCTGCTTTTTCCTGGGTCTCTCCTCAGTCATAGCTGTCTGCTTCCTTGTTCTGGAACAACTCTCTAACATCGAGGTGAAATTTTGAGCTGGTCTCCTTCCTTCCCCTCCGTCTCCCCTCCCACTGAGCTCTCTGCGAGACCCCTGAGCTGCTGGGAACCTGCCTGCAGGGGCTGAGGAGGGGGCGGTGGCTGACTCCCCCCGCTCGTGGCTTGGCCCACTTATGGGATGGCAGCCTCTGAGCTCAGTGTTGGTACACGTCCCCTCGTTCTGTCCCCGCAGTGGGCCTCTGGCATCCCGGTGTCAACCTCATTTGCACACAGGAGAAGTTCAAAGAGGTTGGAGAGTTAGCCCGCGCTTTTAAGTTGGCTGGCTGGAAATCAAACCCAGGTCTGTCTAACTGCTTAGCTCGTGTTAAGCCTTCGTGGATTTTCTCTGGGGCTGTTGGGATAGACTGGCTTCGGTGCTGATGGGGAGACAAGGGCCCCTGGCCCGAACGGGCTTCACCAGGCGACGGTTCTGCTTCTGCAGTAGGGTCTGTCCCATTTTGGGGGGCTGGCTGGGGGCCGGGCCCTGTGGGAGAGGAGGCCACGGGAGGCGTCAGGAGGCCCAAGGGGGAGAACATGGGGCGTGTCCCCCGTTTGGGGGTGTCTGTCTGTTTCTTCCAGTGGAACCCACTTTGGCCTTCCAGTAGCTCTCCATTCGAATGTGGCAGTTGGCTAAGGAACTTTGTCTCGGTGCCGAACTGGCCTTCTGGAAAGTCCTGGTTCCCTAGAAGTAAGAGCTGGTCTGTGCTGAGGAAGGTCAGTTCTTTAAGCTTCGAGGTAGGACGTCTTTGGCCCTGCCTGAAAACCTGGGCAGCTTTCCCTGGCACCCCGACCCTCGAAGCCACGCCTTGCCCCCCGGAGCTCTGGTGCTGCTCCCTCCTGCAGCAACCGGAGCCTGATGGAGTTCCCCAAGGCCAGAGTCGGGAGCACAGAGAGGCCCAGATGTTTTGCATAGTTTTTTCCATTGCCCCGATCAGGAATGTGTTCCCTCAGGACGGGTTATGGCCTGGAAGTGAGCCTAACGTAAACATCCTAGCCGCAGCCAGTCCCCTTAATCGAATAGAAACGGTTTGGGGATAAGCAGGCTTGGGGGTGGGGGGAGGGAGGGAAGGAAAGGAGGGGGCGGGGAGAGGAGGGGAGAGATGGAGCCCTGGACCTTGGAGAGGAGGCTGCTCTGCCCGGGGGCTAACCTAGCCGACCCGGGCCCGGAGCTGGCCGTGCAGATCCAGCCAAGGGCACCCACAGCGGGCTCTCTCTGGGGCTTGGCTCTCGCAGGCCGCGCGGTTCGTGGAGGGGAAGCGTGGGCTTCGCGGTTCGGTTGGGCCGCTGGGCAGAGCAGTGAGGGAAACCGAGGTGTGCTCGAAGAGCGGGGACTGGGGGGGAAGGAGCCGGTGGGGGCCCTGTGAGGACTTTTGGAGCGAGCCTAGTAATTCAGGTACTTTAAAGACCTTCAGCATCATGCGGAAAATGGTACTGCTTGGAAATGCTGTATCTGGGGGGCACTAGACTCCCAGAGAAGACGTGTGAAGAACGTGGGAGAATGGTGTGTGCGTGTCTGCAGGGTGCCTGGGCCTCCGGGGGGGGACCTTCCGCGTCACAGAGAGGCTGACCCTCCGCACTGTGCCCCCCACCCCCGTTTTCCTGTCCTTCGAGGGGCTCAGACTTTCTGGGAGATTTGGGGTGCTTCATTCGGAAGCAAAGCTGGACAGTTGGGCATAAAGCAGGGGTCTTCTGCTGTTACCTGTGTGCAGAACCCCCCCTCGCCCCCAGAGCAGTAACCTGGGGTTCCCCGGGGGGGAGTCACGTGTTACTGACCTGACCTCTGCAGAGTTTGGCCTTTTTGTAGGGGAGTCGGGTGCACTGCAGGCGAAGCCCCCCGCAGCTGCTCTTGTGGGGCGAGTAGTAAACTTTTAGGGCTTTCGTGTGAGCTCTTGTAAAGGACCTGCCCCAGATGCAAAGACTGACGTGCCGTTTTTGCTGTTGCAGGTTCTAGGAATAGGGGTCCGGCGTCAGGGGAGAGCACAGGAACAGGGTGGAGGCAGAAACCTTCCTATTATTCTCACACCTTGGAATCTTGGTGCTGGAGTGTGCCAAGGAGTGGAGAGATGTAAACAATTTAGTTTGCCTTCAGGATGCAGGATCTAATCTAAACATGATTAAGCTGATTTGATTTTATAGATTGGAATTTCTAAGTGATAGAAACTGATGAGGTTAATGTGAAATATTTACTTAATAAAAAGCCTCATTACCTGATGCTGAAGGGTAGGGGAAAAAAAGGTTCTCGGTAACGCGTCTGATCTTTTGGAAATGAAGTTGGGTTAAAGTTTTCTTGGTAAAAACTGAATTCTGTGATCTCGTTTTTACACATGCTGTGCTTAAATATTAACACCAATTGAGCAAATTGCCTTTTAACTGCCTTTATTTGCTTTCATTAACAGTATAATTTAAAAGCTCAAGAATTTGCATGGAACCTGTTGTGCATGTTGGGGGGGACTATTTATAAATTAATTAATCGTGAGAACATTATCTTTAAGGAAGGTCATGAAACATGAGCGTGGTTTCTGAAAAGCAGTGACATGTTTGTGTTGTTTCTTGGGGACCTGATGTACTTTTGGCTTAGAGATCTGAGAGAGAGAGAGTGTGTGTGTGTGTGTGCGTGTGTGTGCGTGCGTGCGTGTGTGTAATAACTTGGCTGGATCAAGAAATATTTTAATGACTGGACATGTTTTAAGTTAAGTTGAGTGAACCTAATTACACTGTAGTTTCCAGAGAGCTGAAGGCAATACCATTGGTATTTAAGCACTGGTTTCAAAATTAAAACCAACCTGTGTAATTGGCTGTGCTCCTGAAATGGTTTTTCTCTCCTCCCCTCCCTCTCNCCCCCCCCCCCCCCCCACTTGTACTTCTACACCAACAGGGAGGGAGCGCCACTAGCCAGCACTGCTAACCACAAGACTGTTCTTCCAGTGACTAACATTAAGTGCATTGTCCTTTCATGAAATTACTCTGAATATGTGAGAAGTTTCCAGAATGATTTCATTGACATCGGTTGCTTCCTTCTGTACAGATGTTTCTGTGGTTCAGAACCTCGGCCAAGGCAAACATTATGAATGACATACAGAGACCACCGCGTCCCACGAAGGGCTGAAAATTCCTTTGGGAGCTATTCTGCACAAGTTGTTCTGACACTTTTGTTTTGACAGAGTTTCAACCTTGAGTTCTCCTCCTTCCGTCTCCTTCTCCGGGTGCTCTTGTTTGTGATGGGTCATTTTCCCAATTAATTTAATCCGTAGTCTAGGTTCTCAGGGTCCACAGATGCCAGGATGCTGAATTTATTTATCTCTGGTGTTTTCGTTGGCTACTGGAGAGACACATTTTCTCTCTTCCCTTTTTACCCTGACTCTGTTCTTTTTTGAGACTTCTAGACCCACTTCAGGAAAGAAAGAACTTATTTCTTGTGAGCACTTGTCAGATGTGTTTTCTTGGGTGCGTGTGTGTAGAAATATACATTTTAAATAATGTCATATGTATTTTTGAAAAGTTATATACAGGACCCAAAGTATATAGAGGAAAAGATGGATAAACTTGGCTACATCAAATACTTAAAACATTTTGCATGCTTTTCTATTGGGTTTTTGTTTCTTCCTTACACATATATTGATTCTTTTTAAAAAAGATTTATGTGTTTATTTGAGAGAGAGAGAGAGAGAGCTGGAGGGGGGCGGGCAGCAGACAAAGGGAGAAGAAGAGAGAAACTCAAGCAGACATGCATGCTGAGCATGGAGCCTGACATGGGGTTTGATCTCACAACCCTGAGATCAGGACCTGAGCTGAAACCAAGAGTCAGATGCTTAACCGATTGTGCCACCCAGGAGCCCATGATTCTCTTTTTATCTGAGTCAGAAATATTAATCCTTTACCTATTGAAGAAACAAGAAGTGTCGCTCAAGATACGGAGAAAAGGGAGCCCTTGTGCCCCGTTGGGGAAAGAGCACACTGATGCAGCCATTGTGGACAACAGTGTGGAGGTGCCTCAAAAAATTAAAAATAGAGCTACCCTATGACCCGGTAATTCCACCACGAGGTCTGTACCCAAAGCAAATGGAAACACTAATTGGAAGAGATAGACGCATGCCTGTGTTCACTGCAGCATTATTTACAATAGCCAAGATACAGAAGCAGCCCCAGTGTCCACCCATAGATGAATGGGTAAAGAAGATGTGGGATGTGTGTATGTATATGCAAGAGAATATTATTTGGCTGCAGAAGAGAATGGAATCTTGCCATTTGCAAAACATGGATGGACCTAGAGGGTATAATGCTAAGTGAAATAGGTCAGACAGAGAAAGATTAATACCGTATGATTTCACCCATTGGTGGAATTTGAGAAATGAACAAAGAAAAAGACAAAACAACAACAAAAACAACAACAGGGTGCCTGGGTGGCTCAGTGGTTAAAGCCTCTGCCTTCGGCTCGGGTCGTGATCCCAGGGTCCTGGGATCGAGGCCCGCATCGGGTTCTCTGCTCGGCGGGGATCCTGCTTCCTCCTCTCTCCTCTCTCTCTGCCTGCCTCTCTACCTACTTGTAATCTCTCTCTCTGTGTCAAATAAATAAATAAAATATTAAAAAAACAAAAAAACAAAAAAACCCACAAAACAACAACAACAAAAACCCGCAAAAACAACCAAACCCAGACTCTCACCGCTACAGAATAAACTGTTGGTGGCCAGAGGGCAGGTGGGTGGGGAGAAGGGTGAAATGGATGAAGGGGCTTAAGAATACACTGAGAGTGGTTTTTGCTGGGGGTGGCTCAGTCAGTCAATACCCGACTCTTGGTTTTGGCTCAGGCCATTATCTCAGGGTTGTGAGATTGAGCCCCGAGTTGGGCTCCGTGTGTAAATCTCTTTGAGATTTTCTTCCTCCCCCCTCCCCCTGCTTGTGCTTGCACGCTCTCTCTCAAATACATAAATAAATAGATAAAATCTTTAAAAAAGTATATTTATGGTGATGAGCACTGAGAAATGTATAGAATTGTTGCATCATTATATTATACACCCGAAACTCCTATAGCACTGGATGTAAATTATACTTGAACTAAATGCATTAAATTAAACATTTTCAAGGAAAAAAATGCCTTATGTGTTGAGCGCATACCAGAGATTTCCCCCAGTTGATCATTTGTGTTCTAGTTCTGACTTTGGTTCCTTTTATCATATAATGTCCTAAAAATTTAGTTAGAGAGGGCACAATGATATCTGTAGAATGGATGATATAAAGCCTTTAGTGGTCCCACTTTAGAATTTGGGGAGAGCATGCAGGTATTGAGAGAGAGAGAGAGAGAGAGCCTAGCGTGATGGAGGGAGATGGGGAAGAAGAGAGGAGAGAATGAATTACGTTAAAAGGTTGATTTTTTTTCCCGTCAGGAAGTCTGTCGAGGACCCCTTCTCTTTAAGGTGACCATTGTTCTCATGCTTTTAGCACATACTTGTAGCACAAAGATTTCCCTATCTGAAGGCACTCATCTTAAGAGTTGTCCACAGAAGGCAGCCTCAGCCCATCCTTGCTACTTGAAATGAAAACTCTGTAAAACCATCTCTGTTTCCACATCCTTCATTGTTTCCTCTCAGAGTGCCTACGGCTTTCTGACTTCGGGCAGAAATACTTTTGCATATACCTCATCTTCCTTCTTAGCATTTTGCTTGAGAGCAGAGCTCTCGTCATTCGGTTTCACTCATCTTTGAATCCTGCACTGTCTTAGCAGTGAACGTGTAATTTACAAACAGGTAGTTTACCACACAGACCGACTCTCATCCATCCCTTTCTCCCATACACCCTCCTGAGACTGGTCCGTCCTTCAAAAGGGGTGTTGGGTGTTCAGGGTCTTGAGGTCCAACATGGTGTGTATTGTGCATAAATCTGGTTGAGGTATTGACTTGGTTGTTGGTTGGGGTTTGGGGAAGGTGAAAGGGGAAAGAACCAAGGAAGAAGGAATTCCAGAGTCCCTAGCATTGATCTCCAGATATTCCTGATCGAAAGTGCATCTCATCCTGTCCTTTTCCCAGACAGAGGTGAGTTCGTGACAGCTCGTTCAACAGATATTTATTGAGTACCTGACAAAATGTTTGGCTTTTGAGTGAGATGATGTGGGACAAATAGTCATGATCTTTGCCCCTGTGAAGTATTCTCTCGTTTGGGACTTGGTCAGAAGAGGAGGTTAAAAAAATACGTAGATTCTGTAAATGACCCTTCTGTGTTATCCCCCGTTCTTTTTTTTTTTTTTTTTTTTAAAGATTTTATTTATTCATTTGACACAGAGAGAGATCACAAGTAGGCAGAGAGGCAGGCAGAGAGAGGAGAGAGGAGGAAGCAGGCTCCCCGCTGAGCAGAGAGCCCGATGTGGGCATCGATCCCAGGACCCTGGGATCATGACCTGAGCCGAAGGCAGCGGCTTTAACCCACTGAGCCACCCAGGCGCCCCCCCCCCCGTTCTTTTTTGATCGCTTGTCCTCTGTTTCCTCTTCCTAAACGCAGCTGGCTGGGATTGTCTTTTTTCCAAGCCAAATCTGTTGAGGTGATGGGGGCAGCCATTCGTTAGCTGTCTAGTCATCTAGTTGGCCTTCGCACCGAAACCTGGCCTTCATTCTTGTGTGTATGGATTTATTTATTCATTCACTTAGTCACTCAACACAAAGTTGTTAAATCGATATTGGATAGATTAGTCAGGTTTTAAGTACAGGAGGGGGCCAAACTCCTACCTTTTTTCTATTTTTTTTTAAAGATTTTATTTATTTATTTGACAGAGAGAGACAGAGACAGAGACAGAAACAGAGACAGCACAAGCAAGGTAGTGGGAGAGGGAGAAGCAGATTCCCTGCTGAGCAGGGAGCCCCATGTGGGCTCGATCTCAGGATCCTGAGATCATGACCTGAGCTGAAGGCAGACGCTTCACGACTGAGCCACCCAGGCCCTCCTCCTACCTTTTTTCTAAAGCTGATCTATTAGTAGACAGAATAGATCCTGGGGAGGAAATTGTTACTGAAAAAGTCATTCCATGGGCTCTTAGAACCTCCAGGTGGTGGTTCAGTAGACATAGTGCTATTTCTATTTCCATGACATATTTTCAGGAAATAAGTAGAAATACTACAGTTCTTCTCTTAAGTGTCTAGAATAACCTGGGAGTCTAATTGGAGATGATGTCTGCAGAATGTGTCCTTCATACTTGGCACAATGTCTGCCACACAGTAAGGGGACCAGTAAATGTTTGTTGAAAGGCACAATAATGGATGGAGACTTGAAGTAGGACATCGGTGGGAGAAATTTCTTCGGGATGAGGAATGGGAGGGAAATCTGCCCAGGGAGGGACACACAGGAGGCTTCAGTGCATATGGGTGGTTTTTAACGTCCTGCTCTAGACCTCTGAATGTCCGAAATATTTGAAGAATTTCTCACTGTTCTCCCACCTGCTTGATCCGTGTGCTTGCAGCTGAACCTGAGCCTTAGTGCTCTAGAGGAAGCATCATGAAGTGTCTGCAAAAGAAAAAAAAAAGTTTGTTTCAGTTCTTATTGGAGTTCTTTCCGGGAACAGACTCTACGTTACTTGTCAACACATGGGATGGAAACTGGAGGGGAAGTTAAGGTGTTTTCCCTAGAATGTTCCAGTCCTGAGCTGATTTTCATAGAAGTCGTGCAGATCAGTACAGACACAGAAGCGTAGATCTCAGGAGCACGGGTTCCTTCCTTCCTTTCTCTTTCCTCCCTGCTCCCTCCCTTCCTCCATCCTTTTCCTTCTTTTGTTGGGGGGCAGGGGTGGAGGTAGGGGTACAAACCTATAGATCCCTTTAATTTTTCTACCCTCCCCTGAGTTGCTGAAGCTTTGTGATCCCGTCTCTGGGAAAGACCTTCTAGAGAAAGGAACCACTGCTTTTGTATGTGGATGTGACCAGAGCAGGGAGAGCGTGTGTCCTCTAGCACTGTTTCAAGTGTTGGGGGGTCTGTCTCCTCTCCAGAGGTCAAAGGTGAGACAGACCTTTGTTGGTGTTGTTTCCCCCACCCCCCCTTTTTTTTACTCCCTTGTTATCTCAACTTCCAAACATCAGCTTTGATGTCTATTGTTGGGACTTCAAGAGGACTCTTAGCACATCGGCAGGTGTTGGTTTTAGTGAGAAGGCGAGAGAGTCCGCATTCTTCCAGGGGAAGAGACGTGGGTCCCACACATTCCTTCCTGAGCACTTCCCAGGGCAGGAGCTCATTCGAGGCGGGAGTCCTGGGGCCCGGGGCCCAGGGCCTGCCGAGGGCGGCCTGCGGTGGGGCGGCGGTGGGAGGCAGGACTTTCTCCCCTGTCCGAAGGGATCTGTCTTCCTTCAGTGGCTGAAGAGAGGCTGTCTAACAGCCGCATATTAAGGTTTCATTAATCAAAGACACTTCCACTGCCCCTTTACAGAAACACAACTGCTTTGGCTGTCCTCTGCTGACAGCCCACTAATTTATCTTTCCCGGGGAGAGGGAGGGGAGAAGGACAGCGAGGCGGGGTGTCCGCCTGCTGGGTGGAAGCGATCGCCACACCGGGTGTGCACGTGCGCTCGTGGGTTGACTTCCACATTTTTGCTCAGAGCGGTGGGCTGTGGGCCACGTCTGCTCCCCGCCCTGTCCCCCCGTCAGGGGATCGGAACCACTGGAGACAGACACTGGAAATGGGTTTCCATGGGTTTTTTTTTTTTTTTTTGGCCAAGAAAATGTTCGCTTCCAACTCCCAGCCCTAGGTTTGCTAAAATTGGTGGCAGAAAGTGCTGGAAGAAAGAAGTAATGTGTTTTAGTGTGTTTAATGGACATTCGAGGTGAAGTGTGTGTGTGTGTGTGTGTGTGTGTGTGTGTGCGCACGCACGCGTGTGTGTGGGGGTGGGTGATGGGGACGTTAACATCTGGGAGCCACTGACCTGAAATGGTCCAGTCTTCTTTTTCAGCTTGATGGAACTTCTCTTCATTCTCAGGTTGGAATCTGACCTTCTGTAACCCTCTGTTCAGAAGATGGATATTTGGGCATTTGGGAACCTCTCAGGGCCTCCTAAGTAGGTGATTGAGCATTGTGTGTGGGGTGTGTGTGTATGTGTGTGTGTGTGTGTGTGTATGTGTGTGTGTGTGTGTGTGTGTGTGTGTGTCTGTTTTAAAGCCAGGTCTCCAAGGGAGAGGAGCTTTGAACTCACTTCATTCAATTCATCAAATATTTACTGAATACCTACTAGATGTGTTTGGCTCTTTTGGAGACATAATGGTGAAGCGTAATCCATTTCTTAGTTCTTAATTTGGGGTTCGAACCAGTCCTCAAGTGGCTGTAATAAAAGGTAGAATAAAAGCTCTTGCCTTCAACTATTAGAAAATGCATCAGAAGCTTCAGGAAGGGCACGAGCACATCTGACGCCCTCAGTCAACAAGTATTTATTGAGTCTTACTATGTATGCCAGACAGTGGGTGTACAGAAATCCAAAGATGTGGTTCTCGTGCCCAAGAATCCTGTAAGCTAGTGGGGGACAAATACACGGTACGTTCTAGTATAATAAAAGTGGTAATAAGATGAGGTATAGAGGGTATAGAGGTATAGAGGGAGTCTTTGGGAGGGGCCCCAGGCAAGATTGCGGGGAAGGTGACATCTGAGCAGGGTTTTGAAAGACGAAAGAGGAAGATCACTGGTGAGACCAGAGAAAGGCATTCCAGGTCAAAGAAAATGGCCTGTACCAAGGCCCAGGGAGGAAGGAGCAGAGGACCGCCAGCCATCTGGTTTCCCTGGAGCTTGAGATGCGTCAAGAAGCAGGTAGAGGTACTGGTCGGAGGCGATGTTGAGCCTGTTAGGAAGGTCTTGCTTGCTCAGCAAAGGGGCGTACATTTCATTTTGTAAGATGCTGAAAGATTTTTATCAGGGGAGTGAAATAACAGGAAGTGTGTTTTAGAAAGTGCATTCTGAGGAGTGCCTAGCGGCCTCAGTCAGAGGAACATATATGACTCTTGACCTCGGGGTTGTGAGTTCAAGCCCCACGTTGGATGTAGAGATGACTTAAATAAATAAAAGTTAGGAAGAGCACTCTGAGTGTGGCACTCAGGGTGGAGAGGTGGGAGTTAGCTTGGAGTCAGGACAGCACTTGCGGAGCCTGAAGAGTCCAAGCCGGCTGAATCATGGCGGCGGGGGGATGCCATGGGAAGGAGGTGGAGTGGGAAGGGCCGACTGTAGGGATGTGGGGGGTGGGTCTCGTTGATGGGGACGGGGGAGGGGGACAAGGGAAGAGCTGAGAGAGTCCTGAGCGTTTGCTTGGAAAAATGGATGAAAATCGTTTTACGAACTATAATAGAAGTTCTGGGTGGAAACGTTGTTGTTTATGTTTTGAGCATGGCTGTTGGAGGACATCGTGGAAAAACCAGGAAGAGGTAGTTTGTGTATGTGCAGTGGGCCTTGAAGGAAAGATGTTTTGATAACGGAAGTCTGTATACTAACTCAGTTGTGTTCATTGACTTGAGGATATTTTAGAGTGCCTAAGAATCACAAGTGTCTTAATTCCATGGCAGAAAGCAGTATTTTTGGTCCCCTGAAGAATGAGAAATGTTTTCATCAAAGACCTTTATTCGTGTGTGTGCTGACATCTGGAGAGCAGAGATAGAAATTTTCCCTGGGTCTCGGTTCCTGAGCCGTGAGCTCTCCGCTCGCTCCTAATTAATCCTTTGTAGTTGGTGACTGATGAAATCATGGCTCTCTGAAATTTTCATCCTTGGTTGCATAGATGCAACTGACTTTATCACAGGACCCCAGGTGTGTGTCTGAAATTAGTGTATTGAATCTAATGCATATTGATTGCTTTATAAAATCTACAGGATCTGGGGGAAACAGGCTAGAGTTTGGGGGAGGATTTTTATTTTATTTTATTTTATTTTATTTTATTTTTTTTTTTTTAAAGATTTTATTTATTCATTTGACACAGAGAGAGAGATTACAAGTAGGCAGAGAGGCAGGCAGAGAGAGAGGAGAGAGGAGGAAGCAGGCTCCCTGCTGAGCAGAGAGCCCGATGTGGGCCTCGATCCCAGGACACTGGGATCATGACCTGAGCCGAAGGCAGCGGCTTTAACCCACTGAGCCACCCAGGCGCCCTTATTTTATTTTTGTACTCTTGACTAATTCTCGAATGTATGTCATGGTATGTTAGAATTTGGAGAACACACTGTTATTGTACCTGAGGAAGCCGGGGCCCCAGGAGATGAGGTGAGCAGAACCTTGGCCTCCTGCTTTGTGGCCCTTTTCTTCTCTCAGCCCGAGGAGAACAGGTAGACAAGAATCCATCTCGAGCGACGGCTTAGGGAGAGACTATTTCTAGTTAAGGGTGGGGTGTGTGTCCGTGATGAGACAGTGTTGTAGCTTTCATGTTTTCCTTATCCCAAGATAAAGAACCCTGGGTTGGAACAGCAAAGGAATAGGGGATGAGGGCGCCTGGGTGGCTCAGTGGGTTAAAGCCTCTGCTTTCGGCTCAGGTCATGATCTCAGCGTCCTGGAATCGAGGCCCGCATCGGGTTCTCTGCTCAGCAGGGAGCCTGCTTCCTCCTCTCCCTGTCTCTCTGCCTGCCTCTCTGCCTACTTGTAATCTCTCTCTGTGTGTCAAATAAATAAATAAAATCTTTAAAAAAAAAAAAAAGGAATAGGGGATGCACATGTCGTTCACAGGGTGACTTGGAATTTAGGTGACACGCGGGCTTGTCCTTTGTGACGAAGAATTCAGGGGGTGGTGTGTAGGAGCGAATGCGTGAGGGAGAGAGAGACTGTGTGTGTGTGTTCACTCTCCACCCTTCCCCTTCCCCTCTGGGAACCTTGGACTCACCTGCAGGATTTCCTACAAAGAATCCCTGCTAAGGACCCACTAATTCTGTGTCCACTGCTCTTCTCAGTGGCACACAGTCCCCTCTCCCCGTGAAGCTAGAATAAGATAACCCTGCGAGGTGCTGAGTTTGAGGTGTGGGACCACAGAAGTTCATGGTTGGACAGTGTGGTGGAGGACTCTGCTCTCATCCGGATGGGTGGAAAGCTTCTGTTTGGGTCTCTGTGGTGATGGGGCCTGTGGGTTTTAGCAACAACCGGAACAGCAGCCCTCTTCTTGGGAACGCTTGTGTTACGTCAGTCCTGTGTGAGGCGCTTTAAGAGCCAGAGCTTATTTAATCCTCACAACAGGTTTGCGGTAAGTATCGTAAAATCAGAGTACGGATAATAAACCGCAGCTCAGGGTGGCGCAGCACCTCGCCTGGGGTCACACAGCGAGGCCGTGGCGGGGCCGGGGTCTAGTCTCCGACAGAGCAGCGTTTCCCGCCATCATGGCCTGCTGCTGGTGAGGAGGGCCCTTCTGGAGGTCGGCTGTGTGCTGTGCAGTGAGAGGCACCTCGCTTTAGAGGAGGGATCTCTCAGAAGGAAGGTCGAATCTTCTCTGATGGTTGCAAGAAGGGCAGAGTCCCGTGCCTGCAGCGGCGGGTCTGGCCTGGAGGCAGAGGGATGGGCTGGGCGGCTCCTAGGGTTCCCTGCAGGAGGGCGGGAGGGTGTGTGTGGGAGTGGAGGTGGCCAGCCAGAGCCTTCCTCCACCTTCCCAGCCCATCAGGACCCCTCTGGCCTGTTTCCGAGGTCCTCTCGGACCTTGGAGGCAGAGCCAGCACTTCTGGGGGATGGGCATGGGGCAGGTGACAGGATGTGGGGTGCAGGCCCTCCCTTCCCCCCGGACTGGGGTTGGGCTCCCTCCAGCTTCCTCCATCGTCCTTCCCTTTGCTGCCGTCTTTCCCCCAGTCTGTTCTGTATCTCACTCTTTAAAACCGAATTCGCTTTGTACCTATAAGTTGGTCGGCTGTGGGAGAAACTTCCTCTTCTGATTTGTCATGTTTTCCTCAGCTCCTCTCCTTTTTGCTACCAGCTCCTTACTCCTCCCTGGGAACCATGGGTTTGAGTTCCCCCCCTGCCTTCTCTGCATTGCTCTGGATGCCTTATGTGTTTGGCGGCTGCGTGTGAGGAATCAAGCCAGGGCCTTTGGTGATGTTGGTTGGCTTGGAGCTGGGGTGAAGTGGTGGGAGGTGAACAAGAAAAATGAGAAAGGGAAGGGCCGGCAAGGACCCTAGGCTCCCTGTTTCCTCCTTTACCTTCACCTCTAAATCTTATGCTCTTCAAATCTCCAAATCTTTAGGACCCTTCTTTCCGTCTTCTCTCCAAGATGGCGCCTCCTTTGACAGGGCCTTGTCCGCGAGCCAGTTTCCACAGTTTAATGGCTGGAAGAGAAACCAGAGGGCCAATCAGGGATGCTCAATTGCACTCCTGGATCCTCGAAATCCTGTTTATCCATGTTCAGAGAAACCTTAGATTGCTCTCTCAGGTACAGAATGTTTTTCAGATCCTACTTTCCTGGTGAGGAAGCTCTTCCCCTGAGGCGCTAGGAAATGTTTAACAACCAAATCTCCAAGATTTAAAAAAAAAAAAAGCACCTGATTTGTAACATTTACTGGTTTGCATGATGTAGGTACTCCTACCGTGGTCAGTTTCAGGCTGCCAGGTGAAGTCACTGAAGGTGGAGTTTGGAAGAGGTGCCCGCAGTGGTTGTGAGCTTGCCCCAGAGCACTTCACCCGCCTGGGAAGTGAGCTTCCAGTGAGATGAGAAGGTTATTTCCTCAATGAATCAAAACATGAAATCCATGGCTCTTTTCTTTGTCTTTGCTTTCCCCAAGTCTGGTTCTTGATTCTGGCTAGAACCATGGGTCTTTAGTAAAAATACCACATACGTCGCTGCCATTAGTCGAAGACTTATGTACATTACCTCATTTAATAATTTCAATAATCCCATGCAATAGGGACTATTACCCTCATTTTACTGATGAGAAAAGAGACACAGAGTGGGTAAGTGCCTTGTTCAGGGTTACATAGCTTCTAAATGGTAGAGCCCCAGTGTGAAACCAGGACACTCTGATACCAGATACCAAACCTTCACGCACTATATTGCACTGCCAGTTTTACAGCATTTCACAGATGTCTCCAAACTGTGACTCCACTCCCAAGGGAGGGCCCTCTAGCATAACCTCAGTTCCTGTTGGCAACTCTTCACTTTGGACTGTCAAGATAGATTCTCTGAGATGTGAGGTATCAGGACCCTGTCTTAGGTCAGTTTGGTTACGAGGTCTACTGGCTTTCCTCTGAGACACTTTCTGAGCCCTGGGCCCACAGATTTCGCTGAGGACTGAGATGGCTGCGTTCTTCATAGACACTGGGTTTGCCTGTTCCAAAAATGGTGATTTCTATAGCAACCATTTATTCTAGCAGATGTGTGCCTGGTATGGTTGGCAGAGGGTGGGATCAGAAATGGAAACGGCCTTTTATTCTTCACTTGCTGAATGCGTACCCTGTATGTGAGGCACATAAGAGAGAAAAAACATGGTATCCTTAGAATCTGTGTAAAATCTATGGCCCAGCAAAGAGGTAATTGCTAAAGAGTGATTTTTGTCTGGAGCTTGAGTTGGGCTCTATTCTGTTTCTAGTTCTTTCAGGAGCATTTTGTGGCATGTATCTGTTGGTTCAGTTCAATGGACAGTTGTCACTTTGGTTTCTGTAGAACGCAAACATTTACCATTGGAGTGGGGCAGTTAAATAAACATGGAGAAGGACACTGTCTTGGCTTTTAAGGGCCTCAAAGTCCACGTGCATATATATTCCTTAGAGCTCTCTTGGTTGTAGGTGAAAAAACAAAAACAAAACCCAAACAAAAAAACCAAAAAGCCCCCCAATTTGTGTTCACTTAAGCCAAACAAGAGGATTTGTAGTTGTGATCTGGGTGTGTTTCATGGAGCCCAAGAGCAGGGATGCAGCCTTACCTTTGAAGGCAGGTGAATGGAACTGAGAACCAATCGTCAGAAACTCGGGCAGGATTCTCTTTCTTTTTCTCATCCTCACTTCAGGCCATGTACCCAGTTTCATTTTTCTCTCTCTGCATACCAGAGCAGGTCTAAAAATAACGACCCTGGGACTCCCTGGTTTACGTGTGACAAGACCTACTTGAATTTTGCCTGTCCACATCCCCAGTTCTAGAAGAGAGGGCACCTGTCTGATGTTTGGATGGGCATCTGTCCTTGGCCAACCACTCACTTCGTGGTGAGGGCTGTTGTCTTAGTTTGCTTGGGCCACTATAGCAGAAACCACAGGCCAGGTGGCTTCAGCAATATGGTTTATTTTCTCACAGCTCTGGGGGTTGGAAAGGCCAAGATCAAGGTCCAGCATGGTTGGAATCTGGTGAGGGCTCTCTTCCTGGCTTGCAAATGTCTGCCTTCTCACTGTGTCCTCATGTGGCAGAGAGTGGGGGGGAAGATGGAGAACAAGATCGAGCAACCTCTCTGTTGTCTCTTCTTATAAGGACACTAATCCTTTCCAGATAGGGCCCCACCCTTATGACCTCCTTTAACCTTAATTGTCTCTTTAAAGGTCCTATCTCTAAATATAATCTCATTGGCAGTCAGGGCTTCAACATAGAGATTTTGGGGGTATGCAGTACAGTCACACGCAATAGCAGGTATGTGGTACGACATGGCTGCTGGGATCTACCCTAGGGCCTGTGGACTGGAAGGGGACTTATTGGGGCCCCCAGAAGGAGACCCCTGTAGATGGGACAGCTGAACATAATGCCGAGACAGTGCCGATGCCAGATTAGAATTTGAACCTTGTTGTCGATGTCCTGCATTTGAGATGATTGGCTTCGTACGTGGATAAGTGTGTGTGTGTGTGTGTGTGTGTGTGTGTAAACCAGAGAGAACTTTTTGGAAAAGGAATGAAGGCATGTGTGAGGATGGCCTTGGGTCCTGTTGGCTCTTAACACACCATAATGAGCCGTTCTCCACACTGGAGCACACGTGGATTTGAAAGTAAGCAGGAATTCCCATTTCTCATGCCCATGGGTGCTCTGTCCTGAGGAATCATCAGGGGCGAGCTGGACTTACAGTTTGCTGGTCTCTTAGCTCTTCCTTCCAGAGAAATTAAGGCTCTTACTGACAACGGCCTTAAAATAGGGTTTTTAAAAAAAAAAAAAAAAAAGAGGTGGTGTAAGGCCAGGCCCTGCCATCACCTGTGGCTGAATGACCATATGGGCAGCAGACCGGTGTGGGGAGTCTTCCGCGGTATATGTTCCTGAGCCAGTGGGGTATGTTCGACGACAGAGACCAGATGATGAATGTATTTTTAAACTTGGAACCACGAACCACTTATTATTTCTGAATTAGGAATCAAAACGTATGAATAATCTCCACAGGGTTTCAGCAGATGTATTCTGCTCTTAAGGTCACTTGGCTTTGGGGACAGGGGTGGGAGGTGATGGGGGGTAAAGTCCAACTTGATTCCGTGACTCCTAGGACATCCACGTCGTGTTTGCTCAATGGACTGGCCACCGTGGGTGTTATGCGAGGCACATCGCCGTGGGGTCAGGCCAACTCATGGAGGCAAACAGCCTTCTTTATTTTTTAATACATCAGTGTCACCAGTGTTTACAGCAGAGGCTGTGATGGGAAGACGGGCCCTGGTGGCCGTGTCTTCGGGCTGGGGTGACAGAAAAGGCAGTGCGGGCAGCCGACTTCTCAGGTTTGGCCTAAACCCCTCTCCTGCCCCTTCACATCTCTCCCTTTGTCTCGGCCCCCAGCATCCTACCAAACAAGGTCCGGAACGGAGGTGTTCTGGAATTCCACCCTTGCTAAGCTCTGGGATTAGGGCCTGGGCATTTGGAAAGGGGACTGCAGGACAGGAAAAAATACCCAAACATTAACCCCTTGAGCCCATAGCCCCGCGAGGCCTCCGCCTCGCGTCCACCGGCTGACCGGCGTCTCTTGGCCACGTCCCGGAAACCTGAGCTTACTGCACCAGAAGGAGACAGTTAAGCCAAGCCAGGCTGATGAAAATCTCTGTCCTTGATGACTCGGCCTGCACACCTGTTCCAGCCTCTCACTCCTCATGGTCAGTCGGACCCAGGTATTGGATGACCACTGGGTGCCGAGTGTGGTTCAGGGCCATGGAGGAAGAGGGTTCAAGAGCAAGATGGAGTCAGCCACTTGCCCTCCGGGAGCTTGCATGTGACCAGGGCATGGCCCCCACGTGCTCGCCTGGCCCTAAGGGAGTAGACATGCAGGTGCGGGCAGGACACTCAGCATTCCTCTCTCCTCTGCCAGGCACAGAGCCCCATCTACCCATTTTCCTTTCAGCCTTTATTGCAGTTAAAAATCAAAACACAACAGCAACACGTGCACTCATTTTAAAAAATCAATACAAAATAAAGAGTTAATATTATAGTTCCCCCTCATTTCAGCCCCCTTTAAGGAAATGAATATAGGTTTTATTTTTACGAAATTATTTGAAACTTACAGAAAAGTTTCAAGAATAATATAGAGAACTCTTCTATCAGGGGCGCCTGGGCGGCTCAGTCGGTGGAGGGACGGGCTCTTGGTTCGGCTCAGGCTGTAATCTCAGGGTCCTGGGATCGAGCCCTTCCTCGGGCTCCGTGCTCAGTGCAGAATCTGCTTGTCCCTCTCCCTCCGGCTCTCTTCCTTCCCTTACTCTCTCTCTCTCCCACCCAATAAATAAAATCTTAAAAGAAGAAACAACTTTCCTATCACCTTTACCAACTTGGGGTTTACCAATTTTTAACATCGTGCCTGCTGGCTTTCTTTCCTGATCTCCTCTAACCACGCGGCAGCCTTCTGTGGTAGGACGTAGGCGGTAGGATCCATTTCCACTTCAGATGTGAGGATCCACGGCCCAGGGCTGTTGAGCAACGTACCCAAGGTCACATAACTATGAGAAGGCACAACCAGCGTTCCCACACGGTTCCCCCATGATGTCACTCTTATTTTCATTTTTGTTTTCCTCCCAGGCTTTTTTTTTCCAGGCAAGACTGCAGACGGCTCATCCAGTTCCTTCCTAGGAGGAGATGGTGACAGGGAAGGAGGAGGTGGAAGTCCTCCCAGACCAGTGACTCCCCCTCCCCCACTTAGGTTTTCCCTTAGGGAAGGGCAGGCCGGTGGGGCGGGGAGGGGGTCTGGGGAGAACTTGTGGTGGGAGTGGTGCCTTCCTTTAGACCCTTTTTGCTTTGCACAGCAAGATGAGGTCTTTTAGGGTCAAACCCCACCCCCCCCAAGGAAAATTCAGTCCACAGATGTGCCTGTCTTTCCACAGGGCCACAGTGGCACAAACTCCCCCGAAGGGACCCTTCTCGCGGATACAAGGTTCCCACTGCCTTTTGGCCAGATCTGAGTTGGCCGACTCCCGCCCTTGGGGCGGCCGTGTCCACCTTTGTACAGGAGAGGGCCGGAGCGCGGGCCGGTGTGCCCTCCGCGTTCCCCGCAGGCTCCCGTCCCCGCTGGAGGGTGTGCTGCTGCTCGGAGGGGCCGGAATGAGCCGTGCTCAGAGGTTCTGCCATTTGAAGGATCTTTCTGGCTCTGAACCCGTCGCTTCTGTGCTCTGTCGCTGGAATCCATCCCTTCTGCCCAGGCACGGATAATGCTTTTATCTAATGCCAGCTCTGGCCCATCTGCTCTTGAAACGAGGTGAATCTGCTGCTTGTATGGAACTATCTAGACGGGAGTCACAAAACAGGCGCCTCGTGAACCTCTTGTCTCAGTTTCAGTCTCCAGGTGGGGTTTTCCTGGCCGCTGCTCCTTCTGGTCTTGTTTCTCCCTTTGGGGGCATGACAGGTGACCGGGGTGGTGGAGGCCCCCAGTGTGACGTTGGAGCGGACCGGCCGACTCAGTTGAGTCCTGTGGGGGTGGTCCGGGGTGGTCCCAGGAAATCTGGCCGCGGAGGGCCTGGGTGCCGTGGCCTGGGACCCAGACGTTAGCGAAGCTTCTCACATCTGATTAGAGGTCCTGAGTACTGGTGTGGAGAGGAACCCTGGCCTTCTCATCAAGGTGTGGGGTTAGGGACCTGGGCTGCGGCGACAGGAGAGCTGGGGCAGGACTCAGACATACTGCCTCTTGAGGAAGGTTCTGGAAGCTGATTCCCCAGACCAGCACGGACTGGAGCCAGACCCTGTGTGTGTTCCTGACAGAAGCCTGAGGCCCGGGTCATAGGGCCTTGGGAAGGGGCACCCTGACCGCTCCACCTGCCAGCCCGTTCAGAGACTCCACTCCACCAAATCCCACTTACTTTGGGACTAGCTGTGGTTTTCCCTGACTGTGCGTTTCTCGTAGCCTCCTTTCCGCCTGCAGATCATAAGCACCCTGAAGACCAGGACCTGTCCTTTCTTTTTCCAGTTGAGCAGAGGCAGGGAATGCTGGTTCCTGGACCCCCCTTGGGGCCCTGGCCTCTGGCGTCTGGATCAGGGCAACACCACCTTTTCTTACCCGCTCCCTTCCCTGCACCTCTCCTTCCCAAGGCATCTGGGCCCACCCTGGCTCCTGGAGCCTGGTGACCGCAGCGTCTCCTGAGGGACGGTTTGTATCTCAGGATGGAGGTGGCAGGGGAGACGGGTACGTAGTTTAAAAGCCCCTTCCTCTGTGAAATGCCTTCCTGGGGTGTCCTCTCCTGAGATCACTACCCTAGATGGTTCTCTTCCACAGCAGCCCAGAGATGAAGGGGTTCTCAAAGTGGCCGGCTGTCCCCCTGCATGGGAGATCCCCAGGAGATGCGCTAAAATCCCTTAGCCTGCGGGGATGGCTGCCTTCGGAAGCCGGGGGTAGACACAGAAGTCTGTATTAAATAAGCTCCCAGGTCTTTCTGATGGGCACTAAAATTAGAGAAGCGCTGTAATGGTCTGAACGCCCCACTGTCCCCCCCCCACACGCACACACACCCCGCCTTGTGTAAGGGCTGCTCCTGCTGCTGACAACGCCCTGCCTTCCAGGTGTGGGTCGGAGAAGGCAGAGCCGGAGTATGGGGTTGCCTGGGCTCCGTAGTAGGACTTGTGCCGGCGTAGAGGAGGGAAGGCTGGCGAGCGGGGATCTCAGAATGGGGTTCTTGCAGGGCTGCTGGGGAGGCGGAAGGGCTCGGGGTGGGTCCTGGCCTTGCTGGCACAGCCTGAAGCTGCCGCCCACAGGGCTGGCCCGTGGTCCACATAGCTCTGACCATCCTGTCACACGCCACATGTGCTCCCTTGGCTTTGGGAGGGGCTTATTAATCTCGTGTCCTGGAGACCTGGGTTCAGCACGTGTCTTATGACAGAGCTGCGCAGTCTCCATGCATCTCCCCTCAGAGGGCTGGGGGCTGGGGCCGAGCGCAGGGAAGGCCTCCTGACCGCATCGCCGCGACCCGAGGCCGGTCAGTCGAGGTCCGATGGGAAGGGGATGGGGCTTGGAGTCGGGCCTGCCCCAGTCGAGGCCTTCTTGCTTCGTTTGGTAGGACTTTAGAGGATGTCTTTCCCACTCTGGGAGCTCATCCTCCTGGCCGCTGGCTTCCGTGCAGCGTCCACGGCCACAGGGAGGAGTGAGAAGCCGTTCGAACCACGCGGCTTCCTTAGGAAGGCCCGGGGGGATGCCGAGGTGTCAGGGATTTGGGGAGACCATGCACCCGCGCCAGCACCAACACTCAGAAGCAGCTCTGGGGGCATCACCTGCGGCCGAGGGGAGGGGCAGGCAGCAGCGTAGGCCGCTCTTGCTTTGTCGGGGGCAGTGCTGTGGAGGCCACGTGAATGGTGGCCGAGCCACGGTTCTGGAGAAGAGGGATGCCATCCACGTGGGAACAGGGGGCGGATCGAGGATCTCGGCCTCAGGAATCTGATGACTCCGGGTTTGAATCTCTACCCCAACACTTGGCAGCTGGATCGTCTTGGGCAAATTACTTAATAAACATCTGGCCCTTCGTTTTCTCACCTGCGGAGCGGGGGATAAAAAGAGTAAGTAGCCCCTGGGATGTGTCGTGAGGATTTGGTGCCTTTTATTAAACGCTTATTAGCCCTAAATGAGGGCTGGCCGCGGTGGCCACCCTCGGTGTGTTCCGAAAGCTTCTTGCCATCTCGGAAGGCAAAGCTCGGGACCTCCGGGATAAGCAGCGTCTGGTTTGGGGTTCTGGCCGGTCGCCACCCTTGGCTGGTTTCGAAGGGGCCTAGGTGAGTGCAGTCAGTTTGCCTTTCCCAGAAACGGGCATCTGCCTCTCACCTGTGCCCTGGTGCGCCATCTGTCCTACCCAGGTTCTCATCCCTGGGGCCCGGGAGCAGCCACGGGAGACTGACAGCCAAACTGGGGTTGAGCAGGCTTCTCCCGAGTCCTGGAGCAGGGAGAGGAGGGGCAGGGTGCACGAGGTGGCGAGCCGGGCCCCAGCGTACAGCCAGGGCCCACGAACCTTGGCTTGAGCCTTGGGTCCGGATGGAAGGCAGCGAGCTGCTGCTCGGGGCCCGTGGGCACCGCGGACACGCAGTTCACCCTTGAGCTCGGGAGGCTCCTTCTCTCTCCTTTTCTTCACTTTGAAAAGAGTCAGCAAAATCCTTATTTCCATAAGCATTTTTTTCTGGCTGTAAAAAGCTGAATCCCAAACCTGTTATTATAGCTGTTCATGCTATTTTAATCTGCTCTGTTTAGAGGTAAGAGGGTAGCAATGACTCTGCAATTACGGAGTACATTTGATCCAGGGCGCAGCTACTGGAGCCGGTGGAGGGCCCTCCGAGTGGGATGGTGCCGTGTGTGGCAAATCACTTTCGAATTTACTGAAAATATGCCCCTTTGCAGCCATGCAGATATCATAATTTTCCTCCCCGAGGCTTGTTGAAATTCCCGTTTGCTTCCTGCTCTGCGTTGGCTCCCAGCACGCGTCCTTCGGTCCCCCTGCCTGTTCCTTTTCATTCTTTGTCTTGGTCCCCGGAGCCAGATTCTGTCTGGCCTCTCTAACCCCCTCGGCCCCACCCCACCCCACCCCCCATCTTCTTCCTCCCTCTTCATTTCTGGCTCAGAAATATTTCCTATTCTACTGCCGGGCATGCCGGTGAAACGGGTTTTCGTGTGCTATGGTCGGGAGAAAAATACTTGGAATTCTAAATCTACCAACTCTTTCGCATTTAAACAAGCTGGCACACAGCACGGACGCCGTGCCTCCTCCATGCAGTAATTGTCACATCCCTGGGCTCCCTTCTCGCTCTCTCCGCTCCGGTTTCATTCACTTTCCTATTTGCAGCCAGCGCAGAATATGGGCTTCTCCCCGCCCCGCCCTCCTGCAGCCTGCTTTCTATCCAGTGACCTTGGCTTCCCCGAGTGCTGCCCTGTAAATGAAATGTGGGATTGCCACATGTATCTTGATAAAATATATCAGTGGATGAATTGATTTTCATATTGATTTCCTGGGACGAGCAAGGTGTGTGTGGAAATCAGGAGTCTCTTTGTGATAGTCCCAGAGAGGCAGGATGCCTAGGGCAGAGCAGGCGTTGCTTCTCTTTAACTTAGGACAAGTGTCCGCTCCTTAGCTTGGGAGAGAGGCCTCTTGGCTGGGTGGGGGGCTCACCCTCTTTGTGGGGAGGAAAGAGCACAGGTCACCAGGGGATAACCTGACCCCGGACAGGGCTTTCCCGTCCCAGAAACCGTGTGGGTCTTTAGGGAGATCGTGTGTCTGGATACCCCCAGCTACTTTGCCCTTTGAACAGAGACACTCTCAAGCCACACTGGAGGCCCAGCTGGGCGGTGGGGCCTGGAGACAGATGGGGGAGACGGATTTGCATGGCCCCCGAGCCACTTTCGACTTCATTTGTCAGGTTAGTTGAGATGTGGCGCTTGGGAATCCAGGACTCGTGCTGTAACCCCAGGGAGCCCCAGGGATGTGTTGGACCAGGTGCAATCAGTGCACGGGATGGGCCTGTATCAGTGGATGGGCATGCATCTCTATGCACGCTTGCAGGTACACGCGTATGAAGAACGCAGGTAGACTGTCGTCTCTGGGCTTGCCTCGGCTTTTTTTAGCGAGCTCTGGACAGCCAAAAGGACAGTGTCCAGTGAGGTGATCAAAACTTCATTTTCTCTCCTCTGCAATTGCTTTCCCAATTCCCTCTCCCAACTGCTCCTAAATAAAATAGATGCTTTCAGCCCTCTATTCGATCCAGGAAGTGAGCTGATAGTTGAATCTTTTTATGAGGCTAAATAAGCATAGCTTAAGGTGATACTGTGCCCGCACATGTGTGTTCATGTAATAAAACACAGTTAACTGGAATATTGGGGATGGAGTGATGGTAATTCATTACATTTTCTGGCTAACTAAGGCTTAACTGGAAAATACTTTTGGTTGTAAGCCCTGCTGAAATGCTTTGCAAAACAGAATGGTACGTTTTCCTGCTTTTGGGAGTGCCACACGGTGAACTAACCGAATCCTTTGACATTTTGAGATCTTACAGCACACGAGGGCTGGTATTTTTTTTTTAAAGATTTTATTTATTTATTTGACAGAGAGAGAGAGAGAGAGAGAGAGAGAGAGATCACAAGTAGGCAGAGAGGCAGGCAGGCAGAGAGGGGGAAGCCGGTTCCCCGCCCAGCACGGAGCCCAATGCGGGCCTCCATCCCAGGACCCTGAGATCATGACCTGAGCCGAAGGCAGAGGCTTTAACCCACTGAACCACCCAGGCGCCCCAAGGGCTGGTATTTTGATTATCACTGATGATTGTGTGTGTCGTGTAGAAGGTGCTTGAATCAATGTGTACCCTAAGAGGGTAGTTGTTAAGGGGGCACAGTTTTGTCCCCCACGGCACATTTGGCCACGTATGGGAGACCTTGGATGATTTGCTCGAGCTCCCCAAGCTTTGTAATGACAACAGCATCCGCCCTACCCCTTGCACAGAATTGGCGTATCACTGGCAGGGGTGGGCAGGGGCCACGGATACTTCCAAACTTCCTACCACGATCAGGACAGTCCCCTTCCCTACCCTGCCGCACTGTAGATTTGTAGTGCTGAGATTGACAAACCCTAATTTAGGGCAGGTTTTTAAAAATTTGGGGACAAAAAAATTTTTACTAGATTCTTGCACACAAAATATTTGGTTCTCGCTGATCTGCTTTTTCACAAGAATCAGGTGCTGGAAATATTCTGAATAATTGAAGCTTCTAATTCATTGACACTTATTGTTCCACAGAACAAATAGGGATGCCTGCCAGTTTGCAGATAGGCAGGCCTGTCCCCAGATGTCTCGCCAGTGAATGCCCAGATTCATTGAATCATTTAGGACCATTAAAAACCATTAGGGCCACACTAGCTTTAAATGGAACTAAGCAGAATAAATAATCCCAGAGGGGCCATAATTTACCCTATTCTCTTTGTCTTTGTAACCCAGACTAAATTCCCAGAGACTTGGAGCAGAACTTTCTGGTGATACAAGGTTTATTCTACTTCCTGCAGGTTAGAGACAGTCTGGCACTTATACACAGTGCTTCCAAAATATGTAGGCATGTTCATTGGTTTTTGAATGGCTGTAGTAAACCTTTGGCGGGATCCGTCTGGTTTTGGGGTGATGGGTCTACCCGAGGGCAAGTGGGGAAATTTTGTATCCTCTGCATCTTGGACTCAACTTTCCTAGAAGACATTTTTTGAAGTCCCTCAATTCCCATACTAAGAAAGTCTTTTCAGCCAGAATCCAGTGGGTTTGGGGGGCATTAGGAAGACAGAAGGACCTCCTTTTGTTAGAGTAAAGGAAAAGCTTGTGCTGTGAACTTAATTTTGATGGAAACTTCAGTGTCAAGTATTCCAGAACACGACCGGGCATCATTTTATTAACATACTCCGGGATACTGTAAACAAGTCTACTTCAATGAGGTCTCTGTGTCCAGGTGTCTGGTGCGTGCATGGGGGTAGTTAGAGAACATTCAACGCCTGGTTTAATGTGCAATTTACCAGTCCACGGTAACCTCTGGCAGGGGCTCGTTACTTCATATAAACGGAAGAGGAAAAAGCTGCCCTTGCAAGATTGACTGATGTTCCACATCAGCCACAGAGGCTGGAGCCGTGCAGCCAAAGCAGGGCTCACCTCTCACGTTGAATTGCAGGGTTTCGCCTGGCCCCGTGTGTCTGCAGGGAGAGGACCGGCGCTGGGCTCAGACAGCCCAGGTTCTCAGCCTGGTTCTGCTGCCTGCTAGCCTTGTGACCTTGAACACATTGCTTCGCCTCCCTGACCCCTGTAGTCCCAACAGCACCCACCTGGCCCCCTGTGCAGGCTCGTCTTCGGGACCAGGCGATGGCCAAGCATTCAGTAAACTGCAAAGAGTCGAGGACCTGTCGGGCCCCCTGGACGTGGTTCCACTGTTAAGCAAGAGCAGTAGCATTTGTGAACCAGGTTTTGAGCCCATCCCGGCATTGTTTGCGAGAGGAGCCAGAGCTTCTCCGCCGGCACTCTTTTCAAGGACTGGCGTCCCCATCACTCCATCTGCTGTTGTGTCGTCGAAATGCTAAGTGGAATCGTGGGTGTACCTGGGGTCTTTCTCGTTACAGTACAGACTCTGAGGGGGGCTAGATTAGTGTCTCCCCTCCTTTCGCTTGGATGGAAGTATATTTATAGCCTGGTATAAATACCATCAGAAGGTTCCTATAAAAGTCTGTTATTACCGCAGTACAAAGTTAGAAATGCTTGAGGTTTCGGCTTCTTGGCTCTTCCATGCAGCAATGAATATTTTATGGGAAAGGAAATACTTCGTGTCTGACTCTTTTTATAGTGCAGCTACTCACAGGGCTGGTAGCCTTCCAGATCTCTCCAAAATCAAAACCATTACCTGTCCATCTCTCTCCCGTCCGCGCAAATCCTTCGGTGCCCTGCCTTGCTGAGGTGTCCATGTTCCCTTGGTGAATGGGTCCATTTACAAAATGTGTGGGGTACAGTTTCCAGTCCTAATTAATGCCTTAAACCAGAGGCGCTGGCCGCTTCCCAAGTCCACCTCACGCCTTCTGGCACCTTGTGGTGCTGGTCAGCCCCGGTCTGAGAGGTGTGCTGGCAGGATGCCCTCTGGGTTCTCCGCTTGAAGGTCTCCACCTGCGTTCTTTGCTGAGTGCTCAGTGTCCTTGGAGTTAAGAAAGGCAGTCGGTGAGTTTGAAGGCCCACGGAGCCCAAGGGCCCTTTCCCTCTGAAGGCCTGACCCCGAGTAGCCGTCTTGATGAGGTTTCCCTGTCAGGCCCTCTTACTATGGAAGGTGGCGCTTCGGTGGTCTTGGCCCTGGCTTGCCGGGTCCAGGATCTTGAGGAGGGGAGCTGGTCTCAGGTCAGCTTCTGGGGAGCTGGTTTTTCTGGCAGCACGAGGCCGTCCTGCATGGGTTTCAGCTCGTTTGGCCCGGAGGGCCTCAGAAACCTGTGAGGACTCCAGCAGGGCCCCAGAGCAGGTTTCTGGCAAGATTACGGTGTCCCAGCACACCGACCTCAGGCGACGAGCCCACGTGGGTCTTCGGAGGCCCTCACAGGCCGGCAGGATACTTCAGACGCCCGTGGATGGCGGCTCAGCGGCCTGGGTCTTTTTTCCACAGCTCAGAGCCACCGTGGGGACGGGATGGTGGGTGGGAAATGGGGCTGCTGATACACACAGGAGCAGAGCTGGGCTGTGCCTTGGCTCTGGCTCGGGACAGTTTTTTCTTAGCAAGAGTGGGTCTGTGAAAAATGCGTCGTGTGATCTGAATATGGGCTCCACACTTCATTTAGTGGGACTCTGGGCGCTCAACAGTTTCACTGTATTTGCCTTCTGCTGTTTTCTCCCCCTGCTGCTTGTCTTGGCGCCAAAAGAGGTATAGGGAAAGAGTGATTTGCCAGTCTTGGGCAGCTTCGGTTTGATCTCCCCACTCTGGTTGCACCGCCCACCAACTAGAGCTGAAATCTCCTCCCTGGATAGCTTTGTACTGAGTCTTACTCTGTCCTTCCCCCTTCCTCCTAATTTTTGGTCATCAAACTTCATGTTGGCACAAGGCAGAGGGGGGCGTAGAGGACTGTGGGTCTTATAGGCTCCCAGGCTCACTCGTCTCTCTAGTTGTGAAAGTGAGGAAAGGGCTCTTTATTATTTTTAATAACTGGGAATGGGACCAGCCAGTGGCTTTCTGGAGAAATCGAGCCCAGTGTTTTACACCTGGAATGGACTACACAGAGTCTTTAACAATTGGCACTTAGGGCTCCTTTGACCACCAAGTTGATGGGTGGGAGAGAGGCGAGGCCTAAAGAATTAAAAGTGCTCGCGTGTTCTAAAAGCTTCACTCATATTTGAACTCACCCTCCCCATCTGTGACGTAAACAACACACGTGGATAAAAGAAATGTAACCAGAGAGGGAAGCAAGAGGGATCTAAGCGCCTTTGGTATAATAGAGACTGTGGTGTGCTTTGTATGTTCTTCAGTTGAATCCCAAAGCTAAGTGTCAGCAGTTCACTCGTTCTGGGGACCCGGATAATCTATAGATGGGACGCCCTAGGATCAGATAAGCCACTGGTGTGGGGTGTCTCCTTCAGCGTCTAGAGGGGTGCCAGATCCCGTGGAAGAAGCAAGCACATTTGTGCTTCAGTTCCTTCTCTTAGGGCTTGAGGCCACATACCTTGCACACATGTGCACACACGTGTGCAGACACACCGCTAGTGGATCAGGCTAGCACAGGCTTTACATTCTAGTGCTCCGGAAATTCACAGAGCACTGAAATTCACAGAGCACCTCCTTAGCAGAGCCTCGTGGGCTGCCGTGATGGAAAGCCTGGGCAGCCTCAGGCCATCGGGCAGAAGATGAGAACAGAAAAACCTGCTCCAAAAGATGTATGGTTAGTGGTCAGTGAGTATGGTAGACAGAATAGTGGCCTCCCCACCCTGTCCCAGTGATGTCCAAGTCCTGATCCCTGGAACTGGTGAGTGGTGGTAGCTTCCTGGCAGAGGGGATGTGAGATGGCTGATCGACTGGGTTTAAATTAGAGAAATCATCCTTGATGAACCCAGATGGATCCAGAGTAGTCCTCGTACCCACAAAGGGTTTTACATGCAGAAGAGGGAGGTGGGAGCATCGCTGGCAGGGAGGATGTGAGGACAGAAGCTGAGAACCGGAGATGACAGCCTGGGAGAAACTCAGCCCGAGGTCGGTGGCTTGGAAGATGGGCGAAGAGGCCACAGGCCAAGGAAGGAGAGCAGCCTCCAGCAGCTCCCCGTGACCCCTCGGAGGGCAGCCAGGCCTGCCAACAGCTTGACTTTATCCCAGAGAGACTGATTTTAAACTTCTTGCCTACAGACAGAACTGTGAGATCATACATTTGTGTTGCTACACAAATCATACATTTAAGCTGCTACATTTAGGGTAATTTGTTAGAGCAGCCCAAGGAAGCTTCTCCAGCAGGGTGGAAGAAAGCTGAGCGGCTGGTGTTCAGGGGGCATGGGAGCCAGCGCACTTCTCCTCGCTGTTCCCAGAAGCTCCTGCAACACGAAGGGACCTCTTTTATCCCTCCTTGGGAAGCCAAGCTGGACTGACCCTTAGCTGACTCAGCTTCTGGTGCAGCTTAAAGGAAACGCACCCCTGGCCTTCCCTGGGCCTCAGTTCCTTCTTGTGGGATGGCTCCTCTCTCCCCTGCAGGGCTGGGAATCTACTTGGTGGGTTTGGAATGTCAGGGTGGGACTCTGGCTAAATGAGGGGAGTGGGTTGTGTGGAATTCAGTTGAAATCTTTTTGCTTTGGGGGACAGCGGTAGGCTTGGACCCTGATGAGAGTGTTGTCCGGGGTTTTGTTTTGTTTTGTTTTTTTAAACATTTATTTATTTGACAGAGAGATAGCGAGCACAAGTAGGTAGAATGGCAGACAGGGGGAGAGGGAGAAGCAGGCTCTCCATGGAGCAGGGAGCCCGATGCGGGACTGGAGCCCAATGCGGGACTCGATCCCAGGGCCCTGAGATCATGACCTGAGCCGAAGGCAGCGGCTTAATGGACTGAGCCACCCAGGCGCCCCTGTCCGGGGTTTTGATGTTATGCCCTGCCTTCCCTTGCTCAGATCTTTCTTTTCACTCGTTTTCCGTGTGTGAACAACCTGGTGAAGTTTCTTTTTTTTTTTAAATTTTTTTTTTTTTTAAAGATTTTATTTATTTCACAGAGGGAGAGAGATCACAAGGAGGCAGAGAGGCAGGCAGAGAGAGAGGGGGAAGCAGGCTCCCCGCCGAGCAGGGAGCCCGATGCGGGCCTCGATCCCAGGACCCTGAGATCATGACCTGAGCCGAAAGCAGAGGCTTTAACCCACTGAGCCACCCAGGCGCCCGTGGTGAAGTTTCAAAAATAAGTAGATTCTCCCAGGAAGGGCTAAAAATAGCATAAGCCTTCTGTCTTGGCATTTTGCGAAGGTTATTTACCACTGTCTGGAGGGTGAGGGTGCTGTGTAGGGCCACCGAAGAGCAGCCCTAGACTTGGGGTCTTGTCCCCATAAAGCAGATGGGCTCATGAGCTCATAGATCACAGATCCATCCACAGGCTGTCAGAGTCAGATAGAACATCCTCGTTTTACAGGTGGGGAGACGGGCCTCGGGAGCTCACGTGGTCTGTGGAAGAGCTGATGGTTCGGGACCTTCAGAGAGCTTTTTTCCCCTGCTGGCTTTGGACTATTCTAAGATTCTTGCCTTCTAGTAATGTCAGTCTGGGGGCTGTGGGTGAGTTGTGGTCATTCCGGAGATCAGCTTTCCAGTGTTGTCCCCAAGAGAGGAATGAAACTCATCATCACTTGGGACATTTCCTGCCAAAAGGTTTGGTTTGGGACATTTTTCTCCCCATCGTGGAACCTGAGAAAAATGCCTCCTGAGGATAACTTTGTCTTGGGCGCTTTCATTTTATTTTTAAGATTCAAGGGTAGATTTAGCGGAAGGGCATCCTCGGTTCCTTGAAGGTTCGCCGGTCTGTCGCTCTTTTTGCTGGGTCACATGTTCTGCAGGCCCTCTTTATTGTCCTGGTCTCCTGCCCTCCAGATCCACAGTTGTCCCATGTCCTGCGTGGCACTTCTTTCCCAAAAGTCTTTACAAATATTCTCAGCCATCTGTCTGTGATGGTTGAATACATTTATTCCTGGGTGCACAGAAGGCCCAGAGACCTCCCAGACACTCTGCTTCTTAGAAGGTTAAACTATTATGGAAACAGACACTGCATCTGTGTCTTCTCTTATTTCTTACATGCAGGGGTGACCTTTGGGGTACATTGTTTGGGAGACCAACCATTATCTACCATTCGAAGTCTGCTGCTCTCATCTCTCTACCAAAAGAGAAACGAAAGCTCATTGTCATGGTTAAGGTCACAGCCACCAGCCAGTTAAAGAAACCCTTGCGTCCCGCTCACTGCTCCCCTTCTCGCCCGCTCTCCTGTCCTCTCCAAGATGTGAGTGGCTCAGGAAGGAAAGGGAGCGGGAGTAAGCGAGAACGGGGAGGAGGCCGCCTGTGGAACTTTCCATGTGTCAGCCTCACAGGCAACAGAGCTTGGCCACGCACTTGGAGACACTGAAGTGACACAGTGTGGGTGTTCCAATGGCCATGATGTATATGTATGACTGGACCTGAGGGTTTCCAGGCCGCGACCCTTCCAAGTCCTTTCAGCCCGGTAGAGACTGTGTCTTCTGGAAGGGCGATGAAGTGCCCTGCCCGCTGTTAGGGTTCATCTCATTACGGTTGACCATGTCCTTGTCTTTGGGCAGAGAGGATCAGGATGGAGTCCATGGAGGAAACCTTGTCACGGTGGCCATGGAGAACTCCTCCAGTGGAAGCCGGGGGCTTTCTGAGACCGTGATGGCTTCCGCCTCCTCCCCCAGTGAACGGGGCAGAGCTGGGGCAGGGCCCTTCCTGGCTGCTCGGAGCACATGGCCCTGTTCGGTGACGAGCGTGGCGAGCCCCATGCTCTGCCTTGGTGAGAGGTGGACAGGGAGCAGCTCTGTGAGCCCTGTTCTCCTGGGCGGCTCTTCCAGAAAGTGGATGAGCCACTAGGAGTGGCCTGTTGGGGACCAGGAGGATAAGGTGCCCCAGAGCTGTTGACAGGCCCCCCCTTTGGGCTTCCGTTCCCCTAGCTGGAAGGAGAAGCAGGTGGCCTCGGAGAGCAAGAGAACAACTCCTAGGGCTGTGATGGGGTTTCACCCGGGGGCTTCCCATTTTACAGAAAAACTGGCCGTGGGATTGTAGAGTGCATGGGATTCGCATCTCTGGCTTGATGGACTTAGAACTCGGCAGTGGAGCAGGAGAGGGCAGAAGAGCTGCAGGAGGGGTGTGGGGGGGTTTGGAAAAGCCGTGTGGTGTTCCCAGACAGCAGTACACCTGGGCTGGAGAAGGAGCTGTTTTCTGCTTCGCTGCTTGGAGCCCATGTTCCAGACTTCTAGCATCTTCCTTTGGTGCTTAGCCGCATCTCCCCCTTTGTGTCATATGTTATTGGTTTTTAATCTTTGACATGCATGTGTCTAGGGCTTCCTAGCAAGTTTTAAGGTCCCGGAGGGTACAGCCTATGTATTACATGTCTTTGACCCTTTCCACAGTGGCTAACAGCACGCCTTGCATTTAGTAGGCAATAAATATTTGTCTGCTTGAAGGCACGCCGCTGCGGCTCCCTGCTTGCTTTCTCTTAGGGGAGCCGCTTACTCCTGTCCCCACCCTCTCACTCAGCCCGGTGTTCCAGCTCAAAAAGAGCTGGTGGAGCCAGCCTCTTCCTCCTCCAGAGGGGATTGTGTACAGAATTACAAGACGCGCAGCCTGGGGCACAAGTGGACACGCGAGAACGGAGGGGTCCCTGGGATGTGGAGCTCACGCTTCTTCAGGTTGAAGGAGACCCTTCTTGCAGGCTGTCCCCTTTGATCTGTGGACCTGCCACGGCTCCTTGGTCAAATGATCTTCTGATGCAAAGGGGCAAAGGGGGCTGCCTGTGACTCCCTGGCACCTCCCCACTCCCCCCGCCAGGGTCCTCCGTTCGTCACTTCTGCTGGCTCGTTCGGTACGAGAGTTTCAGTGTTACTTGGGAATCGGAACCCTCGGTTTCCGATAATTGTTCCCTAAAGATTTTCTAAGTGAAGCTTGGATACTTCATCTGCTAACCCAGCGTTTCAGATATTAAACAAATATCTCTAGGAGGTCTCCCTTTCTTCCCCCCTTGTTTTCTCCTTTTTCCTCGGACACCAGCAGGTGCCCAGCCAGATGGCGAGAGAAGGGGTGTGCTGAGGGGACGCGGCCCTCCCGTCCACGGTGTGTAGTAGGGGATTCTTCGAGAGGGCGCTGGTTTCCGTCCAGCCTCTTCTTGCTTTGTTGGCATCCCGCTCCAGAGCCACGCAGAGCACTCTGGCACGTGACCAGACACGGAGTCGGTGGCAGGAAGGCTCCGTCACCCTGATGTCCCCGCGTGGAGTCCACTTGTCTGTGAATGGGAGGCTGTGGGGGAGGTCGGGGAGGAGCAAGTGTCTGGCCAGGCTCCAAGGCCAGATGTTCTTTAGAGCCATATGTCCTGACAGGAAGGGTAGGCCCGGAGGGTTCTGGAGCACGTCCGACCTCTGCTCTCTGGAACTACCACCGTCCTCGTGTCCCCCCACCCTCCCCCGTCAGGGACCTGTGATGCCCCCCTCCGTGTCTGCTCTCCCACCCCACTTTCTCCCCCACTCATGCTCCGCGCTAAACCCCTTTCGCTGGGCTCTGCAGTCCCCAGCTCTGCTCCCGGCCACTGTCCCCGGGTTGGCCACCCCTTGTGCAGGAGCGAAGCCATTTTAAGCCTGTTTCAGCCCCATCCGAGATGCCTTCTCCTCTTCTCTGCCTGCCTGAGCCCCAGTGGCTGCTGAGCCCACCTGCTCAGCGAAGCCTCTGGGTTTTGGATTCCCACGGACTCTGCGTGTGGTGATCGTAATCTGACATTGGCGCACGCGAGTTAAGAACCCGTGTATTTTATATTGCGTGTCACCTTCTCTCTTTAACTCAGTTTCACAGGGCAGGTCCTTGTCTTGCCCTGTTGTTGTACCACCCACCAAGCCTAGCAAATACCTAACTGATGCTCAACCTGTCTCGGCTCGTGGGAGAGGAAGGAGACCAGAATCCTCTTGCCCCTTCTGGGCGTGCTGTGTTGGCGACCGGCTCAGGGTGCCACGGGGAAAGAAGGAACGCGGGGTAGCTCCTCCTCGGCGCATTTTTTTTGCCATCTGCACTCTGAGAAGTAGATGGTGGGCTGTTTAATCAGATGGACGTCGCTCCCAGGTAGCAAACAGAAGCAGTAGCTCTTCGGAGCTGCTTTCCACGGCAGCTCAAGCTCTGCACAGCCAGGCACCTGTGGTAGTCAGTAGAGGGAAATAGGCGGTTTGTTCCAAGGTCTCTCTTCTTGTACCTTCTTGGGGCACAGAAGTATCTTCCAGAGGCATGGCAGGGAGGTTGTGTTGGCGTTTTGTTTTGCAAGGCTGACCTATCTATTGTCTCTGGAGATCTCCACATTCTTAATGTGGAATTTGTACCTTTTCTCTGTCCCTCTTCTTCCATGGTCCTTGCCCGCCCCGAGCCTGCCATTCCCAGCCAGCTCCATCCTTCCAAGGACGGTTTTTTTTTTTGGGTGGAAGCTTCATGAGTGCAGTGCCGAAATCAAAGTCCGCCTCTGTCTCAGGACTCTTCCTACTGTAGACCACGGAGAGTCCCCTGCAGGCTCGTCCCTGCCCACTTCTCCCCTGACTGCTGCAGGTGACCGAAGGCTTGCCAGCATGACTTGTTCGTTCGTATGGGTGAGTCTTTGCTCCTGTGGTGTCTCCGTTGCGTGGAAATCTCCCTCATCCGAGGCCTTTCTGCTTTTGGTATTTCCTAACACGGGTCGATAGAGCCCTGCAGAGCCCATGAAGCCCCTGAGGGGACCAGCCCAGTCTCGCCGTGTCCTTAAGCCACACGCGTGTGTTCCTTTTCCGTGTGCCCGCACACTGGCTGCTGCTGGGTGTCTTGGCCCATCACCACTCCGTCCTTTCAGGATTCTTTCTGTCAGCCAGGTAGTGGCCAGGCAACAAGGGTTTATCTTTCTTCTTCTTCAGCCTTCCACTAGCTAGTTTGTCTCAGACACTACGTTCTGGGGACTGGGCTTATGTGTTTTATGTGAGCAGTCTCATTTTCCCACCCTCTGAGGGAACGAGCTTATTCTCCCACTTGACAGATGAGCACACCAAGGCCAGCAGAACCCCAGCGTCTTACAGCTACTATGTGGTAGTTCTGGGATTTGCAGTCAGGGCCGGCATCGGAATCCGAGCTGTTGAACTTTTTTACGAACTCGGTTTATATCTGGCTCCAAGCTTTATGACCCCTGGCAGGTTGTTTACTTCTTTGTGCCTCAGTTTCTTTCTCAGCAAAACAGAATAAAACTAAAGGCCTCCTAGGAGTCATTCTGAAGACTGGATGGGATGATGCATAAAAATGCACAGAGTAGTGCCTCCGAGATGTCTATGATTCTTCTAATTCTGCATTAATCAGTCTCATGTTAATATTGCAGCTGGCATTACTGTTGTCACTTCTCGCGTCTCTTGCATCATCTTCAGCACCTAGGACGATGTTAGGCACACGGATTATATCCAGGAAATGCTCGGTTAATGAATGGGAAGGCGCTCGGGCACCCAGAGGTGACTCGGTGATAGTCCTCAGTGTGATGTTCTCTTTACAGCAGATGTGGAGGGCGAGGGTGCCTTGGCCCCAGGGTAGGATGTTGGCAGGTGCTGGCAGGGGCGGCGGCTGGGGGGATGAGGCATTGTGGGGTGTGCTCTACGCAGCCTTCGAGAACCTTCCTGTTGCCTAAAAACTTTTTTTCCCCTCCCGCCCCCTTCCCCGGTAGCTCTGAGCCCTGCCAAGTCTGTGTACAAGCCTTGGAATGACAAAGTACCCTTTAGTTAATTGCACAACGGATTGCCTAGAGTTAAAAGTTCTGATTTATATGACTATAGCTCTAACTGCTCAATAACACAGGCCTGTAATCTACTTTCATTTCAAACAGAACGGTGATTTATAGGGCAGCATGCCGCTTTAGCTCAGAAATGAGGTGTTCAACATATGCTCTGTTGACATAAATTTGGAATTTATCGCTGTTGTCAAAACTGCCTGTTGGACAAAGGTGGGTATTAAGGCAATAAATGACTCAGAATAGTCTTCTGTCACATTTCCTAACCATTGTATTCAGTCTATTTGAGGGAAAAATATATACTTAAAAGTAATCAAATGTCCAAAATCCATGCGTCTTGTTTTGAACGGCGAGCAGGGAGGGGGCAGTGGGGGGCGGAGGGACA
>LNAC01000069.1:3643929-3663653 GCA_002007465.1 Ailurus styani
GGGTGGCCGGGGGTGTTGGCAAGGGGAAAGCTTTTTGGGAAGTTATGGCCCATTTTAAAAAGATGCCACTTGGCTTCCTCTCCCCCATCCCCATTAGGAGGTGGGCTTTCCTTTCTCATTTACAAAGAGGGGAAGGAAAATGAAAGCTCATTAAATAAAAATAGTAAAGGACATTTTTATGTGTGGGCTTCAAGCCAGCCATGTCAGGGAGGAGTGAGTGAGTGGCGCTGTGAGGGAGGGAGAGCAGGATTTCGTTTACGGGGAAATAAAGCCCACCGGCCGGCGTTGCTTCTTTGCAAGCTCGGTGAGCCCGGGCTTGCCCCTGCCGTCCCTCCACACGCCCCGCGGCCACACGAGCTCTCGAGGAGCGATCAGGTGCCAGGCGCCCTACGTGCAGGTCCGGACTTCCCCGCGACCCTCCGTACGGCCGAGACGCACACGCCCATCCGCTCACCCACGACATCTCTTGGGCCCCCACAGATGCTGAGCCTCCGCTGGGCTCGACGGTGCAGCGAGACGGGGCAGAGCTCTGCCTCCGGGACGTTTCTCAGCTAGCGGGAGGGACAGGCGGGCAAGCAGGTGCAGCAGTAGGCACACGTCAAGAGGTTGGGGGTAACGTGGAACGGCTTTGGGGGCACAGGACCACGGGGGCCCCAGGGGATGACGCTCGCTCTCCTGCCTGGCGAAATGGCTTTGCGGCGATCAGGTCTCCGCAGGGAGAATACAGGAGAAAAAAACGCAGTCGTGATGGAGGCCTTTTGAAAGAGACGTACAGTTTTGTGGCCAGGTGATTCCCGACGCGTGTGTCAGGTGGGATTTTCCGTGTTGTGTGTTCGAAGAGCAAGCCCCGAGTCCGTGGGCCCGGAAGCTGCCCGCTCTGTCCCCGTGCGCATCAGCCCCTCGCCGCGGCCCGGCCAGGGCATCCTCCGAGCGCGGGGGCGGCAGGGAGGATCTGGTGAGCGTGGGCAGAGCAGGGCCTGGGAATCCGTCTCCTCCACTTTCTGCTTTATGACAACCCAGCACGGGGCTCGCTGCTGGTGAGCGTGTCTCTGCGAGATGGCAAGCGCACGGACGTCCGGAGAGCCGGTGGTGCCTGGGCCGTCGCGGGGCCCAGAGGGCCCGGTGCTGTGCGTTCCCAGCTTGCCCGGCTCCGCGAGGCAGGCTTACAAGTCGGGAGCCCGAGAAGCACTTGGGCGGCCCGCCTGGTACTTCTCTCCGTGAGAACAAGGCCCAGCAGGGGAGAGGATGCGTATCTGTGGCTTTTATTTTATTTTATTTATTTTTATTTTATTTTATTTTGCCTTTTATCTCCCTGCCCACACGCTCAGAGCATCTCAGCCTTGATAAATGTGCGCTCTCACACATGCACACGCACGCCGTCCCCCTTTCTCTTGCCCGCGTGCGTGCCACACACACACACACACACACACACACACACACACACACACACACACACACACACACACAAACACACAGTCCCTCGTACATTGGGTGCGGACGCCAATTGTAAGCCTCTTCTGTGTGGCTCACCCTCCCTTTGCCACCAACCCCTGTCCTTTTCACACAAAGCTCCCTGTTGGGAAAACTCATAATTTTTACACCACACAGTCTTGACTGGCCATTGCTGGAATTACTGTCTCTTTGAAGTGCTTTCTGCTGGGCATTTACAGGCCGTTTTAATTACCTGCAGCTTGCAAGGGGCCTTGCTCCGTCCCAGCCTTTGTTTGTTTGTTCTTTGCGAGGAGTCTGTGCAGAAAGGAATACGGCTGCCTTCTTTTACAAAGGAAGAAAAGGGGGCACAGAGAAGTTTGGGGAGCCCTTCACACAACTTCTCCCCAAAGCCTGCCCCCGGACCCCCTGCCCCCCTCCAACAAGCTGGGAAAGGGAAGCCGGCCCTTGCTGCTGGCTTGCCGAGGCTTCCATTGGTTTCCAGTGCTGTGGACCTCTCTCCTGTGTGTGCGTGTTTTGGTTTCAAGTATTATTAAATAGATTCTCAAGCTTCCTGTCACAGACAGCAGGGCTGTCAGAGAGAGCTTCCCTCAGTGCCAACCAAATAGAGTCAGCTGCCGCTGAGCTGGGATCCTGGTCATATTTTTCACCTAAATCTGTTTAAGGAGTGCGTGTTATTACATTTTTGAGCCTGGACATGGGGTGGAGGGTAGGGGTTGAAGTCACATGTGAAGGCAGAAGGTAGCACCCACGTTGAGCTGTCTGGGTTTTTCCTTTTCTTGTCTTAATTTTTCATTCGGTTCTCTCTCTGGAATGAACTAAATATAAATAGCCTTCTTTGGGATTCCTGTTAAACACAAGTGTGGCATGTCATGTCTGTAGACGAGGATGCTAGTTTACCGGAGGAGCCTTGGAAATGTTTCCCCTTCTCTGCTGGCTTCTACAGCAGAAGGAGTCTTCATTCATATTTATTCATTTAGTCCAAAAATGTACTGAGAAATCGGAACCCTCAAACATTGCTGATGGGAGTATAAAATAGTACAGCTGCCTTAGACAACAGCCTGGCGATTAAAAGGTTAAATGTGGAGGCACCAGGTAACCCAGAAGTTCCACTCCTAGGCCTATGCTCCTGAGAAGTGAAATTGGTGTCCTTTGCCCTTATTACGAGACCTACACAAAGCTATAACAATAGCTCTTATTCCAAGAGCTCTTACAAAGCTGTGCCCTTATTACAAGATGAAACTTGTTAGCAAACGTTCATAGCCACGTTATTCACAGTAGCCACCAGACAGAAACAACCGCATGTCTGCTGACTGATGAGTGGATACATTAAAGATGGTATATCCATACAATGGAATATTATGTTGCAATAAAAAGGAAGTAGGGACACCTGCTTCCACATGGATGAATCCTGAGAACATCAGTGAAAGAAGCCAAACATAAAAGGCCACATGGACTGTAGGATTCCATTTATAGGAAGTGTCCAGGAGAGGCAAATCCATAGAGACAGATAGTAGATTAGGGGTTGTCCAGCGGCTGGGAGGTGAGCAGAGTGTGGAGCTAGTAGTTTCGGGGTTTCTTTTTGAGGTGATGAAACTATTCTGGAGGTAGGTCGGGGGGTGGTTGCACAGCTCTGTGAATATACTAGAAACCACCAAATGGTACACTTTAAGAGTGACTTTTATGATATATGGGCATCTCAACGAAGGTGTAACTGAAAACAAATGTGGTGAATGCTGTTCTGTCCCAGGCACTGTGCCAGACTCCGAGGCCACCCGGGGCCTGCAGTCCAGGACAGGTGAAGAACACTGGTAGAAAACCCAGGGCATGACTGGAAGTTGGGTTAAGTGCTATAAAGGAAACCAGTCAGGTGCATAACACAGAGTACTACTGATGCGTTCTGAGCCGCCGAGATGGACTGCCTTTCCAGTGCATTCTTACTTTTCTAGAACCCAGCCCACACCAATTGGTGCTTCACAGGGGGCATGTGAAGAGCGAGCAGCAGGCATGAGGGTGGTGTGCCTCTGTAGGAGGTTACAAAGTTGCTGGCTTGTATAAAGTCAGCTTGTCTGTGGACTCTGGATACACTCTTAGTGTCTCCTTTCCGCTGGTGGCCTTCTCGTGCTTTTTACTGGGAGGCTCTGGAAGGACGTTATGGGCCAGATGGATAGTGTCTCTTAGGTGGGTACGTGTGACTGTGGATCCCGAGGTGAACATTCTGGAGACTTCCACCTGCTTACGTGGAGAGTACCTCTCTTGGCCTCAGTTTCCTCATCCACAAAAAGTGGGGGGGGGGCAGCATGCTCTTTCCCAACCACAAGGTGGTTCAGTTGATTCTCAGCAAGCCCTTTCAAAGTCGGATGCGATCTGTAAATACATTAACATTATTATTCTAAACCCTCAGTTGACTAGATTTCTTTTTTACATTTTTCTAGAAGAAAGAAGAATTGGCAAAGAGGTGGATATCTCTTGGGTTTTTACCTTTTCCTTCATTACAATGACAGTGATTTCCACAGTGGGATTTGGTGTCCATATAGGTTCATCTGCCCAATCTCTCATCTTGGGCTCCTAACTGAGGTTGGGGATCATGGCTGCCACAGCTCGGAATCGTCATAGAAAAGTGACTTAATTTTCAGTGTATTAAAGCAGAAAGAATGAGGCAATATCCATTAAGGAGGTTTTCAGAGGGCTTTAATTCAAAAGGAACTTTCTTAGGCCCTTGATAAACCTCGGGTGTTTCCCACAGCATCCGTGGCTGGGCAGTGGGATTTGAAGGTAGCATTTCGGCTTCATGGCTGAAGCGAGAGCATGTAAAAATGAGCCCAGATTACCAGGAGACAAGGCCGCCTCCTCACGCCCAGGCAACACGGGAAGATGAAGGAGGAATCTGGAGGTTTTGAAAACAGTTTTCCCAGAAATTGGCTATTTGTGCTGGTTGAAATGAAAGCCTCTTATGGGTGTGAGAGAGAAAAAGCAAAAACCGTGCTCATCCATAACCATAGTTCAGTTCCCTTACAGGGCCTTTTAGGATCTGGAGAGAATATTTTGGATTTATTTTTGTTTTCCTTGGGCTGACGTCAGGAAGCACGCATCCTGGTGCCCCGTTTTGGGTTTGGAAAAAGCTCTAAGAAGCTGTAAATCTTAAAGGCATTTTACTATTTTTCCTCTTCCCTTTTCAAAAAGCACAACTTTTCTGGTTTCTTTTAAAAAAAAAAAGAAAGAGAGAAAAAAGAAACCTACAAAAGTGTTTATTGATCCCTTTCCCTTAGATCTTAACTGCCCAGGCTGTAATACCTTGCTTACATCTACCAGGTTTTTTGTGCAGTTTTGCAACATCTCCTTAATCCAGTGAGCATAAATAGAACATTTCAATCATATTTGGCTACCAGGAACTTCGCAGATAAGCGTGCTAAGACCTTGTTGAAAGAGACTGTATGAGATTGTGTGTGATAAGATCATCCTATAGCCTGGCACACAAATGAAAAACTTTTGTTCTTGGTGAAATTTGTTGATAGAGATATTTCAAATAAATGACTTACGAGAGCTCAGTATTTTAAAACAAAGGCCCCTTTACGCAACGGCCCGAAGCCTGGGTCTCCTGGTGCTCAGCGGCCATGAAGACCCTTCTCAAAGCAGTTGCTGCAGGGAGATTAGTGTGGCCCTTTGTCATTTCTGACATGGTATTTTAGCACTCAAGCGGGCAGCCTTATCACAGAGCACTGTACTTGGTGTGGTTATAGCCGCGGCGAGTGGCATTGTCCCCGTATTTTCAAGGCTGGGGACAGCTCCTTCCACTGAGTCAGCTCCAGGTTGGCCTTGCTCTCAGGCCAACGCAGGGTGCATGGTCTTCCCCTTACAGCCCCGTGGAGGCCTTCTCTTTTGGACAATAGGGACCCCTGTTCTCGGACTGATAGGTGTGTGTGGGTGGGTGTGTGGGTGTGTGGGTGTATGTGTGGGTGGTGGAGGTGTTTTGTGTGTGTGTGTGTTTGTTTGTTGCCTCTAAGTTTTTCTTTTTGAATTCCCTCCCGTGCTTGTTCATTCATTCAACAAAAATGCACCGAGTTCCTCCCGTGTTCTGGGCTCTGCTCAATGATGGAGGCTGAGGGGTTGAGTCTGGGATGGATCCTTCAGGAAGGAGTTTAAAATCTGGTGAGCATGGGCCCCTGTAAGCAACCACGGCCTTCCAGTGTCATGAGCCTGACTGGAAAGGACCTTAAGAAGTCATCTACTCCACCCTTGCATGGCTGCAGAGGGTGGAAAGTGCCGTCTCCCGAGGATAAGTGGTTTGACCAAGGTCTTGGATGGTTACCGGCAGAGCTGGAGAGAACGCTGGGTGTCCTGCCCACCAGAACAGGGTCTCAGCCAGTGTGTCACACCTCGATTCTCCCTTCTTGAGGAAACATGCCTTCTCTGCTCTTCTCGCTCCTCCCTTGAAAAAGCTCCAAAGCATGCGAATGGCCACCGTTTTCCAGAGCTCCTCTGGCCTGGCTTCCCAGGAGAGGGGCACGCGCTCTGGTCCTGCCTCCCCTGTGGTGCGGCACGGAAGGCGTTAACTAGCACTCTGTTAGTTCTTGGTTGTGTTTTTTAATCTGTTGTTTGAAATCCTTGCTTTTATTGGTATATTTACTTTATGGCATACATAAAGAGCTATATTAAAAAATAAATTGTGTTGTAAAAGCATTCGGTAATGTTTATTAATATTGACTAGTCAGGGAGCAACGAACTCTATTGCTACAAGGATAATTTGTGGTAATACCAGCTAAGCATTCACAGCTTGTCCAATGACTGTCTAATCTCAACATTAAAAAAAAAAGTGGGTAAAAGGATAATTTCCCTTATGCCTTGAGAAAATGAAAGTGACCCACTCCCTTGTCAAGATTAGAACTGTTGTTTCTTTTCTGCCCCGAAGGTTCCAGGCTTCTCCTCACCAACGCCGCACAGTCCCAGGGCTGGACTTCAGTGGTCAGTTTTCCCCCTGGCTTGGGGAGGTTGGCGACTGCTTCCCTAGCAGTAGCTTCTCACACGACTGCTCTGGTCGTCTGCACAGTGCAGAGGGTTTGGAGGCAGAAGTAGAGACCTCTTGCCTGTCCTCAAGGTGCTTATAGCTTAGAATGGCTTGGTCCTAAATCATGGCCTTGATCTTCCAAGATAGTACCTAAGGAGAACGATATCCAGTGTGACTAATGACCCACTTGGACTGGAATCTGTCCCTGCTGGTGGCATTAAGAAACTTTACTCAGGACAAGATAATGCCACCGTTAGTGGGTAGGGAACATTCCATGAGTATCCCAGATGTTCTGGTTTAGGGTGGAGGTCTCCGATAGAACAGGCTCTGTTCAGAGTATCCCTTCCTCATAACAAGGCGTGGGTAAAAAGTACAGAAGATTAGACTGAGTATGGGAGCACCTTGAAATCTCCCTGGAGTTGCTTTTGGGCATAAATTCCTGATAGCCTGGTAACTTTTTATTCATCCCTTCTTAAAATTGGAGCCCAGAATGCATTGGCTATTTGGCCTCCCTCTTGCCATTTGAATTAAATGGACATGCAAGGTGTGTTTTGAACTTTAAGAATTGCTCACTCTTAAAGGAAGAGTTCTCCCTCCTTGGAGAAAAGAGTAAGTCCGCTGCTGAAATGTGTAAGCCATCTCGTTTCGTGGTTCTGTCTTCTTGGAGAGTTGAGCCAGGCCAGGGTGGGGTTCTCTGACCACAGGGCTTAGGAGTCGTTTGTTGTTTTCGAGACTGAACGGGTTGGCAGAGCTCTGTGAAGGGGAGCCCATGAGGGGACACGTGGCAGCATGCCAGGTCCTGCTCAAGAGAGGAAGGAGCAGGAGGAGGTGAGATGGTGGCTGGGTTCCCATAGTTAGAAGAGGGTCTTGGAGAGTATTGATTCCACGTTGGCAGCCGACTTTTGAGAGAAGAGGGTCATTTGGACCTTGGTTCAGATCTGACCCTCAGAATGTCCTGTTTCATCCTTGCCTGTCCTGAGTACCCCTTAGAAGCCCTGGGTAGGTCAAGTTGATGGTCGTGGGATGAGAAAGCAGAAGCCCTGGGTGTTAGGGTCGCTTCTGCTTATGGGACGACTCAGACCAAAGAGAGCGCGAATTGGAGGGACGGTGAGGGCCTCACTGGCCAGAGCCGAGCCTTGGTTCTGGGCATGGGATCAGTTAAGCTGAGAACAAGGAGAACTTTACCTTATAAAAACCCTTATTAGGTGGGCTCCCCTCTTTATTTTTCAAAGGTGGGTAGTTCCCTCCCATTCACTTGCCCCATCAGCAGACCCTAGTTCTCAATGCTGGTCTGCCTAGCAAAACTCCCAGGTCAGGCATTTTCAGATCCCCGGGAGGAAAGGGAGGGAGGGAGAGAGGGTGTAGCCCTCAGGTTATTGGAACCGAATTCCTTCTCTAAACCTTCCTTGCCCATTGGTCTGCTTTGATTGCTCTTGTCTCTGGCGAGAGGAACTTGGGAAGAAATGGAACATTGGTGATCTGGGGCCTGGAACCGACTCTCCTAGCATTCTCCCTTTGGCCCTCGGTGGGATGGAGAGGGACTGATTTTTTTCCTGCAAGAATAGAAATAGGAGGTGCTCTTAGGGAGTCCTGTGGTGGTTGACCATGTTTGGAGGCTGAGGGTGAGGAGGATGGAGTACGGCCTGCGTCTCCCCTGGCTGCTAATCCTTCTGCATTGTGTCCTCACTGTCCACCTCGATGGGGAGGTAGAGGCCCACCTTGAGAACGAGGGGTTGGGGTGAAGCTCAGGCGTTACGTGGCTGTGAGAGAGGCATTGGCCTTCCTCGCGAGGACTTCAGGACCCACAGGACAGGGTCTAGCCCTGGGCTGGAGGTGCCCGTGAAGCTCTTGGGCTTGGAAAACCGCTAAAGGTGAGAGGAGGGAACGCCTCGACCCCACGTTAGCTGGAAGAACTTCTTTAGCAGCTCTGAGCAATCCCTTCCAAATCTAGGCCCTGTTAAGAAAAGGAGGAATGGGGCGCCTGGGTGGCTCAGTGGGTTAAAGCCTCTGCCTTCGGCTCAGGTCATGATCTCGGGGTCCTGGGATCGAGGCCCACATCGGGCTCCCTGCTCAGCGGGGAGCCTGCTTCCCCCTCTCTCTCTCTCTGCCTGCCTCTCTGCCTCCTTGTGATCTCTCTCCCTCTGTGAAATAAATAAAATCTTTAAAAAAAAAAAAAAAGAAAAGGAGGAATGAACATGACTTCCGCCGTGATATAGTTTACAGTCCAGAGCAGACAGAATCTATGAATTGTCAGACCTTCCCAGTACACAGAGATGTATCTTGATGTATCTTGCCAGCTTGGTTTGACTAGCAAGGGTTGTGTGGTTGAGAATCAGTGAGAAGGAATGAGTCTTCCTCTCAAGTTCCTTGTAAAAGGTTCAGATTTGCTTAGTTCTGATTTCTCATAATGATTCAGGTCCCTTGAGAAAATAGCTAGAAACGTGCTAAAGGTTAATTTTTTCTTTGTCTTTTTGGACATAATTGAAAATCTGTTACATTCATGGTGGGTTTAGCCAGTGGCCCAATGTGGGGGGGGCTGTGCTGGGACATCAGCCCTGCAGGGGGGCGAGGGGGAGGAAGCTGAGCCTCTTCCCCAGGAGTGTATGGCCAGGACCTGATGGGTCCTCCAGCAAGCCTAGAATGGGGGTGCTTGGGCCATGATGGAACTGGGTTACTTTCAAGACGCTGTTCAGCAATGTTGTTGCTTCTCCGAAGGGAGTGTGAAAACCAAGGGAGTATGCAAAAAGGTGCAAAGGTGTCCCCAGCCGCCCTCCTTTCCTGTGCTGCTGTGGGGGCTGGTGACCTCAGATGGCCACGAGCAGTTAGACCTCGCGAAAAGACAAGACCAGACTGGGAAATTATGCATGTGGGGCCAGGAAGACGGAGGTGGACAGAATTTCCATTTTAATCAACATCCGTGGCATAATGTTGTGGGAGTGGCAGTGGGGGCTGTGGTCTACAGAACAGAGAGACCGTGAGTTCATACAAATGTACACTTCTGCTTGGAAATCAGTTGGGATTCTGTGTCCTCACTGGTTGTTCTGCAGAGGGTGCCGTAGAAAGTCCAGTGGCAGCCAAGTCTCTTGAACGCACTCAGATTCTTCTCCGCCATTTCCTTTTCCTGTGAGTTGGAAGCGTCCACCTTTCCCTATCTGTCCCTTGGTGTTCTGAATGGTTACAGGACAAATGCAAACCAGTGCTGGGCTCTACTCGACTCCTAGGTTCCCATTTTCTCTTCTGAATTTTGTGTGCATTGCCCATGTCTCTCTGCCAGTGGGGTAGGACCTTTGTCCTTGTACTGTGTATGGATCACGGGGATGCCGTGCTCCCTACTGCAACCTGTGTGGGGCAATGAGTTAGTGGGTCAAGTACAAGGCAGTGTCCTTACCCCAACAATCGGACAAGATAGGGCACCTGTGTCTCTGAAGTCTGGGAAGGTGTGGCAGCCGAATGGTTCCAAAGAAAGGCTGCCGATGGGTTCCAGAAGGGTCTTTCACTGAGAGATAGACCACAAGTGAGTAAAGGAGGAAACTCAGGTCATCTGGCTTTGAAGGCTTTAGAATGAGTGGATTTCTGGGATCATGTGTCTATTTTTGCTTGGGCTGTCCTAGCTTGACTGCCTTGGCATCATGGGACATCACACAGTGGAACATGGCTCAGAAAGAATAATCATGCTCTTTAGGGGAATTCCTTGGAAGCTAGGGAAAGGTTGAAATTTAGGTTCCATAAGACAGAACCTTAGAAATCACCCACATCACTTTATATGTGAAAAAATGCAGAAAGGTTGTCATAGCATAATTTGTCCAAGGTCATAAGACAAGTTAATGGCCAAGTCAGGCTGAGGATCTGGGTCTTCTGGCTGCTCGCCTGGCATTCTTCCCTGGACCTTGTTATCCCTGTAGTAAAGGGCAAGATACATCACCTTTCACGCCTCGCCGATCCAGTGGGCCAAGGAAGCCACTTTCACCGTTTGCCAGGCAAATCCATTCACATCCAGAAAAAAGGCAATGGGGCTACCCAGACAGTGTTCATCAGGGTCTGGATCAAGAGATTTGATCTGGAGCCCTCAGAGAGAAGAGATGGGAGTCCAAGGATGTGGCTGGGGATACTTATCCTGGTGGGGGCTGCTGAGGCTGGAAGACTGGTCCCTCCAGTATCCTTTGGGAAAACAAATCTGAATAGGTGTTAGTCCTGTCAGCCAGCCCCCTGAGAGGTGGGCTCGCCTAGAAGCTAAGGAATCACTAGGGAAGCAAAGATGAACGTGAATGAGGTGGAAACCCATCCATGGCCATCCACCATGCCTGACCATGATCGTGTACAAGAGGTTCTCCTGCTGAAACATTTGGGAGGTGAGCCTTTGCTGTTCCACAGAGCAGACATCTGCCCCGCCTGGTAAGGGACAGGAAGACTGTCTGCATGTGTGGACACGCACACATACTCACTCAGTTGCCTGGGCTCATGTCTCAAACCATGGATTGCCCAGAATGCTCTTAGGACATGTCCCAGTGTCCAGCATTGTGAAATCTATTTGGAGTTAAGAATGTTCAGTTAAAATGTTCTGTACTGTTAGTATTTCTCAACTGGGTTGGATCAGCCATGGCCAGGAGTGAGATAATATGGGGGTGGGGTGCATTACAGTGTCAGGGATGAGGGTGTGTGTGTGTGTGTGTGTGTGTGAGAGAGAGAGAGAGAGAGATTGAGAAATTATTTGTTGCCTTTGGCAAGGAGGTAAAGGGAAAGCAAGCAAACAAAACAGCGTGATTGAGAAAGAGTTCCATGAAGGGGACTGGGCGTGTGGACACGGCATGTGGCCTTCAGGCCACAGTGGCCCACAGACCGTGGCACTCGGGAGGCTCACCTGGGGGCCTGCATGGTTCTGACTTACCACTGGGTTCCCATTCCAGGATTTGGAAGGTGGTGGCCATGGGTGGCACAGTGTCATCATGGTGATCTGGGCTCCAAGGCTCAGATCTGGGCGCTGATGGCTTGAATGCAGAGTACTTCTCTCTGTGCCTGGGATTTTATCCGTGTCTGTACCAGCTGCCCTCCAGCCTTCTGCTCTGGTCTTGGCCCATCACTGTCTGATTGCCAGAGGTTGTTGCTCTAAGCGAGCCTCGTGGGCTCCACTCCCTGTCCTGCCTCTCTCAGCTGCTGCCTCTGGCTGCTGTGGCCTGCCCCGTTCCTGAGGGCAAGGCACAGAGACGGGGGTGGAGGTGGATCCTGGATCCGGCAGTGGCAAGTAAGGGCCTGAGAACAAGGGTGTGGGTGGGAAGGAAGTCAGTGTTCTGGGCCAGATGGCCCACGTACCAGCCAGCAGCTCCGAGGCTCGGCGGCCTGCAGCGCACAGACCTTCTTCCCAGTGCCCGGCTCTCCGCAAGCCTGCCCGCTTCCCTGACCGGACCCTGCTCCACCACTGGGTGGGAAAGGGCCGGTCGGAGTTGGGATGAGGGCACCGCCATGGGCTGGGCTTGTGGCCACTGGTGAGAGGGACCTCTGTCTTCCTGGGGTGATCCTATGGGTCAGACCCAACTCACGGAATTGCAGTGGTGGCGAACTGACATAAGGTGTGGACAGTACTCGGAAAGCCCCACATGACATTTGTAGAATGATGTTCCCGTTTTTCTTGCACACTTTCTTTCTGTCGGGGTTCGACCTGTAGCTAAAAAGAGAGGGAGGACTGAGGCTGGGCCTCAAGGGAAGGAGTGTGCCTATTGGAGACTCACCGCAGCTCTCAGAACATCTGGAGGCGTCCATAAAGCCGGCACATCCTTCCTAAGTGGTTCAGAGCCTACTATGTGCCAGTCACTGCAGCGGGAGCCAGGGATACGAGACAGAAAGGGGATGGGCACGGGCCTCCTGATCCTGGAGGTGTCGTGGCGAGCCGGGCACGTGAATGGCCGGGGTAAGCCAAGGCCTGGTGGCCGCCACGGATGGTCAATGCCAGGTCCCCGGTGACCACCCTGTGCTGCCTCCTTCTCACCCTGAAACAGGCTGGCTTTTCCCCCTTGGTCTCAGTGCCCATGGGTAATGCAGTAGGAAGAGTCCTGTTCTTTAGCTCTTGGACGAGCCCAGGAGTAGACTCTGCCTTGGCAGCGGTCCGCGGGAAGAGGGGTGCGCGAGGCTGTCTGAGCGCGTAGGGGTGTCTCCATCAGTGCCCGTCGGCAGCAGCCGTGCCTGCCTTCCCCTCCCTCCTGCTCACCTGCCGGAGGGGCGGCTGCCGAGCCCCTGGGTGCGGATGGGCCTGCGTTCCAGCCAGCCAGAGCAGCCCCAACCTGTCTTCTCCTTTCCCTACAGGAAGCTGCACAGTGGTATGAAGACCTATGGGTGTGAGCTCTGTGGAAAGCGGTTCCTGGATAGTTTGCGCCTGAGAATGCACTTACTGGCTCATTCAGGTAGGTGATGCCGCCCCGACTGGCCCATCCGAGGACAGGCGACTGCGTCCGGCCGGGCTCCGTCCCCACTCGGAGCACGGATGCCCCTGCCGCCGGCCGGGACCTCGGGCCACTGCGCTCCATGGATGCTCCTCCAGGTTCCTGGAGCAGAGGGCACGTCCTGACGGCTTGACCGTCTACACCAACCCCTCCTCGTGTCCTCTTGGGTTTCCCTGGGGTGTTGGACCTTCCAAAGCAGATGACGGTTTCATTAGCACAGACAGAGCGATGGCGCTCTGTTCTCGCGGGCTCCTGAGTCTGACTCTTGGCTTCACGTTATACGGGAGCCTTTAACTGAATAGACGTGGAAAGGTTGGAACAGATGTAGGTACAGCGTGCTGTCTTTTGCGAGTTAGTTTTAGTGGGGTCGGGTCTGCGGCTGCAGGGAGTTTCGCCTGTGTTTGGGCGAAGCTGCTCTGCCCTGTGAGGCATGGGAGGTGGACAAGCGCCTGACGTCCAGCCTGCCCGTGTAATCTTGGCGGAGGGAAGGCTGTGTGCCAGGTCTGACGGCGCTGCTTTGAGGCCAGGGGGGCGGCTCCAGACTTCGTTATGGGGCCATCGCTGTCTTCCTTCTGACTCCCTTGCCTTCCACTCTTGGAGTCACATTTTGGGGAAGAGGGGAGGGCCAGCTCCTCATGGTCATGTGTGGACCTCCGCTGCCCTGGTCTAGCCCTCTAGCATCTGCGGAACGCACATGGGCTCTGGGGCTAGGCAGGTGTTCAGACCTTGTCTGCAGTATGTGCCACGTGACCTTGGGCGTGTCTGTCTCCCGAACCCCGTATTCTGCCTCGGTGAGATACAGGTGTTGCCTACCTAGCTTGTAGGTACAGCGATGTGCCAGGCAACGTGCCGCACATAATGGGGACAGACCCTGCTTTCTAAAGAATCCGGCGACAGAATGTATGCCGCAGGCATCTGTATGCACGCCCTGGCCTACAGGGGGTGGTCAGTAAATGCTGACTGCCTCTGCTTCACCTTCCTTTTCCCCCGTTCCCAAGCTCTGACCCTGAGGCCTCTTCCCGTCACTCTACTCCAGGGGCTTCTACCTGGCTGGCTGTTTGCCATCTGCCCTCGCATTGCCCAGACAGCCGTGCAAACGCCGTTCGGTGCCTTTTATGCTTCAGCCCGCCACGGTCTCGCTGCAAAGCCTGTGTGGCTCTGCAAGGCGTGGGCTGCTCTCTCCGTGGCCTTCACCGTGCCTCCTAAAGTCCCCAACCCCTTCTTGCTTTCCATCTTTCCCCCTCCAGATCCGGGGACTGTGCCCCGTGAGGTGGCTGGCGGGGTCAGCATGTGCAGTCTGTCCCCACATCTTTGTGTGTGCCGTTCCTGCTCCTGAGGGGGTGGGGGGTTCGCCCTCTCCCACACCTGGTTCCCCTGCACCTTCCTCTTCCTGCCCACCTCTCCCACGTTGGCCTGGAGTCCTGAGTCCAGACCCCGCCCCGCTGTGTTCAGCATCTGCTTCTGGGCTCCCTTGGTTCAATTTTTATAGAACGCACCTTGTATCTTTTTGCCTCCCTTCAGTTTTGTAGGTCATTTGGGGTTCAGTGTGGGGTTTCAGAGCCGACCGCCAGTCAGCTTGGCCAGCCCCCAAGGGCAGAGTGGGTCTTGCGTTTTACACGCTCCCTGCTGCAGGCCCCTGTGTGGTCCTTAACTGTGTGGTGCTGGACACTTCCATGCGGGTAATGCACTGTTCAGCCTGTGGTTAAAGCTCCCTTGCCCACTCCGGAACTTGGCCCAGGGAGCACCCTTTCTCCTTGCTCGTTCCTTGAGTCCAGCACTCCAGCCAGACTCAGCTACTTGTTGGTTTGTGCTCTGTGTAGACGGACACAGCTTGCTTTCCCAGCTCTGTGGCTTCGTTCACCCCATTCCCTTTGTTTGGAATAACCTTTCCCTAATTTTGCCGGATCGTCGAAGGTCCCTTACGCAACGCCATCCGCCACCCTTCCCCACCTTCCGCCAGGAGCCGTCATGCCTTCTTCTGGGTGTCCGTATGTCTTTATCTGAAGCTCTCTGAGCACAGTCTTTTTCCTTGTGTTCTGGTTATTTATGGACCTGCCTTATCTCCCCTACTTGGAGTCAGGGATAGAAATTGGGAAACCTACCTCCACACCATGTGATCTTGGACGTAACCTTCTCTCAGAGATGTTGTGAGGCTCACAGTGGACCCTTAGCACTGAGCCTGATGCATGACTGCCTCTCCGTAAATAGAATTTTCCTCTCCCTAGCTCCTCCGATAGACCGTAAGCGAGCGGGGACAGGGTCTGTCCCCGTTATGTGCGGCACGTCGCCTGGCACATTGCTGGAGTCAGTAGATAACTGGTCAGATGAATGAATGCAGCTGGGGGCGCGTGTTGGGGGAGCTCCAGTCTCCTGCTGGGTCTCTCCTGCCATAGGAACATGGAGACTCTCTCCCAGGGGTTCCCTGGGGAGACAGCCCGAGCCCCCTCCCCCGGTCAGTATTGGCAGAGTGTGAGTGAGCCAGTCCTGGCTGCATTGGTGGTGCCAGTGGGAGGGGCGGGGGGAGGCACTGTTTACCCACGTGCAGGGGGGCCCAGAGCCCCACTTCAGACAAGGTGAGTGGCTTTGCACCACCCCTCTGCAGCCAGCCGCCTCCTAAGGACGTGCACTCCCGTCCTGGCTGAGATGCCACCGCGGGGTCCTATGGTCTCAGTCCCATGCCCCGGCAGCTTTGGGAGCTGGGTCCTGTCTCCCTAGGCTCTCTCTTCTCCATATCTCTCTCACTCGGTGCTGACGTCTGATTGCGCTGTCTTGGCTCTCTGAAAGGCACTTTCCAATGCCCTTGAGAAAGAGGATTGGTGACGGGGGAGGTGTGAGGGCCATAATCATGCTTTAATTCATTTTTCCAGATCGCTTATAGCCTTCTTAGACTCTGATACTTCTATTCTCTTTGGCTGCTTTCTGCCATCCCGCATACCTCTCACCCCTGTGCTGGGATGTCTTGAAAAGAAAATAGCAACAAGGGCTTAGAGAGGCTAGACCACTTCCTGAGCTGTTCGCACCCCCTGAGAAGCAGCAATCGCCCCCCCCCGGGGGGGGGAGTGCGGGGGTCAGGGTTGGAGGGCTGGGCTGGCCTTGCCAGGCCTTCTCTTGGATGTCAAAGGCAGAAGCAGGGTTCTACACATTCTGACTCCTCTCGCACTTGCACAATAACAGAACCCTGGGACGTTCTCGAGGAGACCTCGGTTAGATGACAAGAGATTTCCTCGCTGCTGGGTTTTAAAGGCTCTCTGCTGGGAGCCGACGGCAAGAAGGGCTCCTGAGGGTGTGCCGACCCACTTTACAGACTCTCGCCAAGGGTTGGAGCGGCTCTGTAGAGCCTAAAAGAACAATCGGTGCTCCAGAACCCTGGGAACCCATTTTTTTTTTAAAGGGGCAGGCCCTGGAGAAGTGAGCCTGGGATCTGGGTGCAGGTCACGGTGCCCCTGGCTTCCCCTAAATGTGGTTGCTGCCTTGGGCAGGTACATTCCTGCTGTTTTCTTGTGCTTGGCCGAGCTGAACGGTGCTCCTCGCTCACTTCCTTGCTCCGTGAGCTGGCCGCCCCCGCCCCCTCTTGGCTAGCATGGCCCGTGTTTGTTATTGTAGTTCTGGCTTGGGGCCAGGCCTGGCGGGGAGCCAGCCTTGTGGGTACAGTGTGTACAGTGAGTGCTGAGCCAAGTTTGTCATCATACACGATTAATTTTTTTTTTCTAATCTGGTAGGGGTGGGGTGAAGGAGGAGGCAAGACAAGAGTGTCTCGCTGCTTGAGCACAGGCCACACTGAATTTGCGGAGATGTTATTTAGGAGAGGATGAAACGCTCTCGCTCGTTCCTCCTTCGGGGCTCGGCCCCCTTTCTCACGTTGTCTTTCTGTCCTCTGCGTCTCCCTGTCCGAGGAAATCCGCCTGTACGAGGCCCACGATATGAGGTTTTATTTTCAGTGATGAGAATACGAAATTTACGCTCCTAAATCAGCTTTCATTGTGTTGAAATTGACAATTTGTTTAATTAGAAGTTTGCCCTGTAGGAGGCCCTTCTTGGAGACAGTTCTTTCTTTCTCTTCCTCTCTCTCTCTCCCCCTCTCTCTCCCTCTCTTTTTTTCTTTTTTAAGCCCCTAAATGGTAGTAGTGAATGTTCAGTTTAATTGAAGTTCTTATTTCGATTTGAATGCGTTAACTAATCAAGTGTTTATGAGATATACCTGATGATAACAGTAAGTTTAAATTAACAGACAATAACCTAACTCATTAACTAATGAGATTGATCCGCTGCGCCCTGCCTTCTCAGAGGTGGGTTTGGGAAAAGAAGGTCAGGTGGGAAGAGTGACCACCTGGGAGGCTTTTGCAAAGCTGCTCCTTCTAGAATGAGAACATGGGGTGCAGGATTGTGGGGGTGAGCAGGGCAGGAATCTGAGCCCCTCGCGTCCTAGGATCACTCTGACCTCTCCCTCCCCAACCTTTGCAGCCCCGTCCCTTGTGGCCATTTGTCCCAGACCATCTACGACCTGCTGTGTCCTTGCCACTCCGGGTTTTCCCTTGAGTGGTGATTCCCCGCTCTGGGCTGTGCGTGCAGAGACCACAGACCCAGGCGGTGACTCGGGTTGGTTCTGGGATTTGCTGGTGTAAGGTTTCCCATTAGGTAGGATTTCCTACAGCTTGGCTTCACTACTGCTGGATTAGAAGTGAGCAGCACACCGAGAACGGCTTGCCCCTGGTTTTGACTGACTGCATGCTATTTAGAGGCTCCCATGTTTCTGGGCCCTGCCCCTGTTCTGGGAGTGTCATTCATTTTTGCAGCCAGCGGATGTTTACCAAGCACTAAGTGGACCTCAGGTTCCGTGTACTTAGCCCCGGAGAGAGCTTACAGCATCCCTGCCCTCAAGGAGCTTACGTCCAGTAGGAGAGATACTTGATTATAAGGTCATGATCAAAGACGTGTGTGTGCACAAAGCACCGGGAAAGAATTCTAGGAGGAACTCACAGGGGGAGGCGGTCCCTTCTAGAGGGTGATAGAACCTAAAATGGCTGCCAAGAATGGGAGTTCTTTTTTTTTTTTTTTTAAGATTTTATTTTATTTATTTGACACAGTGAGAGAGACCACAAGCAGGCGGAGAGGCAGGCAGAGAGAGAGGAGGAGGAAGCAGGCTCCCCACTGAGCAGGGAGCCCGATGAGGGCCTCGATCCCAGGACCCTGAGATCATGACCTGAGCTGAAGGCAGAGGCTTTAACCCACGGAGCCACCCAGGCGCCCAGAGAATGGGAGTTTGAAAGGAACTGGTAAGGGGGAGGCCCAGGCCACCATGCTGATGGGCACTGTAGCTGGGGTGTGCGGGCTAGGTCGGGGTCGGAGGACCGAGGGCAGGCTTTGGATGGAGAGGGACGAGGCAGGATTGTGGGGGCCTTGAGTACCAAAATATTCTGCATATACCTGCAGCACTGGAGAGCCACTGAAGGATTGAATGAGGGAGTGACACTTGTTCCCCCACCCCTCGGGAAGAAAGGACTATAGTTTTTTTGATGTACACTAGCCTGGAGCATAGGGTTTTTCAGACCCCCTTGGAGAAGCGGTATGCCTGACGATCTTGGGGCATGCATGGTTGGAGGGTAGATAGACCCATGCCTCTAGCCCCGGTTAGGGGTAGCCTTGTTTGGGGAGCCCAGTCCTGCCAGGGTTGGTCCCCTGTACTCAGCCCTCCTGCCTTTCTCTGGGCGCTGTGAGCCATGGCTGCTGAGAAAGCTCCCCTGACACCCGTCTCTTCCCCCTATCGGAGCCACCGGGAGGGAATACGGCCTTTGGCTGATGGATTTTCTGATTCCGGCAACAGCATGGGGTGGCCAGGGCCTATCATCAGGGGCCTGGGTCATCCATCTGGCAGGAAAAGGGCTGGAGGCATTGGGGCCAGAAACCAGATTGGTTCTCTTGTGCTTTCCCCTGTCCTGACCCAGTGGAAGGGAAAGAAATTATGAGATGTCAAGGATCTATGGATTGTATTTGTTCCTTTTTTCCCCCTTTTTTGGAACACTTAGCTTTGGGGTTCAGGGTCTTTCTTCCCAAAGATAGGGAAGCATGGTAGCTGGAAAGTTTCCCATGGTGGCGAGGTGTGGTCCCCGTGCTGAGGGTGGGAGAGGCGTCTTAGGGTTTAAAGGTAGCCTCTCAGGACCTGGCACTTGCTTCCGGCACCTCTGAGCACGAGATTGGGGGTTATCCAGGCAGGTCTGACCTGGGGCCAGTTCGTCCCCTCTGTGCCTTGCTCTCCAGTGAATGTCCCGGTCCATCCTTCGGGTTTGCTCCATGCCGTCGGCCTCAGCCAGGTGACCCAGGAGAAACGTCCCGAGGTCCCTTATCTCCCTCAACCCCCCTTACAGAGGCGGGCACCGTGGAGGGGCGGGTTCCGAGCACAGAGAGGGTCAGCCAGGAGTGGCTCTGGGGCCCACGGCCTTCCCGTCGGTCTGCGTGGGAGCAGGGGTGCCCACAGAGGGGAAGCGGGGAGAAGCAGCCACTTTCCCCGGCTCGCTCTTGAACACTCTGCTCTCGCTCCGTCTCTCCCCCTCCCTGCCCCGGATTTGGCCTGCTTCCCGAACTTTTTCCCAGAGTGGTGTCGTCACTGGCCTGCCGGCAGGCCTGGATGTTCTGCCAGCATTCCAGAGAGTTTATGATCGCTTGCAGATGTGCCTCCAAGAACACACTGTACCCAAAGCAGAAATTAATGCAGGCTTGACTGCTGTCCAAGCCCATCCACGGGAGAGAGGAAAAAGAAAACAAAAACTGTTTAATGCTGTTTATAAATTATACACTGGCTGATGAAAAATACATTTCTTCCCCCCTCTGCCCCCTTCCTCACC
>LNAC01000069.1:3664065-3734883 GCA_002007465.1 Ailurus styani
TTTTTTTTTTTTTTTTTTGGCTAGGGGTTGTGTTTACAGCAAGGGACAGGTCCTGGGATAGCCCTGGGTGCGATGTCCCCGGGGCAGGTAAAGCCCCACATCTATCTGCCCACCTCGGTGCTGCTGGGTGTGTGTGTGCCTGGGCTTCCCAGCCCTGAAGACGGCCTGTCGGGCCAACCCCACAGAGGAAGTTCACGAAGTTCATTGCAGGTCATTGTATTAAACAGTGTTCTACCACGTCTCTCCCCCCCCTCCCCACACCTACAGCCCCTGTGTGAAGAGGGGTTCACATATCCCTCCCCCCCCAATACACATGTCTCTCTCTCCATATGGTGCCTTAGCGGGGGTTTGGGAAGCTCGTTCCATCTACCCCTCTGGATCCCAGCCTCTCCCCCTCCGCCCAAGTCCCCCGTCCCAATTTATTCTATAAATTCGCTTCCACATTATGTCTATCCATTTACATGGCTTTTGTGTTTTTTAATACTGCTAATGTTTATCATTTGCCCAACAGGCTCGACAGATTTTGCTTCCTGTAGAGCACTGAGGCTTTAGAGCCCCCTCGTTGCTAAGTAGCAGTCTCCCTGTACTGTAATGGGCTGATTTTGTATTCCGTTCAGCGCTGTATCTTATTTTTGTATGCAAGACAAAGTGTTTTGATGGAGGACGATCGCAGCAGTGTCTGGAGGCTGTTTGGAGTTTTATGGGCTGTACAGTACACTGTGTGCTCTCCGAACAGAACACAGGCTGTTGAATTTTGGATTGGATTTGTCATTTTTCCCCCCTCAGAGAGGAGCCTGTCAGATAGAACATTACTTTAAGGGTGGAGGAAAGAAAGTGGAAATTATGTAATAACCTCTGTCTCTGTCTCACTCGCTCTCTCTGTGTTTCTGTCTCTGATGCTTTTCGCCCCCGGAATAGGGTGGTCTCTCCCCCACACACTCCTCCCAGCACCTGTGATGTTGTAGCCGGTCTGGGTGATGCTATACCCCCCGGGGGAAGTGAATCTCCCCCCTGGAGAGGTGGATGGGGGGCTCCCGGTCTGCCTCCTCTTTTTTCTCCTCTCTCCTTTTCTCTCCCCTGCTCCTTCCGTCCTTCCTAAGCGCTGAGCTGTTGTCGCTGGCCCTTGCTTTGGTCTGAGGATGAGTAGATGCTGGGGTCGTAGGTGGGGTGGGATGTTGGCGTGGGGTCTGCCCCCAGGTCCACACCTTTTTGCTTCCCAGACGTGCTCCCCACCGGGCTTCGTGGGTGTTCTGCCCACGCTCTCCTCCGTGGCCCTCCAGCCTCTGCGCCTGGGCGCACCTGCCAGGGGCGGACGGTTCCCACTGCGCTGCTCCCCGGTGGTCCTTTCGGCGCCCTCTTCTGGGCCGTTGGTGGTGGCAGGAGGTGCGTTTCTGAGTGGCTCTCTTCTCTCCTTCCTTGTCCCCCAGTCTCCTCTGGCTCCGTCTCTTTGTCCCTGTCCTGGCGTCTGGACTGGCCTCAGCCCTGTCCTGATCCTCCTCTATATTTTCTGTGTTCCTTCTTAGGTCTTCATCTGTCTTTGTCTCCCTCCATCTTTGTTGGTCTCTGTCTCTCTCTCCTCAAAGCTTCGTAGCTTGCAAGTTGGGTGGGTTTGGGGTGGGGAACAAGCTGTCCCACCAGGCAGGGCCTGGGGAGGACTCCTGAGCGATGCCCAGAGAGCGCTCGCAGAACCTGGAACCTTGTGCGCTCCTGCTCTCAGGGAGCAGCGTGGGCCTTCCTGGCTTCGCTTCTGCTCCTTCTGGGTCCCTGGATATTTTCTCGAGTCGAGCTGGGCGAGGGCCAGGGGGAGAGCAGGGTTTGGTTTTGCAAGGTCCATCTTGGACGTTGCTGCTGGCGCTGTGCTTAGGAGGTCTGTCCCAGGCCCCCGGGGACAGCCCCCGCTGGGCACCCTCATGCACCCGTGACCTGGCGTCGTGCCTGGCCGTCAGAGGGCTCTCGGTGAGTATTCGGTGAGTATTGCTGACGTGTTTGTGTTTCTGGGGCAGCTCGCGGTTTGGTGGGGCTTGGGGCTTACACAGTTTGGGGAGCCATCTCTCAGGAGAAGACGAGGGATTTGAGGCGTGAGGACCCGTCCTGCGGAACGGGCTGGTGCCAGGGAGGGCCGGCGGCTTCAGCGTTATTTTCACAAACGTGCTGCCGAAGCGAGCACTCCCTTCAGGGAGGATGGGCTGCTTTGATTGGCCGCGAGGAGCTGCTGGTTGAAGGCCCCATAGCAGCCACAGTGGACTAGGGACATTCAAAGTGAAGGCCAAGGACGGTGATGGCCAAGGCNCCCCCCCCCCCCCCCGAACATGGCAGCTGTAGTCACAGGCCTCACGTTTGCATTCCCACACCGATCGGGACAGATCTTCCTGCCTTTGGTAACGGCCTCTGGTCCTAGGGGGCCCGGACTTCATGTTCTGGGGATTTCATGTTCTCTTCTCGATGAGGCTGGTGCGTGGGGCCAGAGAGCGAGTCCCACTCACGCCGTGCTGCCGGGAGATCAAGGCGCACAGTAGCATCCTGGCCTCCAAACAGGCCTTCAGGGACTGTCTGTGAAATGACAGGACAGCCACCCTTTTCCTAGAGGCTCCACCTGCTTGGGCCTGTGGCTTTGGTTCTCCTGCTTCCCTGGGCAGTTGGATGGTGTCAGCCCAGGGCAGAGCGCTGGTTCTATTTTGGAGCACATGGGGCCCCGTGTGCGCGTGTCTGTGTGTCTGGGGAGGAGCCCTGGGGCTGATGGGAAGTAGACATGAAGGTCTCAGAGTCTCTTCCTTGGAGCTTCCAGACTCATCAGTTCATTAGGGTCCGTGGAGAAAGTAGGATGGGACATTCTTTGGGAAGGACACTCTTTACTCCTTGCAGGGTGCGGTGAAGCTGCAGTTAGGTTCCCAGAGATGAGGGGCATTTGTGTATTGTGAGTGCATGAGTGCGTGCGTGTGCATGTGTTTGGGAGAAGAGAGAGATTGAGAAGAAGCGTTTACACGAAATACTCAAAATCGTTCCTGTGCTGTAATGGCCCCACACAGACCATTACCTTGCAGATTTAAAAACTAAATGAGCTCATCATATCTAGTGACTTCCACCGACATTCATGCTTGATTGCAAAGCCTGCGTTACCTCTGAATTTGAACTTCATTGTTTGTTATGAATTCTTGAACGTTGGCGGCATATCCCCCCCTCGCGGGATCAGCCCCAAGCACGTTTCTCGACAGGACCCCACTGAAGAACCTTTTCATCTTTTTAAAAAGAGCCCCGTGCCCTCTAGGGCCGAGCCTGGAGTTTCTGAGGAATCCAGTGGGCCAGTGAGGGACATGGGTTGACTTTGGAGGGGGCTGACGTTTTGCATTTTTTAATGTAATAATTTGAGTTTCATGTGAATGATTCTGCCTGCCGTGCGCTACGCTGCATTTTCATAACTGTCTCTTCCACTTTGGGTAAAGGAAGGGAGGGAAGAAGTACCAGCAGCAGCATTCTGTGGGCAGAGGAAGAAAACAAGAGAATGGGGCAGAGAACGGGCTAAATTTAAAATTGTAATTGGCTGACTTCCACTGGCTTGCGGGTGTTTTAATGACTCATAATAACTTCATTTAAAACCAGCTGAGCAGAAAATAGATTGGAGAGGAGCCTCGGGCCATTATGGATTTGTTTTTTTTGACAAGCTCGGTTTTGAGCAGCCAGGAAGGCTCTCAGAGAGGGCTTGGCTGTGTGTTCTCTCTCTCTCTCTCTCTCTCTCTCTCTCTCTTTCTCCCTCTCTGAGGGCTGGTGGTCTGCCCGGGAGAGATTGTATAGAAACGAAGGCTTTTTTTTTTTTTTACTCCCCCCCCTTTTTAACTGATTAAAAATAGATGCCTTGAGGTATTATTTTAGCATCAGTAGGATTTTTTTTTTTTACTTTTGATGTGGTAAATGGAACATAAATAAAATTGTTTTTGAAATTACTGAATTAATGAGGTAGTAAAGCAACTACGATGCATAAATTTCTTCGCTGGTCGTCCTGATCTATATTTGGGGGGCGTTCCCCTTTCTGCCCTGTCCCCTCCTCATCTCCCCCTCCAGCCCCACCCTCCGCCCCGTGTGGACCCTTCCTTTGAATGGCAAGGCTCTTTTATCACCCTGGCTACAGCTGAATGATTTTTTTTTTTTTTTTGAAGATCTGTAGGATTTGGACAGGGCTCGGGCTAGCTCGGTCCAGCTACCCAGCCAGCTCGAGGTAGCTCGAGTTTCGGGAATTGCCAGAAGAGGTTCTAACCTGCCTCTAGTCCTTTTAAATAGCTTCTGCCTGTTTCCCCTGCTAGGAATGGTGCCAGCCGGCGAGTGGTCCCCTTTCTCTTGTCCTTTCAAAGTCAGCCAGTGCAGCCAGAGGATGTGTCTGTCTGGGCGGGACCAGAGGCCACCCCCATCTGATTGCTTGGAGCCATTTATCTAGCCTCTCTTAGAGCACCTGTCACCTTCTTTGTGTCATAGCTATTTGTTTGCTTGTCCTTTTTTGCCTGCTAGACTCTGAGCTCCTTCAGAACCTGTGATTTATTTCCACATCCCCCTTCCTACCTTCAGAGCAACCTGCACGGTGGTTATAACTCAGTCATAGTTTGGAATACACTAACAAGTGAGCGTGTGAGTGTGGCTAGGCGTCTGGGAGGGAATCGCTCCGGAGCTCCCTCCGTCTTCCTTCCCGGCCCGGGACTCGGCAGTCTGCGTGACCGGGCCAGGATGGAGGCAAACCTCATCAGCAGCACGCTCTGTTGCCTCCCCGTGGTCAGACTCCTCGCAGGCTCTCCGTGAAGATCTGTTGAATAAGTGAATGGCTCGGGGTGGACAGTAGGGACAAGGAAAGGGGAGACAGGCACTTTCCTGACGGCCTGCTGGGTTTCGGGCACAGTGCTTGGTGCTCTGTGTGTCCGAGCTCAGGTATCCTGTGTTGACTCTGGAGTGTAGAGAGGCTGATTCCATTTTGCACGGGAGGATGCGAAGGCTTCAAGAGCTGAAGTCACTTGCCTAGGGTCAGATAGCTAGGAAGGGACAGAGCTGTCTGCACCCCCCCCTTGCTTTTCTAGCACCCTACACTGCTGTACTATTCCAATGCTCGCTTTTCTATTTGTGGGGATAAACAGTGTCTCAGAGCCTGGGAGGCTGAGACGGGGAGAGCCGGTAAGGCCCTGTTGCTAGGGATCCTGGGGCTGGGGGCTACTGCTCAGCGTCTTGTACCTGGGCCGTCAGGAGCAGGGGGTGGCTTATGAGCCTCTTCCTGCTCTGCCGGAGTCACATGGTCAGCTGAACTTCCCCTGTGACCATTCTTCCCCATTGCCTTATAGGACTGGGGATCCGGGTGTCCTAGGAGCATTGCTAGAGGTCCCCGGGGGTGAGTGTTTGGTCCTCCTAACCATGCGAGAACTTGGTCGTGTCACGTTCCCAGCACAGTTCACCACACGGAGAAGAGGGAGCAGGCCCGGAGAAGTGCCTGGGGTCTTGCTCTGCTCCTGGGGGGAGGCCGTCTGGGATGTTGAGTCAGGAGCGAAAGGGTCAGCAGACCGCTGCTGCATCCCAGAAATGTGGGGGCCTCTGATGACTTGGGTTGTCAGTAGCTCCTCAGACTCAGTGTCGCGGAGTGGGACATGTCAGGGAGATGGTGGCCTCCCTGACCTTTTGGATTCTGTCTAGTGAAACTGGACCACTTGGCATGAAGCTCGTTATATCAGTTCTTCAACAACCTTATCTTCCCCAGGTCGCACTGTGGAGGCTGGAGCCTTCTCTGGGGACAGAAACATCAACCAAATGGGAACCAGATGCCGAAAGCTGGGCAGTAGAGATACCCCACTAACTGTTCTGGGTCACTACATGGGGCTTTCTTTTGGGGGGAAATCATTCATGAATGGACTCATCTCTTAGCAATTACCCACGGAGGGCCAGTGACTGGCAAACCATGGCAGGACAGAGGGGCCGCCACTGGGGTACCTACCCGCAAGGGGCTGTGGGTCAGGCCGAGAAGGTGACATGAGCCATCAGCAAGGCTGGGTGTGCTCACTGTCCCCACAACGGGGAAAGAGTAAGTGCCACGGTGGACGGGAGGGAGGGACTCCCATGGACCAGGGTGATGAGAACGGCTCTGGGAGGGAGGGTTGTGGGGTTTTGATTTCCTGCTGGAATGTCCAGATGGCGCTTCGTGGTGGGCGAGGGGCCTGCTTTTCTGGACAAGATGAAGCAAGAGCTTCTGTGAGTTCGAGCCAACCAGGCAGACGCCGCTCTGTTCTCCTCCTCTTCCTCTTCCTCCTCTTCCTCCCCCTCTTCCTCCTCCCCTCCTCCTCTGTCCACAGCAGTTGAGGAGGCCTAGAGCCTAGTTTCTTGCACTTGAACATCCTCAGAGTTCTAAGGATGTTATGACTGTCCTTAAGCTGCAGGTTGAGGAAACTTGCATTAAAAATGAGAAGCTAACACTTCAGGTGGTCCCGCCATTCTGAGGCCTCCACAGAACAGACACAAATACCAAGTGAGGTTCGAATTGGACACAGCTCCAGAGCATTCTGTATTTCTCACACAAGAGTAGAGGAACCCCAAAATAGGCTGGGAGTGCCCAGGGCTCCCTGAAGCCCAGGTTGAGGACACGGAGCCTAAAGGTGCTTTGGTAGGGGTGAGGTCAGAGGCTTGGCTGCCATGGGGGAAAGGGAAGGAACACGAGGACCAGCACCCTGGCCTACTGTGTGCTTTTCTCGAAGGGGGCAGGAGCTGTCCCCATAGGTGGGAAGCCAGTGGGAGAGAGAGGTGGGTGCTCTGTACTGAGGGCCTCCTTTAGTTGGACCCTCTCTAGGATTCGACCAACAAAGAGGTCTCTTCTAGACTGCCACCCCCCATCAACATGTTCCCTCCTCCTTCCCCCCACCCATCCCGTTTTGATTGGAATTCTTTCACTTGCCAGGGAAAGGGAAAAAAAAAAAAAAGTTCTCAACTTTCCATTAGGTAGTTGGGATAAGAAGTCTTCTGGGGTAGTCGGATTAAGCCCCGGCAGCTCTCTCGTGGACTATTACGAGCTAATTGAGCACCAGGAGCTCATCGGCGGCTGCAATGAGCATTTTGTTGGAGTAATTTTATGCAAGGCCACAGTCATTTTCAGTAACAAGGTAACTCCAGGTAAGGAGAGAACTCCCTGAAACTTTCGATTTGCTGGAGTCTTCCTCACTTGCCTTCATTAACATGAGCCGAGGACAGACAAAGGCCCAGAGGCCAGATCTTTTGGGGAGGCTGCTATCCCTCAGTGATTGTTGGTGACTGGCCCAGATCTCATGGTCCCTGTGTTGGCGCCTGATAGGGACAAGCCAGCGCATCTGGGAGAGCCCTGGGGGGTCAGTTTTGCATTGACTGAGATTTTGGGGGTCCAGAGTCAGATGCTCAGAGAAGATGATGAGGGACAGATGTGGGACAGCTGACCAGGGAGCAAGGAGAGTCACGGCCAGTGTCTTTATCAATGACCTGTATGCTGAGAGCAAGACCTGATCACAAGCAAGAAGGTCCCAGTTGTATCTTCTCTCCTTCCCTCCCTCTCTCTCTCCCCGTCTCTTGAGGTTTGTGTGTTGTAGGTGGGTGGGGTGTGGGCCTGCGTAAGTGGGACCAGTGCAACTCCTGGGTGTGTGGAAGGGGTCTTTCTTATTCCAGAGGATTCTTTTTTAGAGAGAGAGCATGCGTGCATGGGGTTGTGGGGGGGTAGGGTGGTGTGGCGCTGGACGTGGGGCTCCATCTCACGACCCTGAGATCATGACCTGAGCTTGAAGAGTCGGACGCTTAACTGACTGTGCCCACCAGGCGACCCCTCACCCTCGCAGGGATTCTTTATGGTAGAACTTCTTACACATGCTGCCCTCCCAGCACACCTTCCCCTCAGCCAGAACTTTCCGCAGGAGGTAGGAGCCTGAACCTGCCATGCTCAGGTCTTGGGGCCAGGAGGGGGCCTCTCAGTGCCCTTTGATGGGGGTGCTGAGGCCTGGCCATGCCAAACGTGTCCTCTGGGAGGCCCTGCCGGCCCTCTGGCTTGCTGCTTATCAGCACTCAGTCATGCCCCTCAGAGGACAGCATGTAACCGCGCTTCCAGATCTGGCCCCTGTCCCGGGGCGGGAGGCAGATAGTGTCACTGTCACCAGAGTACTCCATCTTTCTGACACTAAGGGCCCCGTGTGGCTTTCTTCCCTCACGTCTCAGCCGCGAACAGCCTAGAATTCTACTCTGGAGCATATGCGGACTTGCCCCCCGCCCCCCACACCTACACACTCACACACACGCACGCGTGCGACCCTTCTGTTCTCCGTCTCCCACCTTAGTTTTCGAGACTCGGCCTCGTCTCCGGCCTGGATCATCTCCTTCCTCCATCGCACAGCCATAAAAGCTGGTTGCAGGCAGAGGCTGGCTGCATCAAGGCAGGAATGTGGTATTTGGTTAAATTGTAAAATTAGCTAGGGAAGTTAATGAGGCATCCCGCCTCTGCCTTCCGAAGAGCAAGAAGTTTATAAAGGGGCTCTGAGCACCTTGCCTACGAAGGGAAGGAAGGGAGGAGGGAGGGGCTGGCTGGGAAGGCAGAGGAGCCTCTCCCAGGTGAGCTTGCAGGCCTTACAAGGAAGGGACCTGAGACGTCTTCCAGCCCCTCAAAGCTTCTGCTTGGGACAGACTCCCTCAGCCACTTTGAGTCCGTGGAACACCTCACCCCATGTCTGTAGACATCCTGAGATTGCATGCAACCAGCTGGCGATTAGCCATTCTAGCATCAGATTCCCTGTGTGTGTGTATGCACGTGCGTGAGCGTGTGTGTGCGCGCCAGGCTGCAGAGACAAGGACCAAACCCTCTGTCCTAGAAGGTGCCCGTGGCAGAGTGGAGAACAGGGACAGTGACCAGGGCAGCTAACGTGGACTGAGGGCCGACAGGTGCCAGATTATCATGCCAGGCACTTCATGACCTCGCTCGATGCCCACAGCCCCCGCTGAGGCTGGTGCTGTTAGGGTTCCGCTGGATGGGGAAGAAACCGACTTCACTTGCTCAAGATCGCCCTGCAAATAAGAGGCAGCGTTGGGCTTTCAATGCAGGCTTGCTGGCCCCTGCCACAGCTGGCCTTCACCTCTGAGACCAGGGCATTTTCATTCCTTTTCTAGGCTGCTCTCGTCCCCCCAGCCCCTAGTTCACAAGGCACAGGCCACACGCTCGTGAATGTCACCCCCAAAGCTTGGGAAGTCACGGTCTCAAAGGTGCGTGCGAAAGAGCTGCCAACAGTCTATTTTCTGCACACACCAAATTCTCAGGTCCTCTAATTATACCAAACAAACCTTCCTGTTTTCAAGCAGCAACTCGATGTCATTTTAGTTGTCAGATTCGCTTTAATAACGCCTAACACGGGGGGTGGTCCTGTCCCTTGGCTCTTTGCACGAGGTCAGCAGGAAGAGGCGAGTTGCATTCGGTTGTTTCGGGGGTGTGTGTGTCGGGGGGGGTGGTTCATGCGAAGAAGGGGCATTAGAGTGTGACTGGCCATATTCCTGTTCCGAAAAGTGTGGAGTCTCAAGGCTTCTGAATTTTGAGCCTGAAAATGTCAGTGTTGGAGCTGTAATGTAACACCTCAATTATGGTGCAGGGGTAAGAAGGAAAGACTCTGAAACCTGCAAGGTTCTTTAGATCCATAGCCCGGGCCTCAATTAAGGTCTCAGAAACACCAAAGGCAAGCCAATGAGTGTCATTTTTAACCAGTTTGAACATTTTACTACTTCCTAACATCAGAAGCGCCCGGGCTGGAGAGCCTGCTTCTTGTCCTCAATAAAGTGATTAAGCTGAATGGGTGTTGGGGGGTATTATTAGGCTGAGATGGGCTAAAAATAGAAACGCTCTGTTTTCTGAAAGCCACAGCAGGCCTGGAGAGACTGGCAGCAGCGACGTGCCACCGAGGGACCCGCGGAAGGGGGCGGGCGGGTGGCAGTCCCCCGGGCTCGGTCTGAGATGGGGCGGTGGGTGTTGTGACGGGCGAGCCAGGTGACGGGCCTCTTTCCCAGCTGTCATCAGGAAGGGAGGAACAGGAGAAGCTGTGGATTGGTGGTTTCTGCCTTGGTGTCTGCCAGGGAGTGTGTGTGTGTTAATGAATTTACAGCAACTGACAACTCCGCAGTCCAGGATGGACACCTCAGCCTAAGATTTACATATTTAGCCCCGAACAAATTGGATTTGTGTGCTCTTCTTGGGGGTGGGGGCCCAATTTGGGCAGTGAATGAAGAGCAGGTGATAAGGGGCACATGCGGGGGGCGGGGTGGTGAAGGGAGGAGACCCTTGCCAGCCAAGAGTGAGCATCTGTTCTATAAAGCCTCGATTAGTGAGGCTGCTCAGAAAGGGGGAATAAAGAGACTTTTTGGTTAAGTGAAAGTCAACCAAGGAAACCTTGTCTCTTTCAGCCTCTGAAAGAATGCGTTTGCTATCATCTATCGATGTGAGAGTCCATTTTTCTACTTTGGAGACAACAGATTGGTTTTTTAAAAAGATTTTATTTATTTTGAGAGAGAGAGAGAGTGAGCACAGGCAAGCGGGGGAAGGGGCAGAGGGAGAGAGGGAGAGAGAGACGCTTCGGCAGACTCCCCACTGAGTGCAGAGCCGAAAGCGGGGCTCGATCTCCCAACCCTGAGTTAAGGACCTGAGCCGAAATCAAGAGTCAGATGCTTAACTGACGGAGCTACCCCGATGCCCCAACAACTGACTGTTTCTTATGATAGAGTATCTTGCTTGCTTAGAAATCAAAAGGAGGGGCGCCTGGGTGGCTCAGTGGGTTAAAGGCTCTGCCTTTGGGTCAGATCATGATCTCAGGATCCTGAGATTGAGCCCCGCATATCGGGCTCTCTGCTCAGCAGGGAGCCTGCTTCCTCTTCTCTTTCTGCCTGCCTCTCTGCCTACTTGTGATCTCTCTCTCTCTGTCAAATAAATAAAAATTTAAAAAAAATTTTAAAAAGAAATCAAAAGGAGAATGCCGAGGAGGGGAGTCAGTCATGGAGGTCATGGGGAAATATTTTTCTTTTTTTTAAGATTTTATGTATTTGTTTGAGAGAGAGAGAGAGAGCATGAGCAGGGAGAGAGGCAGAGGGAGAAAGAAAGGGAGAAGCAGACTCTCTGCCGAGCAGGGAGCCTGATGAGGGGCTCAGTCCCTGGCCCCTGTGGTCATGACCTGAGCCAAAGGCAGACGCTTCACCCACTGAGCCCCCTAGGCGCCCCCATGGAGGGATATTCCTAACGGGTTTTAATGGGAGTCAGCCCTGAGGTTCGGCCGTTCCTCTTCTGTAAAGCCCTGCATGTTCTCTTGTCCTTGACTTCGTTCCTCTCCCACCATCACCAGGTGGTTCTGAGGGCTGTTTTTCGGATGCAGAAGTGGTGGCCGAGTAAGTCAGGGTTCTAGAATACACCCCTGTGCCCAACGGAGCCAGATGTAGAGCCTGGTGCCCCTGGCCCCCAGTCCAGACTCTGATGGACGTGGCTGCCACGCCTCGGCACCAGGAAGTGGGAGTTGCTCTTGACAGAAAAAGTGCTCAGGGAAGAGCATTTGCCGGAGCAGGAAGGCCTCGGAGCTTGTGGGGAAGACCCACAGCTCCAGAGTGTGGAGGACCACTGAGGACTTGCGCACGCTGCCTTTGGGACCTTTTTCTACCTCCCTGACTAGGAATGTTTTATTCTTTAACCTTCGATAGCATCAAAGGCCTCTATTAGGTGGGCTTTCCGTGCTGCCACCCCGATTTCTTTTCTGTTCTTTGAGGCGCACTAGCTATGAGACCTTGGCTGAGTGAACCAAGTTTTTCAAACTTCCATTTTCACATCTTCAGGGTGGGGATTATGTTAGAATGGATGGGAGAATTGAATGGTACTTGGCACGTTAAGCTGTTAGTATGGTGCTTATTTCATAATATTCAATAGATGTTTGCTATTCGTATTCTCATTATGGCTATAGGGTTGGCGTCGAACCGTACTGCTCCGCGTGGAGGGCGGTCCTTGCAGGACCCCTGGGGCCCCAGGACGGGAAGGGTTAGGGTGCCGTTGCCCGGAGCCGGTTCCGTTGCTAGGCGCCTTCGTGTGCCACTGCCTCATGGAGACCTCCCAACCCCCCGTGGCCCCGCTGCTGAGTGAGTGGAGCCCCCCGCCCCCCGCGTTGCACACTTGTGGGGTGGGAGGGAGCTGTGGGGCTCCTTGGTGGGTGAGGACACGGCGCTCCCAGAGGTGAGGGGCAGGACCAGGGTGCGGTCAGGGCTGGGGAAGGCTGCCCTGCCCTGCCTTCCCTGTGAAAATAACTCAAGCGGGAATTTAATTGGAGGGAGTGGCAGGGGGTGTTGGGGGACTGGGGTGGTGGCTGACCTCAGCTCAAAATTCTGGGGGCAGGCAGGGCTTTGATCTTGGCCTTTGCCCTTGGAGCGGCCCGGTTTTGCTTCTCTCCATTGTCCAGACAGTGCTCATGAATCTTACACCCTGGGGAGGCATGTGGGGGAGGGGGCCCCAGGCCAGATTTTGGGGGGAAGGCCTGGGATAGAGGACCCCAAGGATGCTTCAGCAGGAAGGAGCAGGGTCATTGAGGTTGGGGGAGGAGGCCAGAGGCTCAGGTAACGGACAGAGCTTTGAAGCTGCTAGGTGCCCATCGAAACCCTTCTTTCTACTCTGAACCCCTCACCTGAGGAGGAGAATGCCTGAGTTGGGTCCAGGGGAGAAGCCAGTTGTTGGTATCTGAAGTTTGAGGGGAGATCCCATAAAATCATGGCAGAAATCCCGGGTGACTTTTTACCTAGTCTCTTTCAGATGCCAGGGCTGCCAAGTTATCTTTCTTAAACAAAAAGCTTCGCGCACCCGAGAGCCTCCGTGTTCCCTGGAACCCCGGGTCAGCCTTCCCCTTGGCGTCCTTGGCCCGGCCCCGCTCTGTCTGGCTAATGATTCTCCCAGTGTCTGGACTGTCTGTTCCATGCCGCCTCCCTGATAGAGCGAGGCATTTCCTTGAGAAGGAATCCCCGGGCTGAACCAGAGAAGCCGGCCCCGGCTCGGCTTAGCCAGCCCCTTCCCACTGCCAAGGCTCGGAAGCGCAGGAGCTCCCCGTTCTTGCCGCGGACGGCGGTCTCGGCCACGGGCCTCCGATGCTTCGCACGCAACACCCGTCCCTCTTCTCTTCACCCCGAGACATGTCCCAGTTTAAAACTTGCCATCTACAGATGGAGAGATGAAGCGGCTCACCCAAGGCTCCAGAGCGCAGGCGGGGGCCGTCGGGACTCTGAGTCCATTTCTCTCTGTGGTGTTCCAGGAACATTCCGCTTTCCGCCTGCCTCCGCTCTCGGTGCCCCTCTGCCCTCCCCAGCAGCTGAGCACCTCGAGGGCGGGATCCCGGGGATGCCAGGTCTCCTCTCTCTAGGGTGCTCGTTGCAGCTGGACTTTCCTCCAGGAACCGTGGGGCTGGACTCTGAGGGACTGGGGTCCCAGAAGGCGCAGGCGAGCTGGTCCCCTAGAGCTCAACAACTGGATGAAGCGAAGCTTCTCCGTAATCATAGTAAATATTCGAGCACCTGCTGTGTGCTAGGTGTCTCACAGAGGGTTAACGTGGGAGGGTTAATAACCCCATTTCAAGGAGGAAAGCACGTCTACAAAATTGGCCCAGGGCCATATCACCAGTGAGGAGAACTCTAGTGCGGGTCTGGCCACCGTCTGCTGGGGACTTCACCTTGGGGAGATGTCTGAGTTGGCCCAGTGTGTCTGGAAGGAAGTCCAGTCCGTCAGAGCGGGGGCTGACATTGTCCTAACAGGAGAGGGGATTGTGTCATTGCCTTGATTACCCCTGTACCTTGATTAGCCGGTCATGGAAGTTGCCTGGGGAAGAAATGAGTTAAAGGCAGTGCTAAGGTGAACCCCCAAATCAATACTCTTACTTAGACCTCGGGAAGATTTGCATGCTGTTGTTTTTGCTGTGACAGATTAATTATCCTACTTGTATTTTATTTAAAATAATTCACCTTAAATAGGTTTGCACTCATTTTAGAAGGAGGTTGATAGTGCTGTCAAAACTTGGCCATGAGTGTTAAGAGCTGACTGGAGAGGTGCCATTTCTTTGACCTTCTCCCAGGGAAGAGCGATTGGGACCGTCTTTACTTGTACATTGTTGGTGTGTTTTGTTTTTTTATTTTAGGAGGGAGGGGCAGAGGGAAGAGGAAGAGAGAGAATCTTAAGTAGGCTTCATGCCCCGTGTGGAGCCCAACATGGGACTCAGTCTCACGACCCTGAGATCATGACCTGAGCCGAAATCAAGCGTGAGACACTGAACTGAGCCCCCCAGGCTCCGTGTACATTGTTGGTTTGTAGAGCTGTTTCTGCACAATCGTTAGTGTCCTCTCCCTCTTCTCATCTTCCATTCCCCAGAGAACATCTGCTGAAGACTTGTCCACAGTGGGCATCTTTCCTCCCTTCCTTTGCTCTTTGTGTTATGGCTGCAGTGGTGAGAATATTGCACGTGTTATGTTTGTTGCATGCTTTTGCTGTCTTCCTGGGCCCCAGACGTTACCAGTGGGGGAGAGTAGTGGGAACAGTGATGATGTTGATGTCAAGCTGCATTTATTGAGTAGCTCGTGTGTGCCAGGCACGGTGTTGGAAGTGTTACATATGCCATTTAAATGAATCCTCACTCAGCCGTGGGAGGTAGCTGCTCTGTGCCCAGTTGTAAGATAGGCCTGGACAGGAGAATTAGCTTGCCCAGGGTGGGAGCTAGAAATGATAGAACTGGGACTTGAACCTGGTCTGTTTGAGCCCGGAGCAAGCGTTCTTAACTTGTCTGGTGCACAGCTGTATACTGCGTGTATGAGTTTGTACTGGTGGCCGGGGGCTGTGTTTGTAAGCCTGTTGGGTTCCTGCTGATGCCGAAAGCGCTGACCGAGGGAACTCCCAAGGCTCTCTGAGAACTGAGCTGCAGGCATAGCGACAAAGAGGGCCAGGTTTCTGTGTGGGACTCGAGATCAGGAGCACAGGATCCCAGCGACAGCCAAGGGCACCAGGGCACCGGGGGACCTCCCGACACCGTGAGGTTTATGGGGTAGGGTAACAAGTGCTCTCTTTCCTTCTGACCCATTCCACGGTCTCATCTTCTACACAGGGACATTGAGCCACATGTGAGGTCCAGCCACTTAGCAGGTCGTTGATGGGAAATTGACGTCCAGAGGTCCGAAAACCTGCCCCTCGCAGTCGCCGGTTAGTCCCCGTCTCTGTCGGCACGGCTCGGTGACGGCCCCCGTGGCTTCCTCCGTCCCCCGATGGATTGGGGCCTGTCCCGTCAGTGCATTCAGCACCCCCCCAACCCCCCTCCCCTGTCCTGTCGTGGGTGCCCTGCCCCCGCTTCCTGGTGGGCCAGGCTGGAGCTCTCTCCTCCAGCCGGACCCTGAGCCAGGCTCCCGTCCAGCCCACATCTGCCCACGGCTTCCCCTCGTCCCCGAGTGGGCATCCCTCCCAGAGGTTCTGGTTCTGGGTCAGTAGTTGTGGTGTTGATCCAGGAGAAAGAGCAAGCCAGAGAGAGAGGGAAAGCGAGCGAGCAAGCGAGCTCGCCTTCCAGACCCGCTCGGGGAGCACACGTCTCCTTTAGTGAAAGAACATGCAGTGCTAGCCTTTGGAATTGGCAGCCAGTGTACTGTTCTCGGTCTGATAAGAGGTACTGTAAATACAACTGTACACCATGGCCCGTTGTAAAATGCCCCATGTCTGTACTCATTGTTCTGACAGCTGATGCTTTTTTGGGTCTGCTGTTTTGGTACACTCTGTACTTCCTTATGTAAGCAGGCATGCGTATCTCATCAGAACATTCAAGATGTTTATTTTAAAATCTCAAGGAATTAAAAGAAAAAGCACACGCTACTCCACATGAGATGCTGGCAAATGTGAAGTGGTTTTTTTTTTCAGTGCCCCCCCCCCCGCCTTCTTATTAGCATGGGTGTGGGAAAGGGAGGGAGTTGGCGTTTTTTTTGTTGTTGTTGGTTTTTTTGTTGTTGTTTTTTTTTTTTCCTTCTTTCATTGGCTTCTGCCTTATTTACTTCAGAGAGACACCAGCCTACTTCTGATTGTGTTTGGCCTCTGCTACTCCCCTTCCTGGATGCTGAGGACCCCCTCCCACCCTGTCTCTGGTGGGGAGGGCAAGTAGGGAGGAAGGCTGCGCCCTTTGCCGAGGAGAGACGCCAAAGGGAGGGTGGGGAGTGGCGGGGAGGACTGCGGCGGGGAGCCTGACGAGTTTCTGCTGCATTTCAGCTCGGTCGTTGGGAGCCTGGGCGGTTAGGGAAAGCTTTATGGTTTTGAAAGGGCTTTCCTGGCCCGTGGCTCCGTGGATTCCTATGAGTTGGGGTGATCCCAGCACAGAGAGAGAGCCCCCCACATACACACATGGAAGCCTTAGACCATCCCCAGCCTCCTTGAGGGCTGTGGTGGCTGCCTCCTTGCTTTCCACCCCACCTTAACCTGTGCCGAGCCCTCTCCCTTCCTAGAGCCCCTGTCTGACCTTCTGGAGGCATCCAGAAGTCAGGGGGAAATGAGAGAGCATAGGAGTCTGGGAGATTCAGAGGGGCAGGCGCTCCTGCTTCCCCAGGGTGGCTCACGAGGCACCCTTGAGCCTTATCTGCAGGATGCCCGGGGACTGGCAAGGCAAGGGTGTCTGTCTGTCTGTCTCTTTACCACTGAACCTCAGATAAGCTCTGGGCCTGGGCTGGGAGCGGGGGTCTCTCAGCAGATTCCTGCCAGTCTGTCCAGAGTCCTCTCTGGCTGTTGGAGGCCTCTCGGAAGGGGGGCTCCTGAGTGTACGGAGGGAGGGGTTGCTTCTTTCCTGCAGGGGTGCGAGTGCTGGGCTGCTGAGTGGGGAACAGAGGAAGCAGACAGCCCGGTTTCCACCCTTACCTTCTCTGCCCCAAACGGCCTGCACGCCAGCCGAGACCACGTCCTTGAGTTTTCAAAAGGGCCAGTAGAGAACCCCGAGTCTGTAGAATAAGGACTCTGCCACCCCCTAGGGGACAGCCTGGCGGTGCCCGGAACGGCCACTGCCCTCCTCCCAGGCCACTTCTGGGCTTTGTTTACGGAGAGCGTGAGCACCGCTGCGGGCCAGGGAGGGAGCAGGCCCCCCGGGAAAGAGCCCGAGGCCAGCCGCCTGCTCACACACAGCTTCCACTCCGCCGGCCCGGGGAAGACAGAGAAGGGCCCGGCAGCGCAGGACGCCGGCCTGCGGCTCCTCGGCCTCACCCGGGGAGGATTTTGGAGCCCGATTGGTGACTAGCTGCCCATGCCGGTCCTTGGGCAGCTTTTCCTGCTCCCCTCAACAAGACAATCACTCACCTTCAGCGAGAGGCGCGAGGGGTGGGGATGTGTCTGTGTCTGTGTGTGTCTGTGTGAGAGAGAGATTGTAGTGAAATATGTCTTTATAAATGTGAGACTCACTTTACACAAGATTAATGACCTCCAAATAACTGGACATTGAACTTGAGTAAAATCAGCCATACTTTGCACAGAGTTCTTTCAAGGAATCATGGCCCCGAGCCTGACTGGTGGTGACGGCGGCCACTCCTGACGGAGTGTGGGTGTCCGCCCGCCCCCTACGCCGGATAGGGGGCCGAGCCCTTTACCCACCCCGTCACGTCCTCCGAGGAACTTTTCTTCCCGTTTTACGGACAGACCCACTGCGCTGAGGCAGCTCGCTCGGGGCAGGGTCACAGCTCATGACTAACCTGGCTGGGACTCGAACCCTGACCCGTCGGAGCCCAATCCTGAGCTCTGAAGTGCATCCTCCTGCTCCCGAGGTATAAACAACGTCCGTGAGCTCCTGTGTCTGCGAAGCGCTTGGTGTTTGGCAAGGGCTTTGTGTTCATTAGGACCCACCTTCCCCTCCATCTTCACCACGGCAGATCCCATTTCCGCTCGCGAAGGAGGGTCGTTGTGGTGTCCGCAGCCGGGACTGGCCGGGCCGGGACCCGGTTTTCCCCACTCTAGATGGTGCTGTTCACTCAGATCTGTAGTCTTGAGGGAGGGTGGCAAGGGTCCAGCCTGCTCCACCTTCCGGCTCCTCTCCCCTTGGCTGTTCATTCCTGTCCCTGCCGTCCACCCCGTCCTTGACCCCATGTCTCCCTCTGTCCTCACCGGCTCCATTCCAGCCCGCTGGCCTCCTCCTCGTTTGTCTGGAATGGGCTTCCTTAGGCAGGGGGCTGTGCTTCATCCTTCAGCTTCCCCAGTCAGATACCAGCTCATCCGAGAGCATTTCCACGCCTATAAAACAGCAGCCCCTGCCTCTCTGTCCCTCTTCACTTAATCTGTTTCTCTTCATCACAGATCCCCACCTAGTTTATATTTACGGGGTTTTTAAAGCTGTGCCTTCCCTTCTAGAACGTAAGCTCTCTGAGAGCAGGGATTTTGTCCCTCTTGTTCATTTACTGTTACTCACCCCTGGGCACCCTCTTCATGGGCATCCAGAAAACGTCCGTGTGTGTAGGAAGGATAGGGCAAGGCATGGCCACCCTGAGCTGTGCCCTGGTGCTCCCACTCCCGGGATGAGCCCAGGAAATTTTGTGGGGGGTAAATGCTGATGTATCCCCACGAAGCCATTGTGCTCAGCTGGCATGACCTCCTTCCTCCCTCTATCGCTGCCTTGCATTGATGCTTTATAAATGTATTAGGGCCTGAATGATGTCACTGTAATGCATTTTGGGAATAGCCATGTGGTTTATACACACTTGAATTGCTTTGAATGCAAACCTGACATCATAGTGAAGGCAGCAGTGAACAACATATGCACAGTAAACAGGCAGAGACTGTCTTATTGATTAACAGATGAGGCCTCTATTATTGATCAAAGCTTGGCGAGGAAATTTATCACTTTTAATTTCAGGGCTGCCAAATATTTCTGCCTCTGAGCCAGCCATTACGGAGACAATTTAAAGGCACATGCCTCCTTGGGAACAGGGGGTTTCTGCCCCTCTTTGCTGGGCTCCTGGGCCCGGGAACTGCCTGTCTTTGCTGTTGGGCTCACCCTGGGGAGGTGGGGAGCGGGGGTCTCGGTGGGGGTGGGTTCCTGAGATGGGAGCCACTGTCCGTGGTCTCCGCGCGTGAGAGGGGTTCTGACCCGTCCGGGGGGACCCAGCTCTGCACGGAGGCCCGGGGACCTCACAGCCTCAGCTCAGTGTCGTGACTTCAGCAAGGCAGGCGGGGAGAGGGGAGGACGCGGAGGGCCACCGGCTGTGGTCAGGCACGGGCCAAGCCGGCAACCTCGATGAGATCACATGTGCTGATCTGTTTTTATCTTCATCTGAACTTGTCCGGTGGCACACATCCGGCCCTCCGTTTCCTACCTGCCCTCCTTCCTTTCTCTCTGCTTCTCGGTCCTTAAAACAGATGCTGCTGTCGCCGCGTGGATGGCTGTTTTCTAAGAACCCTCCACACCACATCCCTTGCAGGCGGCGGCGCGGGGGCCCTCACCTGGTTGCAGGGCTCCTGCGCGAGGCTGAGCCCACGGGGCGCTCCGGTCCCCGCAGCCCTCCTCAGGCCTCCCCGGCTGCTTTCTTCTTCAGGGAGCCGTGAGAACCCTGAGAACCAAAGAAATGCAGCGAAAGGCAGATCCCATACAGATCCGCAGGCAATCATTGCTGCTAACGATTCGGGACTGGGGAGAATTTCTCAGGCAGGAAGGCTATGGCTTCATCCACCCGCCTGGTCCACGCTGCTCTTGGAGGTCCTTGCTGCCTTTCCAGTGTAAGTGGATGAGAAGTGTCCTGGCCGCCGCCTGCGTGAATACACATTGGGACCGTCTTGCCATCCAGTTCCTTCAAAAGCCCTTCCTGGAAGCCGTGTAAGGCACGTAGTACAGGTCCTTGGTCCAAGGACACCCTGCAGCTTGAAGGGACACCCGGAGGTGATGGTGACCGCCCCGTCTCCAGGCAGAATTCAACCCCAGCCACCCGCTACAGCTGGCAATATTTATATTTAAACCTCTTTTTTCTTAAAGATTTTATTTATTTATTTAACAGAGAGAGAGACAGCAGGAGAGGGAACACCAGCAGGGACAGTGGGAGAGGGAGAAGCAGGCTCCCCACTGAGCAGGGAGCCCGATGCGGGGCTCGATCCCAGGATCCCGAGATCATGACCTGAGCCGAAGGCAGACGCTTAACGACTGAGCCACCCAGGTGCCCCTGTATTTAAAGCTCTTAAGGAAAAGTGACTCCGTATCTTTCCTAGGGCACTTTTTCATTCACTTATTCATCCAGTCAAGTAATATTTATTGAGCACCTAGTAGAGGGTATATTTTGCTCATCCTTTGGAATATAGACAAGGTCACTGTTCTAGAACCTGACATTCTATATGTACTCTGGAATCCTTTTACCCTTCACTGACAAGAACAGTTTGTTGCTGCTTAATATAAGCCTGTATGGGCACAAATTGTATTCTGAGGTCTGTTCCTTATAGTATGTGTTGTTACTCTAAGGAAGTTCTTAAAACTTTTTTTTTTCTTTAAAGTAGTGGAATCATTTCTCCAGCTAGAATTTTACACAGAACTTCGATGTCTAAAAGGGGCATATTAGAATTTTATTTTCTGGGGTTGGAAGAAGGAAAGGAAGCCCATATCTCACCTTCTTAATCGGTGAAGCATCTTTGCAGATGGAGCCCTAAGGAAGCCAAAATACCCAGAAATTAAGAGCAAAGGCTCTGAAGTCAGGCTGCCCGGGTTTGCATCCACTTCTGTCACCCACTGTGTGATGCTAGACAAGCTACTGAACCTCTCTGAGTTTGGGGTTTCTTGTCTGCTGAAGGGGGTAAAAGCAATATGTACTTTTAATTGTTGATAGGAACAAAGGCTTCACATCACGCCTGGTGTCTGGTAGAGCCTCAGGAAATCTGAGATGGTTGGAAAGCAGCACTGGGTTTCTTTTCTTTTTCTTTTTTTTTTTTTTTAAGATTATTTATTTATTTATTTCACAGAGGGAGAGAGATCACAAGGAGGCAGAGAGGCAGGCAGAGAGAGAGAGGGGAAAGCAGGCTCCCCGCTGAGCAGGGAGCCCGATGCGGGCCTCGATCCCAGGACCCTGAGATCATGACCTGAGCCGAAAGCAGAGGCATTAACTCACTGAGCCACCCAGGCGCCCTGCACTGGGTTTCTACTATAAATATGTGTAGAAAGTTCTGCCTCGGGCCACCTGGGTGCTCAGGGTCCTGGGATCGAGCCCCACCTCGGGCCCCCTGCTTAGCGGGGAGCCTGCTTCTCCCTCTCCCTCTGCCCCATCCCCCCTTGCTTGTGTGCTCTCTCGCTCTGTCAAATAAATGAATAAAACCCTTTAAAAAGGTTCTGCCTCTTAGGAGATTCTCCTACAAACATAAAACACAGGGTTGAAGGGAACCATGTGCAGGGTGTCCTGGAAAGGGCAGAACAGAGCCGGCGGCCTTGATGCACAACCCTGCGGTCTTGAGGGTGGAGTGGGGTGGGAGCAGCCGGAGAACTGGGACCAGGCTGTGCTTGTGCCCAGAGACTCAGGGAGGGTCCAGCGGTTCCCAGGGCTGGTGGAGACCGCTCCCTGTGGAACTGGGTGGCTAACCGGTCAGGCCTCGCAGCCACGTAGAGGAATTTAGAATCAGTGCAGATTGTGAACCGTGTAACTTCTTGAGCAAGGGGTTGGAAGGAAGCAGGTGGCCCTCGAGGCACCTGCATGTGTTGGGTGAATCAGGCCAGCTGGTGGGGGTGGCGGCCATCCTGGGTCTACCCGCGTCCTGGGCGCCAGCCAGCAAGGGCCTGGATAGGGCAGTGAGAATCAGCAGGCAGTGCAAAAGATGCATCTAGAAGACATTTCGAATGAAAATGGCTAAGGCTTGAGACAGGTGCCCCCTGAATGAAATCACCGATCAGAGCCTTGAACACTGTTAGCATACAGTAAAAAGTCCTGCTTGTCCTGACGCTGTGGCCTTGTTGCTTTTTAATGGTTTGAGAAAAGTTTATCAATTTGAATCACACTAAATTGATTTTGTCGATTCCACACGTGCATACAGTAACAGGTTCATACAGTACAGTTCGTTCGTACAGTAACGAGGTGTTGGGCTGATGCCGCTGAGCATGGGATGGCATGCTCCTGCCTTGGAGAACTTCTGGGGTGGCAGGAGACAGGGGCGAGTCCACGGGCATTTAGGAGAGTGCATGGTGGGCCTTTGATCTGGAACATTCGGGAGCACAGGGAAGGGTCGCGTCCTCCAGACGCCGGGGCAGAGGTATGGAACCTGGTGCGTAGATGGTGCGAGCCTGGGGGGGTGGAAGTGTCCGACACGGGGGTAGCAGAAGGATGCAGAGGACTCTCCGTGGGGAAGAGCCTGGCCCCTTCGGGGGAACCCGACCGGCTGAGTGGGCCTGGAGACCAGGCAGCGAGAGTGAGGGGCGAGAGACGAAGCAGAAATCTAAGCTCGTCCAGAAGTGCTTTGTGAGTCTCGGTGAGGAGTTTGGATTTTATCCTGAAGACACAGGGAGTCATTCAGGGATTTTAAGCAGTCAGGTGCAGGGGGCAGTTGGGGCAGACAGTCTGGTTTGGGATGTACTGAGTTAGGGGCTGTCCAAGTAGAGGTACGTCAGCAATTCCTACTTTCCCATAAGGTACAGTCTACACCCCAGGGCACGTTTCCCCCACTGAATCCTTTACTCCTCTCCGTGGAGCCAGCCCCGAGAATCCTGCTGCTTCTTGGGGCGTCTCATCGGGATCCCCGCTCTGCTTGTGTTGGTTATTCTGATTTGGTTCCTCCTCCTTCTGGGCGACCCAGGATGGTGGCCTCCGGAGCTCCGTGGCGTGGGTGGCCACGTCCTGGAGGAGGGGCGAGGCTGGCTGCCGGGGCCAGCGAGCAGCCCTGGCCCAGGCTCTTCCAGGGATCCGGCCCCGCCCCTAGCGCCCACCTGCACGGTTCGGCCCAGGACCGCGTCCCCACAAACGGAATATCACTCTCACGGTGACTGCCTCCCATTTCTTTTCAGCGGGTGCCAAAGCCTTCGTCTGTGACCAGTGTGGAGCCCAGTTTTCGAAGGAGGATGCGCTGGAGACGCACAGGCAGACCCATACCGGTGAGTAGACGGATGCCCGCTCCCCAGGTCCTCCGGCGAGCCGGCGCGCCGATGTGAGGCAGATGGGCGGCCCCCTCTCTGAGCAAACGTGACATCTCGGCATGTCCCGGGGACCCTGTGCCCCGTGTAGCTCCTCCCGTGTGTGGGGCTGGCCGGCAGGGACGTCCGCGGGTGACCTTGCCCCGTAGCAACAGCTGCCCTGGCTGAGGTCTCCCAGGCCACCGGGCCCTGTCTTCGCAGAGCCTCCTCGCAGGCTCTTGTTGAGGTCCTAGAAGGCCCGCGATGTTATCTTGCATCCCCTTCCCTTGGTGAATGGTCAGGAAACCTCTCGCGCTCTATCTGAATACCTCTGAAACCCTCAGTGGCCACAGTGGGCTGGTCTTCCCGCGGTGAGTCAGTCATGGTGTAAAGAAGCAGTGTCTACATAAGGGCACGTGTGAACCGTTCAGCTGACGAGGTCACCCTATTTGGTGTTAGAGCCCTGGTGGCTCGGCCCCAGTGCCGTCACCACCATCAGTCATCTTCAGTGTAGCTCAGAGCCGTAGCCCGTGGCACGGGGGCAGCCTGCCGGTACCTCTGTAAGGTGGAGGCTCCTCCCGTGTCACAGATGAGGGCCCTGCAAGGAGGGACAGTGACTTGGCGTAGTTAAGAGTGGGTCCAGGAGGGGCACCTGGGTGGCTCAGGTGGTTAAGCAACTGCCTTCGGCTCAGGTGGTGATCCGAGAGTCCCAGGATCAAATCCTGCAACAGGCTCCCTGTTCGGTGGGGAGTCGGCTTCTCCCTCTGACCTCTCCCCTCTCATGCACTTTCTCTCTCTCAAATAAATAAGATATTTTTAAAAAAGAAAAAGAAAAAGAGTGGGGCCAGGAGTGTTGCTGCTCGGACGGCCTGGGTCTCACCTTGGCTCTGCCCTTCCTGCCTGCAACACCAGGGCTCTGTCCTTGAAATGCTCTTACTTGGGGTCACCTCGTCTCTTAGAAGAGTGGAGTCGTAATCATACTTAGCTCCATCACGTCGTGTTGTCATGGGGATGAAATAAGATACTTTACTGGAAGTGTGCTATGGAGTGTTTGACTCATAGTAAGCATTTCATGCCTGGGGTAGATGTATTTAAAATATTTATTGACTTCCCCCAATGTACCTGGCATGCTTGTTGCATTTAAGGTATGGGAACATACGAGACAGATGGCATTCCTGCCCCTCATGGACCTGCAGTTCTAGTGGGGAGACGGTATGGGCAAGGAAGTGTGTACTGTAATGTTAGGTAGCGACACGTACTAGTAGGAAAATGAAGCAGGATAAGGGGTAGAGAGTGGCAGGGAGAAAAGTGGTATTTTAGATAGTAGGTGACGTCTGAGCAGGGTCCTTACGTAGGGAGTGAGCCTCTCAGAGGGAACAAGCTCTTGCAGAAGCCCTGAAGCTGGGCTGAACTTGACCATCTCAGGGAACAGCATGAGGAGCCTTGGGGAGGGGGAGCAGGAAGGGGGTCAGAGAGTGAGGTGCAGAGAGTGCTGGCAGATAAGAAATCAGGGGGTCTCCAACCCCAGTAAGGAATTTAGATTTTATTCTCGGTGGGCTGAAAGTCCATTGGAGGGGGATAAAATATTTGCAAATCATATCCCTGGTAAGAGACTTACAGTTAGAAAACATAAAGAACTCTTAGAATTCAATAATAAAAATACAAATAACCAAAATAAAAAAATGGGCAAAAGATCTGCATAGACATTTCTCCAAAAATAGACAGATAGTCAATGAGTACACAAAGCATCGCTCGACACCGCTGGGCCATCATAAGGGAAATACAAATCAAAATGACAATGAAGTCGTGTTTTGTACCCATCAGGTGTGGCTATAAGACAAAATACAGGCAGTGAGAAGTATTGGTGAGGACGTGGAGAACTCGGAACCCTACACAGGGCTGGTGGGAATGTAAAATGGCATAACCACTTTGGACAGCGGTCTGGCAGTTCCGTGAAAGGTTTAATACAGCGTTCCCGTATGCATGCCAACTTTACTCTGAGGCGTCTCCCGAGAGAAATGAAAACATACGTTCTCACAGAAACTCGCATGTGAATTTTTATAGCTGTGTTACTCATAATATCCAAAAGCAGAGATGACCCAGTGTCCGTCCACTGATGGGTGGATAAACAAAATGTTGTTTATGCTCAGGATGGAGTATTACTTGGCTATGAAGAGGAATGGAGGTGTGGTAACACTCTATAACACCTATGAATCTTAAAAACATCTTGCTCAGTGAAAGGAGCCAATCACAAAAGGCCACACGTGAAATCATCCAGAATAGGCAAATCTATAGACAGAAAGTAAATTCCTAGGTGCCAGAGGCTGGGAGAATTGACGGGAAACGGGGAGTGTGGCTCGGCAGGAGGTGATGAAATGTTCGAGACTTGATGGTTGCACAACTCAGAATATATTCTAAACTACTGAACTGTATGATGCAGGAGTTACACGTCACATGGCATATTAATGGTATCTCAGTAAACATGCACACACACACCCCCCACACAGGCATGTACACAAACATGTACAGAGAGGAGGAAGTAATCGTCCATTGGAGGGTTTTGAATGGGAGGATGACATGACTTGATTTATGTGTTTAAAATCTCACTCTGGCTCCTGTGTTGGGAATTGACCCTGGAGGGTGTGTCAGTTAGTAATTGCTGTGTAATGAACCACTCCAACAGCAGATGAAAGCAACAGTGTTCTCATCTCTGACAGTCCTGTGGGTTGACTGGGCTCAGTTGGCTGGTTTTCACTTGGGGTCTCTCGTGAGATTGCAGTCAAGCCGTCTGCAGGGGTGGGCATGGCGGATACCTTCCTCACCCTCCGTGCTTGCCACACAGCCTCCCTCCACGGTAGAGGGGCCTGAACTTCTTCCGAGGCAGCTCAGGGCCCCAGGTGTTTGGAAGCGTAAGCTGCCAGCTCTCTTCTGAGGCCGGCCAGAAACCTATAGCATCGCTTCCGCCATGTTTTAGTGGCCAGAGCAGGCACAGGTGCGGCCCAGACTCAAGGGGTAGAAGGCCAGACTCCCCTTCTCAAGGGGTCATGACAGACAAATACAGAGGGCATATGGTGGCCATTGTTGCAGACGGGCTGCCAGGGTACCACAGGGGGCTAGCCTGGAAGGGGGAGGACCAGTCAGTTGCTGCTGCTGCCACCACCATTACGTCGGTGGTATTTCTGTGTCCCGTGACCTCCCACGATCTGCCTTTCCCAAGTGGAAATTGTGGTGTCACGGGCCTTGGTCTGTGACGGCTGGAGCGCCTTGCCTTCTAGGTGAGCATCTCCCTGGCTTGGTTATAGAGAAGGTGACTTGGCTGAGTGATTTTGCCCAGGGTTCTGAAGCTAGTTATCTTGAAAGCCAGGGCAAGACCCAGATGTCCCCAAGGCCCAGTCAGTTTCTTACGGGAGACCACACGGGACAGAGAATCCCACTCTGGGAATTCTGACCTGGGGCCTGTGGCGACCGAGTGGCGGGCCTCTTGAGGTGTCCGTCAGCCAGGATCAGAGGCAGAGGCTGAGTCCCTAGGGGGGTGAGCAGGAGGGGAGGCTATTTGCGGACAGACCCCGTGCAGGTAGTGAGCACCTTCTGTGTGCCTGGCACCCCCCCAGTGGGGGGGGATACAGTAAAAATCAGTGCAGACATGCTCTCTGTTTTTTTTTCTTAAACAACTTTATTGAGATAGAATTCACGTACCATACAGCTCACCTGTTAAAAGTACACAATTTGATGATTTTTGGTATGTTACACAATTTTTTTAAGCATACAATTCAGTGGTATTAATGACGTTTCCACCTGTTTTTAGAATCTGGGTTGGTTCAGCTTTGAAAAAAAAATGGGAGCCGTCTTAGGACCAGTGCTTTTCTAGGATTTATTAAGTCAGAATTTGGAAGTGGCCGTCACCTTCCAGAAAAGGCTATTTGACTAATGGTTGGAAAGAGCCTGGAGTCTGAGCTGGAAGCCTGCGGGGGGGCTCTGATCCCACGGGTGGGGTGCCAGATGCGGTTGGAGAGCCCACACAAGGACAGAGAGCGCTCCGAAGAGAAAAAGGAGCCTAGACCTTGGGGAGAGGGAAAGTCATGGTCATGGTCATGCTGCTCTGTATTTCTGATACCTTAATGGATGAAACGCGTTTCTCCATTATACCCATTTAATAGATGAGAAAACGGAGGCTAGAAGCCACCCATTAGGAAGTGGAGAGCTGGCACTTGACCCAGCTCCCACTTCAGCACTCTTCCCCCTGCCCCCCACCTGCCTCCGGAGTGATTTACTGTGGTCCACAGGCGTGTGGCTGGACGGCTGGGGAGACCTTGTTCAGAGATCCTTTTGCTCAGGGCCCCGTCTGGGCAGGGCTCTTTGGGATCGCTGTGACCCATTTAACTAAGAATCCTCAACACCCTAACACGGCATCCCCCTCCTGGGACAGGCTATACCTTGCCTGAAACGCATTGAGTCTGGGAGTTCCACGCCCACAGCCGCCATGTTGGGGACAGACAGAGCTAACCTGCAGCGTCGTGTCGGATGGGTGATCATGACGTCCTCTAGGTGTTTTCGAAACCGAGAAATGAATTTTGTAGAAATAGCTCTCATTCCATTTTAACCCAACGAACGGCATCTTGACCTGTCACCCTTTTGACCCCACTTCACCCGGATTTCTATGCTGGGGTGTGTGTGACTGACTTCTCTGCACCCCTTCCCCCAGGATCTTGGTGGGCTCCGGCTGATGCTCTGGGAGGCCCTGCTTGTGGTTGGGCTGGGCTCGGGCTTTGTTGTCATATTTCAGCTTTCTGTTTTGGTACAGCGAAGACTTTGAGGAGATAAACAGAGATCACTTTACACCTTTTATATTATGACAAATACATATTGCAAAACACTGCTGCTTCCAGACTGTTGGGTTGCAGAGCAGCGAGGAATTAACAGCTACGCAGCTCCCCGAGATGCCTGTACTTCATTGACACATCAGATTTTTTTAACTGTTCAGTAAAATAAAAAGCGAGAAAACATGCACACGCAGGCACATACACACACGCACCCCCCGTGTACCGCGGAGGCTCTATATCGGGCACGTCTTAAATTAGTAAGTCGTTCTTTAAGTCCAGATAAACTGATAAATACCATTAATGGCTTAATTTATACTCCGGGTTTGAAATTTGACACATGGACACTATCTTGGCTCAGGAAACACAAGTGGTTTTGTGCCAGAGGTTTTAATGACCGATCAGTAATATAAATTGCTGCATCACTGAACAGAAATAGCTTCTCTGTGTCATTTGATCTGGAAACTTCTCCGGCCAGGCAGCAGTTAATAAATTTAAAAATAATTACCCTCTTTATTCAAAGTCAAACTAATTAGGAGTGGGTTTTACAAATCATAATGTTGTTCAAGCCACTGTACATCCCTGTTTGGGACCTGAACGGGCCTGGGGGCAACAGACGGGATCGGGTGGCGTTAATTAGAGGGCAGGGGAGCTGCCTTGGCTCCGAGCTGAAGGCGAGGGCGTCGAGACCGTCTTCCTGCGCCCTGCGAGGGAGGGAAGAGGTCTCGGTGAGGGCCTGGGGGGGACTTGTAGGAACTCTCAGCCTTTTCATTCATGTGTAGGACATCAGAGTGGGTGCCTGACTGTGCCATGAACTTGGGGAAGACAGGGCCAGCGTGGGTCTGCGTGGGTCAGGCCAGGGAGACCACAAGAGCCCAAGGAACAGGAACGGTGTCTTAGGGCTTGGCTGGTTGGGGGGACGGACCTGCCCAAAGACACGGGAATGGATAGGAGGCTCTCTGGAGGGCTTTACCCCACTGGGCAAGTTTCGACCCCGAGTGGGTGGCTCAGGTTTGCCTTCCAGGCTTCAGGGAAGGTGTTCCTTCAGGGTCTGAGGTCAGAGTGTGAAGTTTGGGGTGTTCTGTGCGTAGTGCCCCCCCAGAACTTGGGACCTGGTGTCAGACCATCTAGTTTCCAATCCTAGTTTTATTATCTTGGGCGTGTTTCTTAACTTCCATAAACTTTGGTTTCCTCCTACATAACATGAGGGTAACGATGGGGTGTATCCAGTAAGGGGTATTGTGAGGATTTAATTTGATAATCTGTGTAAAGCACTCAGCCTAGGCCTCGCGTAGGATTTCACCCTCCAGGAGCACCAGGAGCATGTCTGGCCATGTTTTAGAGGAGGCCTCATTGGTTGGTACCCTCGGAGGCTCAAGAACCTCGAGTGTCTTGCTGGTATCCTGGCCCATGTCTGCTGCCATCAGGAGCCTGGGAATTCTGGGTCCCTGCCCTCTTCAAGTAGACTTTCTGGGTCTGTCATCCCACCGGAGGCCCTCCTAGTGCCCTGGTGAGGCAAAGAGGCAGACACACATATGGCTAAAGGCACTGCCAGGTTTAAGAATTCTGGGGCTAGAAGCGTAAGGGTCATCTTGGAGGCCCAGGACACTAGGTTGACCTAGATCTCTAGACTTGTCTTGAAGCCCCAACCTGCCCCACCAGGTCAGTGACATGGGTCAGACCATGAAGCTCCTTGGCCCCATCATTCCTTCATTCACTTATTTCCTAAGTTTGAAAGTGCCTACCTCACGCAAGGGCTTTGGGGATCCAATACGAGATGGTGAACAAATCTGGTCCCTGCTTTCCTGAAGATGACACTGTTGTGAAGTCACTGAATCAAGGGGGTCTACTTGCCTTGGGTAGAGATAATACAATAGCCGTTGTATTAGATACAATATTGGATACAACTGAAGTATTGGATACTTGGGAGTTCTGATTTTATTAGGGTCTTGGCTACAGTCCTACCACAGACACATTTTTCTTCCCTACTCTTTGCTAGAGAAAACTTAGACCCAAAAAGATCAAGGAAGGCCGGCCTGGGATACAGCTAGTTTGGATGCCTGACCTTCTGTACCCAAGAGGCCATGTTTCAATGCTGTCTTCCCTCCCCAGTGGGGACAAACCTTGAACCTAATATGCAGACCAGGGGTCAACTTGTTTCTTCAACAGCCTCTGAAATCAGGGGCCAGAAGCCCCTATTTGAGAAAGGGGGTCAGTTGAGAACAAACAAGCCAAACTAGAATTAGAACCCACGAGTCCTTACTTCCACTCCAAGCTTCTCTTGAATCCTGACTGCAGAATATGGCTTTCTTTTCCTGGCCTAGAAAAAGTTGCTGCATTTCCACATTCCTGTATCCCAGGAGACGTCACTCAGGCAGATGCAAATGTTGACGTGCTGGTTCCTGTCCCCTTGGTGTTGGCTGCAGAGGGTCGGTTCCATGGTCCAGAAGCAGCTAACACACCTGGTGGCCAAGGGCGGCCATGCTGTGGGATCTGCTGAGAAGGCGGAGGGTGGGCGCTGGAGAGAGCCGTGCCCCGGCGTGCTCTCCTTTTCAGTTGGAAGGAGGCTAGGAGGCACCTTGCTAGAGCTCTGGAAGGAGGTAGCAGTGAGGACGCCCACACTCTGCAACAGGGCGATGGTCCCCTTCCTTCTGAAGGTGCAGAGCTGCACCCCACCTTGGTGTTGAAAGCTGGCTGCTTCTGCCAGCCCCTCTCTCATCCCTGATAGATGCACGGTGCTTGGGGAGAACTGCAGGGACAGTCTCTGGCTCTGAACTTCAGACCAGAAAATGAAGTCCTTATTTGGAGGACCAGTGGTGGGTGAGGTCGGAAGGGGCGGCAGGAGGCACAGGCGGGGGAGAGGGTTTAAAAGGGGGAGCAGCCCCATTCCGTCCTCAGGATGGCTGCCCGCCTGGCCCCTCTGCTGCCCCAGATCTGGCCCGAGGGTGGTGCTGGGCCCCGAGGAGCCTCGCCGGGGGTGTTGGCCCCTGTCCCTCGGCAGTCGGCAAACCAGCAACCGTTCTGGCCCTCCCTCCCCGGGGGCAGCGGCGGGGGACCGGCTCCAGTGGAGGGAGGGGGCGGAGGGCGAATGGCAGCATGATGACCAACAGCTCAATCTACCTAAAACTTCACGGGGACAAAAAGGGCTGAGCGAGCCTCAGACCCCTGCCCAGGCTGGAGGGCACGGGGGAGGATGGGTCATCGGCGGAACACATGGATTCCATGCAAGTTGGCGTGGCCTCCCCATTGAAGACATAATAGCCTTTGACTTTTATAAATATCAGGGGTGATTGGTATAGCATTTCACACGGCGTGCCAAGGAATTGAACATGAGAAAGCCCGAGCTCGGGAACGTCATAGGCACTTTGGGCAGGAGAGTCATATGCTGTTGTTCGTACAGTCGGTGCGTCAGCATAGACTTACTCTTGACCTCATTTCATGCTGTTACTATAAAGGCATGTTTGATGCCTAATATAGAGTTTTATTTTCCAAGCACAGGGCTCTCGGCTTTGTTGGCGCTGCTCGCTGTGGAGTAGGGAAGGACGACTCAGCTGTCACCTGCTGGCCCAGACAACCCATCCTTTACCCTCGTGGCTCTTGGGCCCCCCTGGCCGCCTTCTGGAGGGGCCCTCAATGTTTCTTTTAAAAATTAAGAAACTTTATTTTTTAGGGCAACTTTAAGTGTACAGCAAAATTGAGTGCAAAGTACAGAGTTCCCGTGATACTCCCTGCTGCCCCCACGCACAGCTTCCCCCCGTCAGCGTCCCCTGCCAGAGTGAGACCTTTGTCGTTCCCCGGGATCCTACACTGACACACCGTCAGCACCCGGAGTCTACAGTTTGCATTACGGCTCACTGCCGTGTGTCCTGTGTCCTGTGGGTTTGGACAAATGTAGAATGACCTGTACCCACCAGAGTTGCATCATACGGAATAATTTCACTGCCCTAAAAATCCTCCGCGCTCTGCCCATTCATCGTTGTAATACCTTTTATGTGAAGCATTGCTGCTTTGAATGGTGCTTTTAAGGGGGTTGGTGGTGCGTGGCTGTCTTTAGGCATGGAGAAGGAAAGTTCACCCAAGGCCAATCTGGGTTGGAAAAGGTTGACGCTCATTGACTCAGCAGACCTCTTGAGCATCTGCTCCGTGACAGACGTTGATGCTGGGACCTGGGATGCAGCAGTGATTGGGACTCCTAGGGTCCCTGCCTTCTTCAGCCTCCCATCGTCACGGCAATATGGTGGCCATCATTGTTGTATTGGAGGTAGCGTGGTGCATGGAAACAATCATGAGTTACGAGTCATGAATTCTTACCTGGGCTCTGTCACAGGCTTGCTTTGTGACATGGAATGAATTGCTTTGTTTCTCTTCCTCTCTCGAATATTGGGTGTGTGAATTGGGCAAGAAAAATTGCTGTTTGGGGGCTTCTGTGGTTCCAAGCACAGCCTAAGATTCTGATCTTATATGGATAGTCTACATTTTTTTCAACCTTAATTTTCACCTTTGTAAACTATGATTAAATTACATGTGGTTGTTGTAAGGACTGCATCAAATCCTCTCTGTAAGGGGCTTAGCCCACTGCCTGGGGTGGAGAGCACGCCTTCCATGGTGGCTTCTCGCTGTGGCTATTGTAGGTGTCTATGCCTTCGGTCCCTCACCAGAAGACATGTATATCTTTCACTTGATTTAGAAGCTTACTCAATAAAAATTGAAGGGAATGCTGTGTCTGAAGAAGGGAATAAGATGAAGCTCTTTTGCCTTTTAAAAATTATCCCAGAAATTTGAGGGGAACTATAGAACTTGGTGTTTGAGATCGTGGCTCAGAGCTCCGGCCGTGCCAAGCACGGCTGCTTGTTGGAGGTGATCTCACCTGGGGGGCCATTTCCCCCCCCTTCAGTGGCCCATACAGGCAGGGGTTTAAATAGTACGTCCCGTTCAGTAGAAGGGCTGGGATTTGAGTCAAGGGGCCCTGGTGGTGAGTCTGATGTGTTTCTGGGACCCCTGTCGTTCTGCCGTTCAGAGCTCTTCCTTTTCTGTAACGTTGTCCTCATGCAAGGCCCCCACTCAGACCCCGGGTCCCCTCCCCTCTCTGCCTTCCTGTTCTTCATCCCACATGTCTCTTGCTCCTTTATCCCTCTGACTCCGCTTCCAGCTCCCACCCTTTCCCCTCAAGACACCACCGCTGCCCGAAGACAGAAAGGAGTTAATAAAAACCAATGTGTAACTGAAACTTGAAAAGCCATAAATCGCCTTGTTTTTTTCTAGGATGTTGGTAGCATTTTGATTTAATAGTTGGACAAACACAAGGGCCTATTTTATTCAGAGTTTACAGGCCTCAAGGCTGTTATTCCTCCAAATTTAATAGCATTGAAATTGCAGGGTTTGCTATAATTTGCCTATCGCTTTCTGCTCCACCATTGATGTTTATTGTCAGCGGGATGGAATCTCAATCCGACTCACTTAGATAACATGTCTGTTAAACATTTAGATAATTGTACCATCATTAACTTGTCACATTATTTTAGAGATTCAAAACAGAAGCAGGGTAAGTAGAGGTAGTGGAGGTAGGGGGAGGAGGGGAAGAGCTCCCCTGAGTTCAGCGACCAGGAGATGAGAGTTGATTTTACACCTTTGACATTTCAGGGGAGGTGTCTAAGTTAAGGAGGCGTGTTCTGCAGAGCCATGAGGAAGGTTGCTCCCTGCCGAGGGTGCTGCCTCTCTCCCGGGCCGGCCAGCCCCCGGGGCAGTGCAGCCGATGCTCGGAAACCCATAGCGTTCATTTTGGCCCCTGCTTTGGCCTTCATGTACCAACGATCAATTTTTTAGCCTCCCTTAGGGTTGCTGATTACAACATTATATGTAATTACAAAGCAGTGAGAACAACCGAAATGTCCAAAGGTAAGGAATCTGTTAATTACAGTACCTGACATGGAAAGATGTCCATGATGTTTTGTGTGATAGAAGCCGGTTAGAGAAAACAGGTTGTATCGTGTGGTGCCATTCACTACAAAACACAGAAGCCGTCCTGGAAGATTCTAGAAGGCTCTCTAACTATTAACAGTGAGTATCTTTAGAGAACGGGATTATAGAGCAAAGGTGGTTTTACTTTCTCTTTTATCTGTTTCTGAATAATAATAATTACAGGTGTGTATCATTTCTAAAAATGTAAAAATGAAGGTCACATTGTAAGTAAGAAAAATAGCACTTTAAAAAAAAAAGATTTTACTTCTTTATTTGACAGAGAGAGACACACAGTGAGAGAGGGGACACAGGCAGGGGGAGTGGGAGAGGGTGAGGCTTCCTGCTGAGCAGGGAGCTCAGTGCAGCACTGGATCCCAGGACCCTGGGATCATGACCTGAGCCGAGGGCAGACGCTTAATGACTGAGCCACCCAGGTGCCCCAAAATAGCACTTTCAAGAAGGACTTTTTTTTTTTTTTTTTTGAGAGGGAGAGAGAAAGAAGTGGGAGTGGAGCAGGGGCAGAGGGAGAAACAGAGTCCCAAGCAGACTCCCTGCTGAGCACCGAGCCTGACTTGATCCCAGGATCGTGACCGGAGCTGAAACCGAATGTCAGACACTTAACCAACGGAGCCACCCAGGTGTCCCAGGAGGGAGGACTTCCTAAAAGGAATGGCTTCACATTTAAGTAATTGGATTTTAAGAGCGGTCCAGGCCTTAAGTGTCTCGGCTGCACAGACAGGAGCCTGAGATTCCCGTCTTGGGTCACAACTGCTGTCCGTGTTCACCAAAGGCCTTGGCAGGGGAAGCAGGTTGCAGGAGAGATTTCCGTTACACCGAAGTGAGGACCGAAGTCCTACCTGGAAGGGTGACTAAGGCTGGAGTTAGTTGGGCAGTTCTGGGAACAGCGAGAGGTCAACAGTAGTGGAACATGAACTTGACATCTAGCACAACCCCCAGAAATTCTGCAGTGGGTCCCCTGGTCCTGCACGGGGACTGGTTCTGGCTGGCTGGCTTTGGAGCCCCTGTGATGTCCCACATCCCCAGGGCCTCCTCTGGACGTGAGCAGGAGAACTCACTTGCCTTCCCCGGTTTATGCAAGCCCAGTGACAAGGCGGAATAGGGGGGAAACGTGCAAGTCAGTAAACAAGGGTTAACGTTTTCCCGATCGTACTGTAAATAATGCAGCTATTTGGGGGTGGGCGGGACAAACAACGTAAATATTTTATAGACTGTAGGCTAAATAATATATATATTTAGAAAAGCAGCTTAAATATTTCATATGCTGCGGCACGGAGTTCTGCCGAGGGGGGTGAAGTGGGCTGGGGAGGCCGGTGGGAAGGGAGGGAGCTGCGGTTGCCCGTGGTGGGGACCCCGAGGCCCGACAGTCAGAGCGTGTGTGTGAGGCTGGGCAGCCACGGGGATGGGCAGCGGATCCTGGGAACCCAAGTCGCTGGAAACCTCAGATTTTTTTAAACCATCCTTTAAATATCCTGTACTGTCTTTTCTTTCTCTTCTCTCTTAGTGTGGGAGAGAGACGAATGAAACCTTATAACATGACTTTATTTTTAAAAAGCAACTTCCAGCCCAAGAGAATTGAAACCCTATATCCACACAAAGACTCAGACATGAGGGTTCCCAGCAGCATGACTTGCAGTGGCTAAAAAGCAGAGACGACCCAGGCCTGTCCCGCCACAGACGAACCAACAGAGGGCCGTGGAGTACTATGCAGCCGTAGAAAGGACCCGAGTGCTGAGATCACGCCGCCCCACACACGCGCGTGGACAGCGGCACAAAAGGAGGCAGGCACCGAGGCTACGGGGTGCCGGGTTCTGTTTATGGGAAGTGTTCAGGCACGTGCTAGAGGCAGAGCAGATGGGTGGTTGCCGGCAGTCGACAGGGAGGTTGGGGAATGCCATCCAGTGCGCGTGGAGTTTCTTTTTGGCGGAGGAGGGTGGGACTTGAGAGAGTTGGAGGTGGTTGATGGTGAGTCCATTTAAAACCATCGAGTTGTGTATTTTGAAAGGTGCTGCTCCTCTAGGGTTTGTGTGGAGGCGGAAACCAAAACCAAAAACTGCCAGGGCTGTGGTTGATTTGTGCAGGCTTGGCCCGGTCCCCTCGGCCTCCTGTGTCATAGGCCTTCCTAGACACGTAGCAGGTTCAATGCCAAAAGGACCATTTGGACAGTCACGCTGTTCACAGAAGGCACCAGGGGGCTCCAGGCCTCCTGGGCTCAGAGGTGCCTCCCTCTGCTCCCCACTCTTACATTTTCAGAATTGGGCAGTGGGAAAGGTAGGAGGAAAGAATCTGCTCTAGACCCTCCGTGGGAGAAAGTTGGGAATCTGACGTCCTCCGTCAGGGAGTCTGGGGAGTTGCCTTCTGGGTAGATCTCAAGAAGAAAAGCTGGCCCTTACCTTGCCAAGGGGGTGTCACTTTTGCCAAAGACAGTGTGATTGCCATGGAGCCAGCCATTTTAAGAAAAGAATCCTACAAGTAATAGGTGCTCCGTGTGGGGAAAATAGAAAATACACCGTCCTTTTGTTTTAAAGAAGCAAGGAGCGATGGTGGTGATGCATACTGTTTTGTAACCTGTAACGTGCATGCCAACAGTCCTGTGTCTTGATAATCACGGTAATGGTTTCCTACTGTCCTGCACATATCCATTCATCTCTCCCGTAAGCCCCGATGGGTCTACTTGTGCACCGGGATGCGCCTTTTGCCTCCCACGCTTGGTCGGGGGACTGGGCCCCCATCTGAAGGACCTTCTGGGGACCACAGGCAGAAGCGAGTAACGGAGGTCCAGCGCATTATCGCCTTTTACCTGTGGCTCCTTCTGTCAACAAGGCCAACTGGGCTGGCCAGGCCCTTTCCCAGTGGCGGTGTACTTGGCCGTTCCAGGCCAGCTTGCTTGCGACGCTGGGAACACAGCCAGTCCTCGCATGTGATCTTCTTAAAAGCTGTTTCCCTTTGGTTTTCTCCAGCCTTGCAAACGGCCACTCGCCCTGGGCAGGATCTGGGCAGGTAATTTACTTAATGAATGGCCCCGCCCGGGGCCCGGTCAGGCCAAGGAAAATAAGGCATCGATTTATTTGCCAAGTTAAAACCCAGAGTCAACTAGCAAGTTAAGCATCTCCATATGTTAATGTCCCAGGGCCGACTAGGGGGAAGGTGTCCTAGAGGAGAAGGACCCCCGACAGGTAGTAGGAAAAAGGCTTTTCTTTTGGAACTAACTTCTGCAAACATTAGGAAAAGTTACTTAGCCATGGGATTGCAGGTTTGGGTCAGACAAAATGTTCCCTGCCCCCACTAGGAGAAGATCCATTACAGATTGGAAATGACTTTTTCTCTAAGTGCCCATTGTCAGATGGGATACACATTCCCCTCAACCAAACAAATATAAAATGCTTCCAGCCTCTGCTTCGGCTTTTCTATTACTGTTTCACAGGACTCCAGAGAGTTTTAAGATAGCAATTTGATTAAGCTTATGGGGAAGATCCCATCAGATAACATTCTTTTTCTGCAGGTAGAGATAATGTGTTCAAGTATTAAGTATGTTTCAAAGGTAATCATCTTTTCCATATTCATTTTAGTTACAGGAATTGAAAAGGGGGAGACTTTGTATCTGAAAAGCGGCCCCCTGGGCCCTAGAGTCGCTCTGACTTCTCTCCTCTGGGAAACACTCTTGAGGCTTTTGACAAATGAATGAGCACCAAGTGTTTTTCTATTCTGAAATGCCTTGGGATTCCTGTCTCCAGAGAGGTGATCTGGAAGGCGGGGTCTTGGTCTCGGCCAAGGCTGCCTAGCCCAGATTCCCAGCCTAGAATGCTTCTGGGCTCCCCAGCCTCCGTTCCTGGATGCCAGGGGGAGGCCTGGTTTCTACTCAGAAAGAGGACTTGCCTCCTCCTGCGGCGAGTCATTTTACCACCTCCCCACCTTGCAGAAGCAGGGCCTGCGATTACCATTTCCATGTACTCGGCCCTGTGCTGGGACGTGTACGTATCAGGAGAGGGTAACTCGAGGGCTACGATCCTAACCTTTGTCGACTTCCAGACTTCAGAAGCTAGAGCAAGAGGCATTACGGAGGGTGGTTTTGAGTCTCAGAGAGGTTCAGTGATTTGCCTGGGGTCACACAGCAAGTTAGAGAGACACACTGTGCGCCCTAGCACCCAGGAATCTTGGTCGAGGACCACTCTTCTTGTCCCTCAGGGTATCCACAACTCTGTCATCTCCAAAAAATAATAGCCTTCCCCCTTTCCTGTAAATCTCCCAGGTCGGAGATTCTGTCCCACGGGGCCCTCCTTGGCAGTCCATGCCTCAGGGTCTCCAGGGCGGGTTTCCAGGCTCCGCATGGGCCTGAGGCTCTGGAGTTCCTCCGGCCTCGTTCTGCCTACCTCCTGTGCTGTTCCGAGCACTCTGAATTTTGGCAAAATAAAAAAATCAGATGCAAATCCCGCCTTTGGAAAACTAACCATCGCTAGGGAGGAGAAGAGTCCTATCTTGAAGAGATTCTAACAGTACCAGGCCGTGGACGTGATACATGCCGCGGGGGTTTGGGGGTGGTGTTTGCAGTGTCTTGCATTCCTCTGCCCGCCTGCAGCCCTGGGCTGTGGCCAGAAACCTACTGTTCCTGCGCGCGGTGTTTCTCTGAGTTAAAGTCCACCTGATCGTCCGGGAACGCGCGGTCAGAGAGGCGCCCACGTGTGGGTCTGGAGGTGACTGACTCTGGGGAAGGACCCCAGGTTGGTGACGGGCAGTGCCCCACGGTCTCAGACCGAGGTGGCACGGAGGGGTGGGCGCCTAGGGAAGGATGCTCTGGTATCTAAAATGCACAGCCGGTGTTGCCTCTTCCGACAAATCCCTTGAAAGATCCTCACTGTCTTACCCCAGCCACCCGTGCAAATCATTTGGAGGAGCTTTTAAGAAAACATACCAAGCAAGGGGCTCGTACCCCAGATCCTCAAACATGCAGACACGGATGTTTCTTGTAGCCTTCGGGAGATTTCGCATGGAGAGCCAGGGTTGATAACGTCTGGATGGGGTGAGATCAGACTCCACTGTATGGAATAGAATATGCCCCCCGACGAAAGCCTCGGGCCCCACCTTCTGCCCTCCCCTACAGCGTGTTTGTCCCGAGCCCCAGTCTGCTGCTGGTTTTCTCCTCCATGCGTCTTCCCCGAGCTCCCACGCGCTCATGTTCCTTGTCCGCCCGGCGTATTTCTTCTCCGCTCCATTGTGTCTGTTACGGACTGGGTGTTTGTGTCTCCCACCCCCCAAGTCATGTGTTGGAGCCTTCAGCTCCAGCGTGATGATGTTCGGAGGCGGGCTCTGTGGGCAGGTTTGGAAGAGGCCGCGAGGTGGAGCCCATATGATGGCGTTAGTGTTCCTCCCAGGACGAGGAGGAGGCTGGCGCTCCCTGTCCTTGCACCAGGTGCGGACGCAGCTAGAGGAGGTTGTCTACAAGCCGGGAGGATGCACCCCCGCCCCGAACTCAGCCGTGCCGTCACCCTGATCTCAGACTTGCAGCCTCCAGACCCGTGAGATTAAATGCCTGTAGTTCAAGGCCCCTGGTTATGGTATCTGGTTATGGAAATGGACAAAGGTGGGGCCCTGCTCTGTCCCACTCTTGCCCCCACTGAGCAGGGGAAGGGGCCTCCTTTTGGTCTTCCGTACCATGGGCACACCACACTTGTAGCACGTGGCCATGAAGCTGTCCGCAAATTAGGGGCGATGTCCGAACCATCACTGGGGCCATGGGCCTGCAGTAAATGTTCGTTAGGCGATGAACTGAAAGCAGAGAGGGAGCTTCCCGGTTAGAAGCGGGAAAGGGGAATCTGTTCTCGTCTGAAGCCACATTTTTTTACTCTTCATTTCCTGGCTACATGTCCTTCGAGAAGTCGCTCAACCTTTGCGAGTCTCAGATTCCTTGTCTGAAAAATTAGAGCGCTGTACTTGCTCTCTGTACCTCGAAGATGGATGTGAGGACTGGAGTGATTTTTTGGAAGGTATTATTCATCTTTGTAAGGCACGAGGCACCATTTGTATTTCAGGTGTTGGTATAATGTTGACATCTCTCAGTACTCTTGGGGGCTTTGTCTTCAGGGCACCCTGAAGGGTACCCCCATGCTGTGCCTTCCCCACCGCCTTCCATTCCAGCTCTTCCATGCGTTTTTCTTCTCTTGGCTTCTTCCGTTGCACCTGCTGTGCCCCCCCCACCCCCGCACAGGTAGTGAGTGCTGTGTGAAAGCAAGCCGACTTTATAGTGTATTTCTGAATCACAGAGAAGGTCGTGAAGGACGCAGCCTGGTCCATTCAGTAATGAAGGATTCCATGGCACATGGAGGGCAGAAATTAGGAGGAGCTGCATCCCGGGATTTTTGACTGAATCTGATCTAAATGGGTCCGTCGGTGAGATAGATCCCATGTACGAGCCCTCCCGGATCCATAATCTCTGGCACAGAGAGAGTCTCAGGAGGAAGAGATTTCCCCGAATGCTTGTCCCTTCTACGTTCATCAGCTGTGATGGGAACGCCGACCACGGGCATAGGTGTCAGCACCGTCCGGGAGCTGCAGCCCCGAGCAGGGCCGTGACAGAGGCGTGCCCTCATCATAGGCAGGAGTGGCAGGTGCCCAGCCCAGATGGGAGCAGCAGGAAGGGATGGCTTAGAGGCAGGAACAGAGCTCCAGCTGAATTTTCTTCTCACTCTCATGCTCTGGGGTAAACTTATGTCGTGGGGATGGCCACTGATGTGCTCCATGCCTTGCAGCATCAACCTTTGTGTGTGTGCATGTGTATGTGGGCTGTGGCTAATCCCCTTCCTTTCTTGGTCTCCTGTTTCTGAGGCTGGTGGTGTCTGGGATTTGCAGCAGGAGGAAGGATATAAAAGGGCAGGACAGGAGACCCGAGTGCCTGGATTCAGAGCCTCTGCATTCCGGAGACCCCCCAGAGGCCTGTGTCCCTGGGCCCTTCAGCTCGGGAAAGCCATTGTGCTCTGTCCTGCCCTCTGACCCCGAGGCTCTGGGAAGCAGCAGGTTGTTGACACTGGGACAATCATTTCTCACAAGGCGACTGCTTCCCTTGGGAGCTCCCCTCTCTGCCTTGGGGTGGTGACTGTTCCCCCAACCAGGAAGGGGGGCGGTGAAGGAGGAGGGAAATTAGCTCTCCGTCAGAGTGGGAGGCAAGGACGGGGCTCCTGGGTTTGAGACCCACACCCACCCCAGGTCCCCGGGCGGCTCCACGGCTCACACGTCTCTCACCTGCCCTGCCCACTCAGAGGCACCCCCATCCCAGGGCTGAGCTTCGGGAAAACAACTCCAGGAGACCTGTTTCTGGCCTTGCCCTCTGGCTGTGGGTCTCCTGCTCACTGGGGAGACCCCTGTGTCTTCCTGGAGGATACCTCTATCTGTCTGTCTCCTGCACTCACAGGAACAACGAATATTCCCGGTCCTGGGGCTGCCACTTCCTAGGAGCAAGCCTTTGGCCAAGTCACCTGCCCTTTTAGAAGTTAATTTCCCTCACTGGTAGAATGGGGCCAAAAAACCCCACACGCCTCATGGGCCTTCTGTGACATTGCGTGGAAGAAGACACGTGCATGCACTTTGCTCTCCGTGAGGCGAACGTACGGCTTGGCACTTGTGGTTTCCTCATAGCCAAGCCTGGCGTTGTATCTGTGCGATTCTTAGAGTTTGTGAGTGTGAGGCTCCGATGCGTTTTCTCCTCCTTTCTCCTTTCTAGAGCATTTCAGAAGCGTTTTCAGAAGGGGGTGCAGTGGGACAGAGGGACTCTTAAAATTTGTAAGTGCCACTTTGCATTCCTTCCACCTCAGTCTCAATAATAAATAACGAACCGCGCGTCCAGGAGCTGGGATGTCCTGTCCAAGCGAACGCAAGGACGCGTCTCCAGCGCTCGGGCGTCCCCATTCAGCGGGCTTGGACGGGACCATTTCTCCAGCAAGGAGCAAAAACGCTCTCTTGCTAAGCTACGGAAAAATCTCCCTTGTGCTTTAATTCTGGAAGAAGTGGATTAGTGTGGCCATATTTAACCTTTGACCCTGACACAAAGGCATTATCAAAATTAGTTACCAAGAGGCTCTGTCTTCCTCCGCCCTGCCCCCATGTCCGTGTTTGCAGGGGCTGGTTTAGGATCTTGGTAAACTCCCTCGGAGTAAGAGCGGCTGTTCAGAAGAACCTTGTTTCCCTAGAGACGCGGGCCTGGCGCTTGCTGCGGGAGCGCAGGGGTCCAAGGTGGGCCGAAGGGCAGAGACGGGGGTCCGCACTGTTGTGGAGGACAGAATTTGTGGGCTGGGCTTACACTTCTTCCTCCGAAACCAGCCTGGTTCTTGGCTTTCTGGGAAACTGGACTTTAGTCAGGAGATATGTGGACGTGCAGACCCACACCCAGCAGAACTTTCTTTAATGCCTCCTTCTACCCGGCTGCTGTAGGACCTAAAGATACCAGTTGATCTGAGGATTAATTTCCAGCAAGTTTCCCTTCTAGACAGAAATCTATGGATGCCGGGGACAGAGTGGGGCTAGATCCGGACCTGAGTCATTTCTCTGGGGTTCAAGTCCGACCCTCCCCACTGTTTAGTCATTGTGGCCTTGGGCAAATTATTTGAACTCGGAGCTCCTCGTCTGTAAAACGGGCATCGTAATAATAATAGTGCCTAGCTCCTAGAGTTGGTGTAATGCCTTTACCAAGTGTCCAGCAACCATCAGCTACTGTGACCACTGTCCTCGGTGTCATCATTATTTTTTTTTTAAGATTTTATTTATTTGACAGAGATCACAAGTAGGTAGAGAGGCAGGCATAGAAAGAGGGGGGTGGGAAGCAGGTTCCCTGCCGAGCAGGGAACCCAATGCGGGGCTCAATCCCAGGACCCTGAGATCATGACCTGAGCCGAAGGCAGAGGCTTTAACCCACTGAGCCACCCAGGCGCCCCGGGTGTCATCATTATTGATCCTTTGTCACCTCTGGGGTCCTCGTCAGCTCCCGCCCCCACACCCCTCCCCAGTCCCGGGCACATGGGGGTTTAATGGGTTCCCTGCCCTGTTNGTGGACGGGAGGGGGAGGGTTGGCTTCGTTTCATACCAGAAGTCCAGCTCGCCGTGGGGGCGCGGGAGGGAGAAGGGCTTTATAAGCTCTCGATGAAAGCTGCGAGACGGGATGGTCAGGGATCCGGCCGGCCCGGTTCAGGATTACGGCCGGCCCCTGGAATGCCGAGGGGGCCTCTTGTAAGAAGCAGTGTCTATCTACAGTGTATGTCTCATAAACCCCGGCGCTGGGGCGAGGGCAGGGGGACTCGCCCTCCTGGCATGTGATTGATTATCTGGTATTTATGCCATTGAGGACTTGTCAGCGGTTCGGGGTCAAAGGGTCATCTCATGTGTCTTGCCGCCCATCCACCTCCTTTTGTACAGTGTGGACCGGGGGAGCTGTGCACAAAACGGCTTTTTCTTTACCTTGGGAAAAGGGGGAGGGGGTGGGGGGGGAGTGTCAATGAAATTTTTTTTTCAGCTTTTTCTGAATAGTGTCCTTTTAATTCTAAAGAACTTTTAATTAAAAGTAGCAGGAAAATTCATCTTGAGAAGGTTTAACTTACCTTAACAGATACTTTTGTGTCCCAAGAAGCTGGGAGTGACTTTCTAAAAAAAAGAAGAAAAAAAAAAAAGTAAGCGAGGGTTTTTGTTGAGCCTCTCCCCCTTGCCAGCATCTTCCAGGTCCTCCGGAGTGTAGCCAAGGGAGGGACCACAGTCCCTCGGGGCCAGCTTCCTCCTTTGCTAGATGAAGAAACCGAGTCCTGAGTCGCACCCCCAGCCCTTCCCCGAAGTTTAGAAGCCAAGTGAGCTTTGACGTGATGCCACTGTTGTTGTTTTCGAATCCTGGGTGTTCGAGACGGGGGACCGCTCCTGGGGGGCCGCCTGGTTCATCTCCGCGCCTCCCAGCAGGCGGTCTGTGCGCCCCTGTCCTACGGGAATTGCTCTGTGTCCCCTTCCTGAAAACCTGCAGAGAGAGAGGCTCCCTTCCTCTGTGGACAGAAAGCAGCAGAACTCTGCCCCCAAGTCCTTGTCCCTCTGGCGGTCTCAGCGTCCTTCTCTTGAACAGGTCACTTTGTCTTCTCCTGCTGTGGCTCAGGAGTGGCCCAAGGGGAAAATGTCCCTCCGTCCACCCACACGCTGACAGGAGATGGGTCGGGCCAGGACCCCTCAGTCTGTGTTCTGCCACCTCGGGGGCTTGCTGCTGCAGGGAATCCTTCACCCTCTAGAATCTCACCCAGGCCCCTCTGCTGGTGACGACCCGGGATCCTCAAGGGAGACCTTGCTGGGACGCTGCCCAGGGCTGTCAGCTCATCGAACCGTGGGAGAAACCCGGGCAGACGTATTATTTGCCTGGAGTGTGTTATTTGTGGGAGTCATGGGAAACTCATGTTCCCCATATTCCTTGTTTTGTCCTCGTCTCCCCCGCCCCAAATTAAAAAAAAAATGAAATACAAAGAATCGTCTTCCAAAGAAGAGCTTTAGAAATCCTAATTCCTTTCTATTCCCTCCATTCCCATTCAAGTTAAATTAGTGAATGCTAATTTGGACTGATGGGGCACTGCTGTGAGGGAGAGGCTGAAGTGGGGCAAGATTTGATTCTTGCTCCCGAGAAGAGAACCCGACCCATACCGAGTTCTTCAGAATTTACTGAGTGCCACGGACTGCGCTAGTCTTTTCCTTCGTCCTTCTGTCAGCTTTTTATTTTTTTTTAAAGATTTTATTTATCTATTTGAGAGAAAGAGAGAGCATGAGAGGGGAGAAGGTCAGAGGGAGAAGCAGGCTCCCCGTGGAGCTGGGAGCCCGATGTGGGACTCGATCCCATATCTCCAGGATCACGACCCGAGCCGAAGGCAGCTGCTTAACGAACCGAACCACCCAGATGCCCCTATGCTTCTATCAGCTTTTTAAAGTGAACATTCTTGTTTCCAAGATGAGCAAGAGAAGGACAGCTTTCCCTGTGGTGTATCGCTGATAACCATTATAGCTACTATTTCTCGAACATTCACTCTATGCTGGGTGCATTAGCCTCCTTGAGGCCGCATGAAACCTCTGCAACGTAGGTATTGTCACTACTCTGATTTCACAGAGGATGACTTAGGCACAGAAGAGTTAGGTAACTTGCCTGAGGTCACACAGCAGCGGTAAGTGACCGAGCTGCCTTTGTGCCACCACGAGTGCGTGCCGAGTTCACAGTTCACCTGCTTTACAGGTGAACTGCTTTATAGTTCACAATCCACCTGCCTCTGGAGGTTTCCGAGCAGGGCTGAAGCTCATAGCTTTCAGACGCCACTGCTCATGTGGTGTTTTCCCACTATCCTAACGTAAATTTGCTGGGAGACACTAGATCTGGACATATATAAATCAGCCAGAGACCAGTAAAAAAGGTCACCGTGTAATCAGATGCCAGCCTAGGTGGTGCATGGAGAGGAATTTAGAGGAGGAATATGTTAACGAAGACAGTGTTGCGTCTCCTGTCTGGAAGCCCACGGTAAGAGCAGGGTGTCTAATTCTTCTCCCTATCCCCAGGATATAAGCCAGGGCCTGCTACACATCAGTGTCCCACACACGCTGGTTAAACCACCACTGAAGGTTTCACGGGGGAGGCGGGGTTAAACCGAATTTACCGTTTAGGATAGTGATGTTGAGAATTTGCTTTTTTGCGTGCCGACCGGGTGCCTAAGTGCTTGGCGAGGTGTATTATTTATGCTGTACTTAACCCTTTACAACGGCCCTGTGGCCATTATCATCTCCAGGGTAAACAGAGGCCCAAGAGAGGTGCTCTGTATCTTGCCTGAGGACTCAAAACCTCTTTTTTTTTTCCTTCCTAGACTTCAAAATCCATTTCCTTTCTGAACACGGGGGGGAAAGGACCAGCAAAGGGGAGAAGACAGAAGGGAGTGGGGCCTGCTGGCAGATGCTCCATCAGATCAGGGCCCTGCAGTGCCAGGGGGAGGATGGTGTCCACTTTCTTTTCCTGCTTGTGGCTGGGAGTTGCCTCTTTGATATAAGGATTTCTGGGATCCAGAAACTTAACTGTGTCCAGTTAATTGAATTTATAATTCAGCACCAAAATGCTGAAAAGAATGGTCTTTTATGTCCCTTAATGAGTGCTATAAAAACAAGTGGTGAATCTAATTTTATGAATGATCCTTTATGACTTACCTGATAACTAGTAGTTGTTCAGCACAAAGGACTCATAACTCAGTGTGGACCGCAGCCGGCTGCATGCAGTGAAAGGACTTGCTTTGAAGTCGCCATCTTGCTCTTGTCGAGTGGCCTGGGATTTGGTTGTTCGCTTCTCCACTCTCCCCTTCTGGTGGAGGACCAGGCAGGCTGGGGGGAAGGTGGAGACGGGTCACCTGGCCCATCGGCTCGGGCTAACCAGACCCTCGCACCTCTTGGAGTTGGCTCTTACCAATAGGAAGGATGGAAAAACATGGCGGCTCGTGGTGGCTCATGCCCATCTCTCTCTGGTGGACGATATCTCCGCCTAGGTGCTACTCGGGAAGAGAATAGAAAGGGAGAGAAAGATGCCCAAGGGAGGTAAGAAAGAACGCCTTGTATTTTTACCCTACAACAAGAGGCAGTGAATTAAACAAACACAAAAAAGGCGGGAGATTGAAGAGAAGCTTAGGTCAGATGTTGGTGAGAACTTTCTGCATTGAAAAGATGTTCCTAAAAAAGACCGGGAAACTTCCATCTCTAGAGCTGCTTCTATTGAGTTTGTGCGCATATGTGTGCCTTTAGCTCTTTATAGTTCTGGGGGGGGGTCATCTTTATATTATTTAAAAGTCGAATGATGTTGTGATTACGAATCTTACTAGGAATAGATGCTGGCCGTACACTTCAAGCATCATCCATGAACGTGGTTTCAGAAAGGTTGGTGACTCCCATCTGGGAAGCCAGAGGCAGGGGGCTGGACTCAGTGGCCAGTCCCTGACCGTGGCCCCAACCCAGAAATGGAACAGCCTTTGGCACAGGGAAGCCTTGAACGCAGCAGCCGGGGAGGGAGTGTGAGAGCATAGATGGGGGAAGGCCAGGGTAATGCTGTGCTTCCGCTTGTTAGCATGTTTCCTGCTCTGCCTCAGGTACGAACAGGCCCTGCCGCCCTGAGCAAACCTTCCCAGGAGGCTGCTGCGCTGTGAAGAGTACACTCCCCTCCCTCTCTTAGGGAGCCCCCTCTCCCTCGTACGCACTGCACCTGTAAAGCCTGCTGCCTTGGTCTGTTGGGTGGGTGGGGAGAAACGAGAAAATGTCTCTGGCCTGGGTGCTGATGACTTTCTAGCAGAGCCAGGGTGGGCGGGGTGAGTTGGGACACTCGTTGCCCGTGATGTGAGTCTTGCCTCAGCTGGCCTTGTGCCCAGACTGGCTGGTGGACTTCCCTCTCCCTTGTCCCCACCTTCACCAGGCAGGCAGATGAATTGCTGTTAGGGTCAACAGGGGCTCTGACTTGGTTCTAGTCTTTGGTCAGTAGGAGGCTGGGTGACAAGGACAGGGAGAGGCACAATGGATGACCTTTTGCAGGGGCAATGCCCACCCAGCTGATCTGGAAAAAGCTGTTTGGGCCCCAGAGAAACCTGACAAAACGTGGTGCTGTCAGCCTACAAATGTCCACACTGAAGGTGGCCGGTAGTGTGCCTGCACACACACACATGTTCATTTGACTGATGAATTCTCACTGGGCTGGCACGTCCCTAAATGACCCCCCACTCCTCTTATCTTCAGGGGAACTGAAACAGATGGCCATTCAGCCATTCAGCATTCATTGCATGACTCCTGTGTGCTTAAGCTGGAGAACCCTAAACGAATAAATCCCGGGGTCTTGATTTGGGGAACGCAGAGGCGGGAAGACAGACCCATAAGGGGGTGATTATAATGGACGGTGCAGGGTGGAGATGTTTGCATCCAAGGTGCTGGGGGAGCTCAGAGGAGGGGTACACGGTGGATGCCCAGGGGACGGGTAAGTCTTCGTAAAGAAGACCTCATAGGGTTTTGAAGGAGCAGAAATCTACCACAAGGAGAGCTGGTGGAGAGGGCGAACTGTGTGTGTTTGGACACGGCGGTGGGGGGCGCTGAAAGCATCCCGTCTGAGGTCAGGCAGAGGGGGTTGGAAGGGCAAGTGGGCCCAGAGCACAGAGGCCTTGTTAGGCCACCTTAAGGAGCCTGGATTTTATCTATAGATGACAGGGAGTCCTGAGAAGACTTTACAAGGAAGTTGGGTTACCAGATGAGATCAGTTTCTGGTAGGCCGCCACGGTGGTCGTGGGGAGCAGGGGCGTGTCAGATCTGAGGCCGATGAGCCCCGTCCAGGCGCCCCCCTGCCAGGATCCTGGCGAGGGATGCTGGTGGCTTGGGTGAGGCGGTGCCTTCCTGGAATGAGAAGGAAGGGACACGTTAGGGAATATTTGGGTGATGAGAAATTAGCCAGAGTGGGATGCGTGGGGAAGGAGGACCGAGGCCTCGGGATCACAGCCAGCCGTCTGGCATAGGTGACAGAGTGGACATTCATGCTGAGAACGGAGAGATCCAGAAAGCGGAGCTGGTTTGGGAGGAGGAGACGTGGGGTTCAGGCTTAGACACGTTGAGGGGGCCGTGGAACACCCAAGGGAGGTGTGGATTTATGGAGTCAGCACTCCGAAGTCCAGGCTGGAGGGGCAGGCGTTAGCCTCCGAGTGGTCACTGGGGCTGCGGGAGTGGCGTCCCCTGGGAAGCACTGGGGGGCGGAGGCACAGCAGGCACAACGCTGGGGGCAAAAGGCCCTGTTCAGCAGGGAAGGGCCCCGGCCCCAGCCAACCCTCGGGCTTCACAGAGAGGAGCCCAAGGCCTTGGGCGGAGAGGGCTTCCTTCTGGAGGCTGGTGGTCAGTCCTCCGTGCGGTTCTGGGTAAGTTCGTGCAGAAGGACCTGCCTGCCGCCAGACCTCCCTGGAAACCTCCCAAACCAGGTGTGTCCTTCCTGCCCGCCCCATGGCCCCACGCACGCCTCCTCCCTTTGCTTGCGTCCCTCCTCTCTGAGATCCAATCTGCTTGGTTCTGTCTCGTTTTCTGGAGGGAATCTAAGCACCCTGGTCGCATCACAAGGAAGCAGAACATTTGGGTTTTACTTTGCCTGAAGCCTCTTCCCCTCGCTTCCCCTTCTCCCCCACGGACCCCGCAATGAACGGTTCTTTTGGGCTGTGTGTCCCACTGTCCCCCCACGCTCTCCTCCAGTGGCTTGGCACTTTGGGACCAGCTGCCAGAGTGATTGACATAAAGCCAATCTATAAATAAAGTCTTTCTCTTTTCTCATAAAGACTTTGTGGTGGAGTTTGCCTTCAAGGTCAAGGCCAGACCTTTCTAAATAAACACATATCAAAGGATCATTAGCAAAGCAGCACTGTTAAATTGAGATATTAACTTCTGTCAACTGCTTGTTTCTTTTTTGTTCTGTAACTCATGACTGCAGTAGGTTTTTATTATTTTGTCCTTAGGCAGTAGCATCTGGCTTCTGTAGAGACTGTAAAAATTAAAAAGCAACACAAATCATTGCGAGAGAAAAGCAGTAAATTCAATGATAAGAATTTAAAATTAAAATGTTTCAGCGCTTTTATATTCTGCAAAACATGAAATGAATGAGTTTCCTGCCTGTTGCCATAAACCTAACCCAGCTAATCGTCCGCTTGACTTTTTTTTTTTTTTCTGTCCTGTCTCCTTCGCTCATCACCATCAATTCTGTCTTGGCACCAGGCGAAGCATAAAGTAAAGGCTCGCGTGTGTGTGGTGCATGAGCGTATGTGTACGTGTGTGTGCACGCACGAACATGTGAATGTGTAATGGAGTTCGGGCAGATGCATGGAGACCTACCCTATTTGAATGGAGAAGACAAGACCGGGGTCATCCAGTGGGAGCCAAGGTGGGGAGGGGAGGGGTGCAAGACCAGCCCATCCCTGTGGATCAGAATTCTCCAGTCAAGCACGAGAAACAAAAAGAGCAAAGCAACCGCAGTCAGACCCAAAGATCACAAACAGAAACAGCAACTTGTAGCATCCAAGTGAAAGCCTAAAAAGCAACTTCCTGGGCAGGTGCGAGATGTGGGGTTGGGCTCTGAGCAGGTCCTGGCTCCTTCCCATCCCAGACAGAACCAGGTCTTTGAGTAGAGCGCCGGGGAAGAAGCAAGCATTTTAGAGTCTCTATTTCAGCCAGAAGAGTCGGGGCTTCTGAGCTGGGGTCATTCAAGGCTGGCTGGAGCTGGCTCCGTGCTAGGCTATGAGGGAGCGAGAGCAGAAGATCCTTTCTTCCCTGCTTTTGGAGGGACTGTCGCTTACAGAGAAAGCAGGTGGGCCACTCCTGTGTCAGAAGCTAGCAGAGAGCGGGGGGCCGCTGTGACGAGGCCAGCGGTGGTGTTACACAGACACAAGTGTTGTGGTGGTGCACAGGGCGTGTGTGGTTCTCGGAGTGCCGTGGGGCCGGTTCACAGACGGCTTTGAGGCCGTGAGGCGCTCGGAGCTAATTCTGGAGTCCGGCTGGCTTGCGGCCTGGAGGCCCCGGGCAGTGTGGGCAAGCGTTGCTGGGAGCGTATCGCTTCCTGTCCCAACAGGGCAGTGGGGGGTGGGGGACAGGTGCCCTTTCACGCAGCCTGTCCCAGTGCGACTGCTGGACCCACAGGCACGAGGGCAGAGCTCTTTGTCCCGGACGAGCTTCTCCAGACTCGGAGGAGGTGAGAAAAGAGAGCCAGTCCTTGGCCTCCGTCAAAGGGAATGAAGGAAAGTGTGAAGATGAGGGGACGGAGGGGTCGAGTTAAGAGGGTATGACTAATAGGGCCGGTCATTCACGCAGGAGAGCACATTGTTCTCGGCGCCCAGATGGTCCTTGGAATAAATCAGCTCAGGCAGAGGCCGACTTCCTGGACGGGGACGTTTGGGCAGCGGCTCGCCTGCGCTTCTCTCCCGACGGAACCCGGGCCCCGGGCGTCCGGGTCTCTGCTGGGGGCGCCGGCGCGGGAGCATTTCACAGCCCCTGGCGGGGAGAGGGTGAGGCGTCGGGCGAGGTGGGTGCAGAGGGACTTGTGACTCGGAGCCCGATCGCTCCTCCCCTTCAGGCTCCAGCCGTGAGAGTTTTCTCAGTGTCCCTTAAGTCTGTCCCTTCCGTAGACGGAAGCTTCTCGAGGGCAGGGACTGCGTCCGATGCGTCAGCGCGTCCCCAGGCCCCGGGGCACGGTGGCCAGTTCAGGCAAGGAGCCGAGTCCTGTCGGTGCGAGGAAAGCTCTAGCAGCGTTCTCGTATTGCTCTGTCGCCTCGTGGTGAGCACCCGCTAATCAATTAATCAAGCTCATCCTTAATTAGTATGGAAGCAAATCACTCAATAGTCCAGCCATTCCTCACGCAGCCCCCATCTGGGGGCAGGTATGAGGGCTGACCGATGGGGGGGAGGGACACCCACCATAGCAGTCACCGAGAAAGTTCTGGAAGGTGCAGAACCTTGTCATAAACATGGCCCCGGGTGGACGTCTTTGCGGTTTCCCTGGTTGAAGATTTGCAGGCACGTGGAAAAGAGGTGAGCGTGACCGCTTTCCTAGAACAGAGGCCCCCGCATCACAGAAGAGCCAGCCCTGGCCCCTGGCAGGCCCTGTTGTCCCCGTCCACAGGCTGCACGGCTTCCTGTTCCTTCAGGGACTCCATGTAGGCTCTTAGGAGTGAGGGGAGGAGGTAACCAAGCAGCCCCATTCCTGAGTAAAGAAGAATCCAGCAGATGCTCCCTGGAGAGAGTTGTCTTTCTCTGAAGGTGGCAGCGAACAGGAGCGCTCTGTCCTTGCCTTCAGGGCCGGCTGCACAAAGCTGCCCACCCCGCCCCAGGACAGTGCTATCTCTGGGGTCTTCGTCCCTTGGAGAATGAGCTTCTTTGGGGGAATCCAGCCAGATCCTGCTTGTTCAAAGATGACAGAAGTTGCTTTGTCTAAAATTAGCTATCAAACCAGTGGCAGCTGAGGTCGCTACAGATAACTTATGTCTGGATGCGCTGAGGTAGAAAGCATTGCAGGGAGTCCTCGGGTGTCCCCTCGACCACACCGCCGCCTTCTCAGGTCTTCCTGATTTCCTTCACCCTCGCTGCGTTCTCTAGAAGAGCCAAAGCTTACAAGCTGCCAAAGAATCATCGCTGGGAGGCGTTGGGCTGGGGGAGGTGGCAGGGGTCTGTCTCCTGTCCATCTCCCGTGTGCTTTCTTCTCTGGGCCCCGTGGATGAAGAGGTGGCCTTTGGGATTCTCCAGCTGTGTGGCGTTACCAGGAAGCGAGTCTTCTCTCAATAAGCCACTGTTTGAGGAAAGCCACTGCAACGGATGGCCCCGGGGAGGAGGAAGGAGAGGGGAAGGAGGGGTGCAACGTGTGGCCTGGGGAGTGTTTGGAGAGTGGAGGAGCTGAGGAGGGATGAGGGATGGGTAAGTGCTGCCAGTAGACCCACGTCATGGGAAGTGCTAAGGTCCCAAGATGTTCCCCGCATGGACTGCTTTTGTGATACAGGACACACCTGGGTGAGGGCTGGTGGAGAGACGTTCCTGATGTGGACATCTTTGGCAGGATGGCATCTGTTTTTTCTTGCCTTTGCCACTAATTCCAGAGGCATGGAGAATTCCACCGTGCTTCCATCTGAGCTCAGAGGGGAATGTTTTGAAGGTTCCTCAGTCCTTTCAGTGACCTTTGCCAGACTCTTCGAAATCCACGATGGCTCTAAACCGAATGAACAGAAACTCTCATCTGTGTTTTCGAATTCTGAGTGGCCCCTTGTACTAATTCCCCACATCCCAGCTCCCCACCCCTCCCCGAGACAGGAAAGAAGCATAAAGATGATTGGGTAAACGCTGGTCATCTTTCTCATTGTTAGGGGTTCTTTGAATTTGACAGGGGGGGAATCAGGAAGTAAGAGTGAGCATGGTGTCGGGGCACAAGGAGGGACCTGATGGGCAGGCCACCTTTGCCTGCAAGCTAGCGAGTCCTGGGGCTACCTGGGTTGTCACCTCTGCTTACAAGGACACCTGCACTGCATTCACCGATGACAAGGCCTCCAGCTCTAGAGACACAAGAACTGGGGTTTGGGGTCAGAGCCAAAAGTAGCACTGAACCCAAATCAGACAAAAGCCTGTTCAACTCTTTAAGAGAGACCGATCTTGATTTTCCTAGCAGGACGGTACAGGAGGTCACAATTCATGTGCATGTTAGTGACATGGGTTTGGCATCTCCATTAGCCCTATTTTAGGGGTTTTCCAACTGCTGTGGAAATGGAGTCTCTAAATAATATATTATATACAGTCACCACCTAAAAATGGACGAAACCCTCCACGAGTGTGATTTTAGCGGCTCACGGCCCGGGCGTACAGGGCTCTGATGCTGGGGCTTGCCTGTGTGTCTGCGGGCAGCTGAGGGAGGAAGTGGGAGAAAGCATGTACCAGGTGCATCTGCAGGCTTGGGTCCCTGTCCCGTCGGTGGCCGAGGGATGTGCCAGATTTGACTTCAGGTCCTCAGCTATGGGTACTTGCTGGCAGCCGGCTCCCGGCCATGGCCACGGAGTGGTATCTGGGAGCTCCACGCGGCAGCCCTCCACTGCAAGGTCTGGATCCTCCACTGACGGGAATGACTTGCCATCTCGAATAGACAGCTGGGTTGTTCTATCCTGGCTACCCCTTGAATGATGGCTTCCAGGCTGGGGGGAGCGGCCACGCCCAGGAGAGTCCACACTGGTTCTGAAGCATGTGGCGTGGGTACGTGTGCACACTTAACTGTCATGCATGTTAAAGACACAGGAACATACAGGCCCAGAGCCCGCCACAGGATCCGGGCTGGTGCAGGTCAGGGTGGGGTTGGGAAGGGTAAGGAGGTGTGTTTCCTTGAAGTTGGTCTAAGAGTCAAAGATGAATGGCTTGGGCTCGAGAAATCATAATCTGTCAAGGCCAGTGGCCCAAGTCCACGGAGGTATTCATAGGTCACATTTATTTTTTTTTTTAAGATTTGATTTATTTATTTTAGACAGAGAGTGACAGTTGGGGGAGGAGCAGAGGGAGAGGGAGAGGGAATCTCAAGCAGATTCCTTGCTGAGTGTGGAGCCAGACACGGGGCTTGATCCCACTACCCTGAGATCATGACCTGAAGCCAAAATCAAGAGTCAGACGCTTACCGACTGAGCCACCCAGGTGCCCTGGGTTACATTTTTAGGTATTCATTTGCTTATTTATTTATCCGTTCGGTAAATGCCTATCAAGCACCCACAAGGTGCCCAATCATATATTAGGTTCTGGGAACACAGTGCTGAGGAAAACAAACTCTTCTGTTCACAAAGCTCACGCTGCATAGGGAGACAGGGAAGTAAGTGGACACGTCACACGCGGGATAAATACAGGTATATTGGAGGTGTAAGATGTTGGAAGAGCACACGTGAAGGCCTCCATCTGGGGAGGCCTCCTGGAGGTGGTGTTATCAAAGTCATTATGTAAAAGGAGCGAATGGGAGAGAAAGGGAAGAATGCCAGCCTGGGGTCAAGATGGGCTAAGGTCCAGAGCTGGGAGAGAATCAGGCAAGTTCTCGGAACTGCACACGGGAGTGGGGAAGGTGCACAGACCAGAGGCTGTAGAGGTAAGTGGGCGTAAAGTGGGAAGGCCCCAGAAAACCACGTTAAGTAGCTCTGCCTTCCTCCTGAGGGCAAGAGGGAGTCATTAGAAGGTCTTAGTCTGGGGAGTGACATGAGATTAGGTTTCAGAAAAACAATTGACACTACAGGGCTGTGAACGGACGGGAGGCAGGGAGATGAGTTAGGATAATATTGCCACCATCTAGGTAAGAAGGTTTGGCAGCTTAGAGGGAGAAATCAAGGGTGGCGACCCCTCCTTGCTCGGGCAGTAGGATGACGGCGCAGGGTCTCTTGCCTGCAATGGGGAACGCAAGAGGAGAGCAGAGCTTTTTTGTTACTGCGCTCATTCGGGTAATGAACAGTTTTGATGTTACAGCAGGAAGATGTCCAGTGGGGAGCTTTTGGGAGGCATTTGGGTCTACGCTTGTGTGGGGATTTCGGAAGAGAGAGACCCTCTGGACGTGTGTATTTGGGAGTCATCAGCATGTAAATGGTCTCGGAAGCCCTGGGAGTCAGTGAGCTTGTAGAACAAGAGTGTATTGAAAGAGAAGAGAGCTTAACCCAGAATCCGGAGAAGCCCCCACATGGTGCCTCTCCAGAACAGTCGAAACCCACATGGAGACTAGAAAGGGATTACTAGAAGAAATAGGAGGGAGCCCAGGAGATTGTGGTGTGAAGGAAGAAGTTTCAGAAAGGAGAAAGTGGTCATCAATCTTAATGCTGCTGCTGAGGAGTCCCCTAAGGGGAAGACGAGAAAATGTCTGTTGGATTTAGAGACACCTGGGGGTCACTGGTTGTCAGGAGCGGACGGTTTTGGGTTTTGTGGGACAATGGAGGAGACGATGGTGGGTGGAGGGTTTAATGAGCCTCGGGAAGGAGAGGCAGTACGTCCAGGCGGCCCTCAGAGTGGAGAGGCGGAGGAGGTAACCGAGGCAAGGTTGGGTTCGGCACGGTGGGAGCCATGGAAGGATAAGGGGCCGGGGAGTCTGGGAATCATAAGGAAGCAGCTGGGAGTTGACGCGCGGGCCTGGAAGTATGGATGGAATGGAGTTAGCGGGAAGGGAGGGAAGAGCATGTTGGGCTCTTTGGAGATCAAGGACCTGTTCCGGATGGGAGAACTTGAAGGGTGGGAAGGAGGTTTACATTTATTCTTTAGAGGAATCGCTCTGTTTGGTGATGGAAGGCCCGGAGTGCTCTCTGAGCACCTCCCACTCTGGGCCTGGTGCATTCTAGTTTGTGGCACCTGTTACACCACCGTCTGCTGACTTGCACACCTGTCTTCCCACGGCCCGCACCCCGTCCCCTGGAGCATCGTTCTCCCCAGCTCCCGGGTCTCTCGGTTCACTGCCGTCTGGCAGCGCGGCAGACACCTTCCCTGTATGCCCTGCCGACTTCCCAGCAGCTTGCACGTGGGTATTGTGACTCTAGTGCAGACAGGGACCTAAGACCCAGAGCTTTTAGGACATGCATATGACTCTGTGACTGGAAAAGAAATGGCAGAGACAGGATCGGAACCCAGGTTTGGTCTGACGGCAAAGTCCGGGCTTTGGGCTGCACACTTCTTGGTGGCAGGAAGCATCTTGGCATGGCAGCCTGGGGACTTGATGGCTGCCCAGAAAGGGAACTCAAAAAACGTTGGTTGTATGAGTGAGCAAGGTTAGGCCTGTGTGGTGCCCCACACAATGTTCCACACTGCGTCCCGGCGGAAACAAAACCACCAGCACCCCGAGAGAGAAATGCGGGTCACTGGAAGGCAGGAGAAGAGGACAGGAAGATGTGGCGATTGCCCAAAGCTGGTGCTCGGTGGACAGGACGGAGGAGTCTCTTCCGGCCCCTGTGTTTAGGGGGCAGGCCCCCGTCTCCGCAGGGAGTGGCCCAGAAACTCCAGACGAGGAGCTGAAGGGGGAGGGACCCAGGAACCAGAATTCACACGGGAGGAAAGGAGAACCCCACACCACGAAGGGGCAGTCCACTTTGCGTCTCCTTTTTAGCACTTGAGCTGAGAAGTTTCTCTCCAGCCCTTCCTCCAGATGTCACGGGCACGGGTGCGTGTGCGTGTGTGGGTGGCGAGGGGGAGGACCAGGCTGCCCGGCCGTTGTCCGGGGAACACGCCCGACCATCCGAGGTGGCCTCGAGGCCCAGGCTCCCGTCCGCCGGGCGCGCCGCCGCCTCGCGGCTGGGGTAGTGTCCTGAGTCAGGGGTGCAGCCCACCCGCAGGGCGCGCGCTTCCGGATCTGGGGGAGGCGCGAGAGTCTGGTGCGTGCTGCTTTGTTTCTCTTTCTTGACCGTAATCCAGTTCCTCCCCCACCCTCTCCGAATAACAGAAAGGAGCATCTCCTCCTCCCAAGCCCTCAGAGACATGATGTGCCCCCTCCTCAGGGCTCCGGGGCGCCCTCTCCTCCCTTGTCTAGTCAGCAAGCCCGTCAACTCACCGTCCTCCCTCTGAGCACCCTCGCCAGCCCACTTCCTCCCCGGGGGGCAGGGCATGAGGCCTCGTGGGCCAGGGCGGGGTCATCCCCGAGGACCGCAGGGAAGTCCTGGGGCCCGAGGGTGGTGGCCCGTCACCCTCCATTTTCCACATCACACCCGCTGCCGCCACAGCGCGTCCCTGACCTGTCCGCTTCTGAGACCGCGCCCCGGGGAAGCAGGGGGTGGCAGGTGGGCGAGCAGGGGCAGCAGATGGAACCCCCTCCGGCCGTAGGAGCTTTAAAGGATCACGGAGCCTATCCTCTTTCTATCACGGATGAGATTGAGGTCCAGAGAGATGAAATGCCTTTGTTTAATCCCTCGTCCGCCCCTTGGTCCCTCCCTCTACCCAGGAAATTCTCATCAAACACCTGTCAGGCCCAAGGGGTCCAGCGGGGTGCGAGAGAAAGGAGGCCCTGCTCTCAGGTGGCTTTCATTCTGATGGGAGAAGGAGATTGTAAACCTTGAACTTGAAGCCACTCACCCAAGGCCGGCTGGTGTCAGAGCTGAGAAGTCTGGACCTCCTGCCGGGTCCTGTCCAAGGACCGTACATGGTCACTCCCCACTTCCTGGGGGACATTGAGTTCTGTTTTTCAGTCCAGATGGAAAAGTGGGGAAGGAGTGAAACTGGTGTTTAGTCTGGATACGTCTGGGCAGCAGAGGGGTTCTGGGAGGTACAAGTAACTTTGACTGGTCGAGACTAAAGCTGCTTTTTATTTTGGTAAAATACATAAAACAGAGTTTACCATTTTAACCCTTTCTAAGTGTACATTCAGCGGCGTTAAGCACAACCACATTGTTGGGCAGCCTTCACCACCATCCATCCACAGAACTGTTCCGTCCTCCCAAACTGAAACCCTGTGCCCGTTAAACACTCACCCCCCCAGTCCTCAAGGCAAAGAATTCTCAGTATGTTGTCCTATGGGCCCCGGGGGCCATCTGGGGAAATCCGTGAACTCTTCCTTAGGATGACGTCTCTGAGTGCATACAGTAGAACACCTACGATTATAAATGGAAACTAAATACGGACATCAGAATATTTTTTAAAACTCGTCTGCAGTATAACATATGTGTGATTCTTTGTTATCCTGTTGAGCTCAAGGAGTGGTTGAATACCCGCTGTAGTTTTGCAGGAGTGGCTTGCATAAATATTTCGATATAAATGCAATCCTTCTAAGGCGGTATGCAAATACCTACACTGTCGATGACCAGGTCACAAGTACAGCTAATACAACTGGTCAGTTTTTTGTTTTTTGGGGGTTTTTTGTTTTATTTTGTTTTTTGCTTTCATTTCCTATTGATGAAGCTGCTAAATTTTAGGTAGAGGTTGGTGAAAATAAAGATGCGATTGTTTTCTTCTCCAAGTTCACCAACCTCCTGAATTCTGTCCCTGGACAGCTTGGGGGCTTTGTGGGCTCTAGGTCAGGAAGACAGAGTTTGCCTCGCCTTTTCTGCCTAGAGGGGCAGTGCACGGGGCCAGGAGTGTGCTGATGGGTAGGACGTGGTGACAGAAACCGTCCCTGTGCGTGTGCCCGTGAGGGAGGGAAGGCAGGAGCATCACAGGAACCCAGCCAAGGGGGAAAAGGTGCCCCCATTCTCCCAGAGCCGCCAGCCTGCTGTCTGAGGTGGGCGGGGCCGGTGCCCCCTGGAAGTGTGCCTTCTGGCAGCTTCCCCGCCCCCCTTCCACCCCCTTGTCCAAAGGCTCAATGCAGAAGGGAGCCATATGGTCCTTTGTGGACACATTTTCCCTAGTACAGTATCGTCCTGGTGTGAATACAGGGCCTGGCTCTCCAGTGTCAGCTGTCCCTCCCCTCCCCTCCCCTGCGGCCCCACCCCCCTGCAGCCAGCCCAGAGACGAGCAGGTTGTGGGGGGCAAGCTCTCCGAGTCGGGGAGCCCTGCAGAGTCGGGGTGAGTGAGGAGTCTTTCGGCAACACCCCCCACACACACACTCACACAGAAAACTGTTGAAGTGAAGTCAAATGTCTCAAAGTCAGATCCCTTTTTAGTATGAATTTGCTGTGTCTCATTCTGAGCACTAATTCCAATTTAATTGCAAGTGGCCTGAAGCCTCTTCAATAGGAGTAACAAATGGTTTGATTTTGTAAACTTCATCAGACTGCATTTTAAATGCGACACAGTAGCCCAACTCGAATGCCAATGAAGCACTTGGAGTAGCTCTCTGTTTACTAATTATCCGTTTTTACTCCAAGCCACGCTGGCTGGCTTGTCTGATTAAATCGGATTTGTGGGATAGAGAACAGCTAGCAGAGTTTTCTCTATAGTAAACGAGATTGAAACTACGGGCCGCCTGGCTGCACACTGTAAATTATATTTCCTTTTAAAGGGGACGTGTCTCTTTTATTTCTCTCTCGCCCCTCCCGCATATTAAACTTTACGGCACAGAAAGGGACCCGGCTCATCCTCCCTGCGTGGCCGTCTCTCTCCGGTTACTTTCCGTGTTGCTCTCTCAAGAACTGGGAAGGAAATCGGTCGCCAGATCCCGTGGTGCTCCGCCCAGCTCTGTTTTGTTTTCAGGCCTTTCTTTTCTCCCCTCGATCCTGGGGGTGAGGTCTCCTTATCCCCTTATTCTCAGAGGCGCCTTAGATGGTGTGGAGTCTTCAGATCCATTCCGAGGAGACCAAACAAGAGTTCTGGCACGAGCATGGCCTGGACCCAACCCGAAGGGTTTGGCATTTCAAAAAGACCCCAGAGATGGGTGGCGTCCGGCTCGGGTGGGGCAGGGGTGGCAGTGTAGACCGTGAAAGAAGGGGATTCGTTCCTGAAAAATTAAATTTGCTCTTTCGGTTCGCTCTGGAATGAAATCCTTCCCTCTGACCAGAATGAAATGGAGATCAGAAGCCAGGGCACATGTCGGGAAGGGGTAGGATGCCGGGGCACCTGTACCCAAAGTTGAAGGTCAGGTTCAGAGAGTAGGTGTGTCCTCCCCTCACACCCTGGGGCCTGGGGCCTAGAACTGCTGGGTTCTCTTGTTTATTCCTCTGTCTAGGAAGACCACCTCCACCCTTCATCCTTCCCATAAAACTCTCTCTTTCTAGCTCCATAAAACGAACACTGGGCAGCCCAGAATAAGGTGTTACCAGGCTGAGCTCTAACTCTGCCATTGCTAAGACGTTCCCTCCAAGAACTTGACCTACCCCGCCCTCACTCTTGGTGTCTACCTTTCTGCCGGAGCTCTTTATATTTTAATTTGCTTCTGAATGTCCTGCAAAATTACCGGTGAACAGGCTTTCCCCCTTTTTGGCCATTGTGCGCGGTACAGTACGGCAAGGCCCCGCGGGCCTCTGAGAGCCCGGTTACCGTGGGAATGAATGGCCGCCACCCTCTCAGGCTCCCAGCCTCCTTTTAATAGTTGACAGTAAAAAGCCTTTAAATGCTGCTTAATTTGTAATCATCTTCTGGGGGGGAAAGGAGAGGAACCATTAAAATGTCAGTAAAATGAATACGTCCTTCTCTCTCCCTCTTTTTTTTTTTTTGGTTGGGTTTTATTTATTTATATGGAGTTGCTTTTTCTTTTCAATGCCCGATGTGTGTCAGATACTGAAATGGCTCTGAAACAATCAGCATTTCCCTTTATTTTGAGTATCTGTCCCCCCAGCCCCTGTTCCCTTCGCCAGCCCGTCCTGGGTCTCTGGGTCTTTGTCTGCCTCTGTCTGTCTCTCCTGGTCTATCTCAGCCCTTCTCTCTGGACCTCCTTCGGCCACCACCTCACTGTCTCTGGAATACGTTGGGCGTTTACAGGATGTGTTAAAGAAGACCCCAGCTGAGTCATTGTTTTCCCAGAGACCCCTCTTCTGGGCCCTGGTTCCTCCCCCGGGGGCCTCAGGATGACCCGGGGCGGGCCTGGGACTAGAGAGATTGACTCTCCGTAAAAAATGTCTTGTCCACCTGATGAGAACACAAGCGAGGAAAGAGACCTGGTAAGAACTTATTATCCAAATACGGACGCTGGGTCTTATCTTTGGGTAGAGCTACCATGCCCTCCCATCCAGTTCTAGGCCCACGGTTGAGACCACCAGTGCCTGTTACATGTAGGCACAGGGCCCCAAGGAACTCAGCGGGTGTGGTTCTCTGACTCACCCTCTCTGAGGGTCACTTTGGTGTCTTTTCTGTTACGACAGCACTGGGGGGATGGGGGGGCAAGGCCCGCAGGTACCCTCAGATCCAGTGACTCAAGAATGACCCTTCTGAGTGGATGGCTGGTTCTGGAAGGAACTAAGCAGGTGACTAGTGTTCACTTGAGAGAAAGAACCTGTCAGGTTCTCTGAAGTCTTGCTTCCCCATCTTCAGAAAACTCCCTGTCTTAAAGGGCTGCTTGAGAACGGTTTAGGAGTGATAGACCTGGATCGGCCCCTAGCAAATTCTCACTCAAGGTTAGGTCTTTTTGTTGCCTCACCTATGACTGTCCTTCTGTGAGCCTGAGACAGTGGTTTCCAGGGAAGCCTTGAGATTCTCTTTAACTAAAAGAAGGCTGTCAAATCAGACTTTGAAGGAGGAATGCCTGAACTACATCTCAGCGGGATAGAGGATCTTTCAGTCCTCAATAGGCCTAAAATAATTGACTGTTAGAGTGGAGTAGGGGGAAAAGCTATCAAGGATCATTTACTTCCACCTTCATTTTTCCAGTGAGGAAATGGAGACCCAGAGAGGTCTAGTCACCTACCCAACAGTGCACAGCGAGTTAGTCACTGAGTCAGGACTTGAGGACAGGCCTTCTGGTGGAAGACCCCCGGGCTTTCCCCTCTCCTATCCCGCTTCCATTGGGAGTCTTCAGTGAGAAGTCCTAGGAAAGAGTAGGGCGAGAGGATGGAGATAGGATAGTTACCCTCGCCTGTCCTTTCCCATGTCACCCTAACTACCCCTCCGCGCTTCGGGGCTCTTTCTCCAGAAGCCTCTAGGAGCAGAGGCGCTGGAGACGGGCCTGCAGGGAGCTGCAGGGAGCTGAGGGGACAGAGCCGAAGACATGCCGGAGGGACTGAGAGAGGAACCCATTGTAGCTCTGGGCTGATTCGCTCCCCACTTACCTCCAAACGTGCCAAGTAGGGAGCCCTTTGCCCCTGGGAACCCAGAGCATGGACAAGTGCATGTATCTTTCCTTTGAGCTTTATTCCTATAGAACAAGCCGCACGGAGAAATTGAGGAAGGCAGTCCTCTGTGTCTTGGGAGGAGAAGCTGAGCATGGGTCCCTAAGGCAGCTTCTGTGTACCTGCCCCACCCCCAGCCCCATCTCCTCCTCTCTGCCTGGTCCCATCTCCGAGGCACCGCTCCTCCACCAGAATGGCTAGTACCTGTGAGAAGCTTCTGATCCCCATGGCTGGGCCCAGGGGCTGCGCTGGGCTGGGCTGGGCTGGGCGACGGACGGCGGGCTGCTGCCCCTTTCCTCTCGGGGCTGTTGAAGTTGGTCCAATTTTTCAATCGTGGGCCAATTAGTTTCACAAATGGGGGCCCCCGTGGTGCCAGGGCGCATTTGTTCCGGGCCTGCGCACTGGCCGGGCCCCATTGTCCTGCCTCCCACCCCCGTGTGGGCCCATTGTCCTCGCCCCCAGCGGGGGCTGCTTACCGCTGATTTATACGGGCAGGCGTCCTGCGGGCTCCAGGCTGCACCGCCACAGCTGGCCGAGGTGCTTAAGGCCGCGGACCCTGTGACCTTTGCCCCAGTCCTGCTGTCATTTTGAAAGTTACAGACCAGAGGGCTGCATACCTCTCTGGATTTACTTCCCACCCCAAGCCCACCCCCTGCACGCGCGCGCACACACACACACACACACACTCTCTCTCTCTCTCTCTCCCCACCCCTCCTTCCCTTCTTCCTCCTCTTGCTCTCCCGGTGGAAATGTGGATTCAGGGATGTCTGGAAGGGCTCAGGAGCATGACTGGGAAGTGGCTGCAGGTGCAGGTGGGAAGTACCAGGAGAGGCAACCAGTCGCTTCTGGTGCGGAGGACGCGGTCACTTCGCCTCCTGTGGCTTTGAATCCTCTGCTTCCCTACTTCTGCATCAGATGCCTGGGAGGGCGGAATGGAGGCGCACATTCCCATCAGTTTGACATCTTGCAGTTGAGTTTGCCCTTGGCACCCTTTCTCCAGGGGCCCGTACCCCCCGGAAAGCATGGCCTTTCCGGAAGGTGGATGGAGCATGGAGGTGGTCATGTCACCAGGCAGCAGCAGAGCACCGATTGGGTCCCCTTTTAACCTGTTGACTCTCTCTTGCAAACCAGAGTCAACTTTCTTCCTCCGTTTTACTTCCTTCCCTTCCTTTCCCACCCCCTTTCTTGTCCCCCTCCCCAAGTTTCTCTTCCTCTCCGGCTCGTTGGTTGGCGTGATTGACAAAATTAGTAAATCCATTCATGTCACTTTTATTGTGCGGGTCTCAATAAATCCCCTGTGTCCGGGGTGCACCTTAATGAGCTAGTGAGCTGACAAATTTGTTTACTGTAGCTGGAGGTGCCGAGTAATGAAATGCACTTGTGTCTGCAGCTCACTGCTAAACAAATACACAGTTTTCTGGAAGCCAGCATCGCTAGCTGCTGCCTGAAGTTGCAGCCACATTCCCCCAGAGACGGAGAGGGTGTGCGCGCACCCACGTGCACAGGGGTGTGTGCCTTGAGACATGTAATCACTCACCCATCCGTGGCTTCGTTTTAAAATAAATTTGAATCAGCTGCCCTAGCCCCGCCCCTTTTTGGTTATTCATTGAGATCTCTCTGCTCCCTGGACGAATGATATGAAACCCTCACATTCCTCCTTTCCCTTGTGGAAAGGGAAGGTTCTGTAGATTGCCTTCAGAGATTCCAGAAAGAAAGGAAAGGGGTAGGAGGGCTGGGAGAGGAGACTGGAACTGACAAGGCTGAAATCGACAAGAGGACTAGATACCAAGGTTTTTTGCTTTAGACTTGGTCTGAGAAGAGGTAAGGGAACAGATGATTGAAGGTGTCCCAGCAGCAGGTGACTCTGTCTGTGGGAGACAAGCCCCCATACACAGGCTGGTGGCTGATCTGGTTCAAGGCAGGCCTCCCGAGGCGTTTTCTCAGTCTTCTCGAGCCATCCTGGGAGGGAGGCTGGCTGCAGTAAAGGATACAGTGGGGGTTGTCTCCCACTCTCGGAAGCTGCCTTTCTCAGGGGTCCGGGGGCTGACCCTTTCTTGGGCTGCGCACACTGGGCCCTCGTTGTGCAAACACTTAGCCTTCTGAAGAAGGCTGGGAATTCAGGAGCTCAACCCAAGTGATCTTGTCACGTGTGCCCAAGAGAACAGCTAGCAAGGGAGCTCTGGCCCTTTCTCTAGCAGATCCCTTGAAAAGGAGCCAAACCCTAAATGATATCCCCTAAATGGGGGAGTCACAAGGGAATCATGGGTGCCATGCCGTTGTCATGGCTGGGCATGCATTTCCTTTCTGTCTGCTCTCTGTCCCTGCTCCGTCTGCACCTGTAGCCTTCTCCACACTCTTGAGATGCAGACAGAGCCTTCCTGCCTGTGGAGTGAGTCAGCCTCGGGCTGCTTGTCTCCATCTTTTGCTCTTACCCAGTGGATGATGCCATTCTTCCATGTTCTTTAACAATGACCTGGGGTGGGGGCAGAGGAGGGAGCAAGGGGAAGGATAGGGAAGGGCAAAACACTGCAGTCTCCCGGATGGTCTTGGTGTGGGTTACCCGAGCTGCTTGTGGCCGGAAATGGCATCCAGGAGGTCAGAGGGAGTAGAAAGACCTGTCTGAAGGATTTGGGGGTCAGGCTGGGGGTGGATGGAGGGTGGGAGATGGTTCCAGTTTAAATCAAGGTTTTTGCAGTCTCCCTAAAGTTGGTATTTTCTTCCCCTGGGGAGAAAAAACAAAACCATGGGCGGCGGCAGCAGGGAAGGCAGCTATTCCTTTGCTGTGTGGGGTTAGGAGGGGTTGGACCTGACAAGCCCATCTGTGGGCCGTGTGCACGCACACACACAGGCGTGCACGCTGTCCAGCGCACGCACACGTGGCAGTCATAGCTGGCTTACCAAAAAAAGCCAGAGTATATTTAGATCCCTCTGCTCTTTTGATTAAGAAACTGCTTGTGCTGGAGATAATAAGAGCCTTGTTCCAAGAAGGTGTAGCACCTGAACATCTTTTCCAGCTGTGTACCCCTCTGATCCTGTTCCTGCCTTTCTATTAAAGAGCTAATTGGTATGGAAATGGCACAGGTGTAAACATGAGGGTCTTGTGTCTCATAATTTCAGACCCGGTCATCACCTGTGTGAAATAAATATCCTGGATCTCTGTCACCCCTCCTGCCTCCTGTTCCACCCTGGCTTTGGCTTTCTCCCATTCTTTGGCTATAATTAAACTTGTTTTAAATCGAGAGTCTGCGAGTTGGCCATGTCCTGCAGCCTGAACGGGCCATGCTGCCCTTGGGGCCTTTGTGGGTCACCATCTCCTGAGACAGAAAGGAGGCAAATGGCAGCCTGGGTATTGGCACGGGCCCTGCCCAGGTTACCTAGAACCAGGGTTTTCGTTCAAGCGGTCATCTCATTCCGTAACCTCTTCTACTACCTCCAGTGATGAACCGCGTTAGGCGGACACCCTTGGATGCAGCTCGAGACTGAGCCCCGTTCATTCTTCGGAAGAACAGAGGAGGCGCTTTTCCTTGACCTGATAAATTATTTCCTTGGACCCAGGCTGATTTATGTGACCGGTTTACGTTATGACTTCCAGATTGATAGAAAACAGTACCTTTGCAGAATTTACATACTCAAAAACACGTGTCCCTTGCCTCCGAACAGCCCTGGGAAGTTGGAGTTGGAAGGGGCAGGTGAGTTAGAAATGGGGATGCCGTTTCCCTAGAGGAAGGAATGAAAAGCCCAGGGTCACGGTGCCAAGGTGGGCTGCGCCTCGGGGCCAGCGCTCAGGTTGGCCGGAGTCACTGCCTCGTGTGGTAAAAACTGGTCTTTCGGTGGTTTCGGTCTTTGCTGCTGACCCACAGAGCTCAGACACGGAGTGGGAACTGGGGAGTCCTGTCTAGCCTTCCAGACAGACCCAAGAGGCCCCAACCAGATCAGGTGCCTGTGGGTCACTTGGAATTACCGATTTGCAAAGAGAGCCTTGCTGGAAGTGCTCAGTGATGGCCTCCTTTGGTCTGAACTTCCCTCTAGCTCTAGCTGTCTGGCCCTCTGTACTAGGACTGTCCCCCCTTCCGGTCCCTCGTCTGCCCCTTGCGAGTGTCCCACTGCTCCTTCCTTGGTCTCTGATGCACCATGCAGTTACCAAGTGCCTACGGTCTGCCAGGCCCCGTGCTCTGGGTGGGGAAACGTAAAGATTAAGGGAACAGTTCCTGCTTTGGAGGGCTTGCAGTCTAGTAGGCAGAGCTGAATGACAAAAATAAATGCATCAAAGGGTTTTCTGTGCTGTCGTTGTGAAGGCTTTGGAGGAAGAAGATGTTCTTGGCGTTGAGTCCTACATGGTGTCACTCATCCAAGGTGCCCCCTCTAGAGTCAGCTTTCTGGAAGTAGCCGCCCAGCATCGCTAGAACAACTTCAGCTCGTGTGCTGTGCAGGGCGGCTGCGAGCCTCATCCGGGCCGTCCGTGGCTGCAGGGGCATGCCCGGCTGGGGGGCGGGGGGAACGGAGGCTGGGATCCAGCCCTCTTTGCTCACCGGAGCCGTGCGCCCAGGCGACTAGCTGCGTCTGCCCCAGAGTAAGAGGAGTGATTCTCTGGTTCAGACAAAGGCGGCGTCTGGGCTCGCAGGGGCTCTGCTCTCACTTTATAGTTAGAAAGCCTTTGTGCCTGGGCCTCTCATTTGATGCTCTCGGCGAGGACACCGTGGCCAAGGATGAGCAGACGCTGGTCCTGAGAAGTTCAGTGACTTGCTCAGAGTCACAAGGCAAGGAAGTGGCAGAGCCAAGACCCCTGGGCTGCTTTTGTCTCCCTGGTGTCACGCCAACCAGATGACTCCGGAAGGTTTTCTGCAACCGGTGGAGGCTGGTCCCGCCTCCCCAGTGGTATCAGGCCCGAGGTCTCTCTGTAGCGGAGGAAGGAGCACCAGGCATCTCTGGGCCTCGGGGGGCGCGAGGAGCAGCGTTGTCACGCCACCCGGCCTTTTGCCCGGCTGCACGTCTCACGGCAGCTAATGAATTGCTAATACAATTTTCTAGATAATTTTATTTCCATAGTCCCACATTTTAATGTGTTTCCAAAAGCCAGCATTTATTTGCTTAATCTCCCCGTGTAATAGAATCTGCCCTGACTCATCATACATGCGAACAATCAGCTAGGCAGGAACGACAGCAAATTGTTTAATAACTCAAATCTAGTCTCTGGATTTTTAGCTTGCACGCGCCAGTAGCTTTTCTTGGGTCTTCTCCACTTCTCTCCCCCGCCCCACCTTTTCCTTTTTAAATATTTTTCCATCTTCTCAGCTGTTGGTCTCCAAACAGAAGAGAGGGGAGAGTGGATACGGGGCCTCAGAGACCCCTTCTCTTCATCTCTGCACCTCGGCCAGGGCATCAGTGGCCAAAGAGTGCCCCTGAGCCTAGTGAGGTGTCCCAGGTAGGGGAGAGCGACCCTTGCATGGACATAGTAGCATTTCCTTCCCAAGCGAGGATGATGTCACTTGAAACCGGCCGCCAGGGTGCAGAGCTGGCCATCTGGGGACTTCGGGTGCACCCCGCCTCCCGACAGAGCCCCTGCGCCAGGTCCTGTCTTGCCATATTCCCCGGACCTCATTTCTCCACTCTCCTCCTGTCCTCAGAGTCCCTCCCCTGGCCCAGGCCCCACCCTCCTCCAGTGGTTTCACAAAGCCATCAGCTCTCAACCTCCTTCTAGTCGCTTGCCACTGCTGTTGGTCCCCACACTGGGGACATCGCCCTCGCATACAGGTCTTACCTCCTGGCAGGTGTCCCTGTCTGTATCCTCAACTCGTCTGGGACCCCAGGTCTCTGGTTGGTCTCAGCATCCCCTTGTCGCCTCGCAGGGCCTGCGTTTGGGAACTGCTCATGGAAGGTGCTGGATGGATGTGACGTGGGTTCAGGCCATCCTGAGGATGGGTGGCTTCGGGGCGGGGGACAGCTTTGAGGAGCCTTGGAAAGACCCAGGGGGCTGAGGGCTCTGGTGTCCTAGTCCGTCCTGCTGGGGGTACCAGCCCGCAGAACTCTTCTGGGCCTGGCGGTGTAGGCTTGGGGTGTCCCTACCAGGAATATCACGCTCCCTCTGACCCAGGTGCCTTCCACCCTGGGGGTTTCAGGGCATGTCTAAGGAGAAGCCTGGGCTGCCCGAGGGCTCAGCTTACCAACGCAAAGCAGCTGTTTGACATCTGGCTCAGTCGGGGCCGGGGCTGGGGCCTCGGGGTGAAACGGCCAGGGCAGCCGTGTCACAGAGCTGGCGCAGATGGCCTGCACACCGGGGCGTGTTGGACGCTGAGCGCTCGCCATCAGCCCCTGGGCTGTGTCCGCCTGGCAGGCCACTCCCTCAGTCAGGTGCAGCCAGACACCCCATTACCTCCCTGAGTCCTTGCTGGCCCCAGGACGTAGAGGGCTTCAGAGAGCTGTACCCCATGACTCTGCTTCCAGCACATCCCCCCCCCCAGCTGGCATTTTCTAACCATCGCTGGAGACTCCCACCCCAAGCGGCATGAGAGCTGGCTCTATCATGCCCCTTCCAGAAGCCCGGACGGACAGACAGACCACGGCTGGGCCCTGTGGTGGCAGAACTCAGACCTCAGCATTCTCAAATCTCAGCTCTGCCTCCTCTGACTGTGTGACCTTAGGCAATTGTTTAATCACTCTGTTCTCCCGTCACGGAAAGGGGGTTGAGAAAGCCTGCCTGCCTTGTGGGGTTGGATGTGCGTGTTAACCGAGATGCAGTGTGGATAAAGCACCTGTACTAGTTCCTTTCCCTTGTGCTCACTGAGGCCGGGAGCCGAATGGTGCTTTTGCCTCGTGCTCAGCCTTTCCTGGATCTGAATGGCCACTGGCTGCATGGGGGCCCGTGAGGTGGAGGAGTAGGGTGATAGAGGGGTCTGGCCTTCCCGTTAGTTCCCCCCAAACCCAGGCATGAACGGGACTCGGGCGGGGAGAACAGACCCCCCCTTTGCTGTCTGCATGGGTGGACCAGGCTGGTAGCAGGGTCTTCATGCTGTCCTTCTCGTCACCCCACTTTCCACCCGGAGCTCCTCGGTTCTGCACTGAGCGACCAGAGAGTGCTGCCCTTCCACCCCTCTGGGCTGCACTGACTGATGCTAGGCCTGTCCACCTTTCCCACTTGCGTCCTCTGCACAGGGCCAGGCAATGCGGGCTGAGCACCAGATGCCCGCCGGGGGGAGCAGATGAGCTTCCCAGGGGAGCTGACTTGCTTAGGAAAGTCGATCCAAAATGGTGGGTAGTGGGCCACCGGTGAGGACTCAGATGGTGGGTCTAGAGGCTTCCTCGGGTGCTGCTGTACCCAGAGAGGCTGTGGCTCCAGGGCAGGATCACAAAGGGGCTCGATAACAAACAGAGATGGCAGTTGGTCTTTGTAGGGTACCATGGGGTACCGACCTGTGCTTGTGATCACTGCGGAGAACGACATCAGAACGAAATGAAAATCTCATGCCACTCTCTAGCTTAAAATCTTTCGACGGGGGCACCTGGGTGGCTCAGTGGGTTAAGTCTCTGCCTTTGGCTCAGATCATGATCTCAGGGTCCTGGGATCGAGCCCTGCATTGGGCTCTGTGCTCGGTGGGGAGCCTGCTTCCCTCTCTCTCTGCCTGCCTCTCTGCCTCCTTGTGATCTCTCTCTCTCTCCGTCCAATAAATAGATAAAATCTTTAAAAAAAAAAAATCCTTTGACAGTCGCCCATGGGTCTTGAGATGCCACCTAACATGTCTTCACATGGTTTTTGAGACCTGTGACCTGGCCCTGCCTCCTTCTTTGGTCTTCCCCTCCACGTGCCCCTGCCTCCCTAGCTACGCTGTTCTTCTCTCTGATCCTCTGGTAACCGCATTTCTTTCCAGACCGGAGTGTTCAGGGCCCCGTGAGCCGGGTGACCTCTATGCCGAGAGCAGAGACTCTGTGTAGTTTTCCAGGGTTAGAGCCTCAGTGCCCCCCAAGGGAGTCCCCCTTATAGAAGGTACTGGAATCATATTTGTCGAATGAAGGGACTCTTAAGATGTGTGCTTCGGTGGAGGGGGACCTGGTTAAAAGAACAGGGTCCGTAGCCAGCCTCTGGAGAGGATTCAGACCCAGGCAGCCTGGGTTGGGACTGCGGCTTCTGAACTCCGCGGACCTTCAGGCAAGTCGCGCAACCTCAGCGCCTTGTTCGCCGTATCGGAGAGGGGAGGTGGTAGAGCCTGCCTTCCGGAGGTAGGACTTCAGGGGCCACCCCGACTTCCCACCTCCCGCCCCGGGCTCCGAAACGTCCCCCTGACGCACGCCGTCTTCGTGCCCTGCCCTGGACACTGCCGGCCCGGGCCGCACGTTTGTTGTCGGGTCGAGTTGATTGCCTCTTTCTCCCACCAGACGTCAGGGTGAGAGGGAAGCCGAGTTTGTCCGGCGTCGGAGCCACACGCCAGGTGCTCCACCGACGCCGCGTGGCCTGGCCCCGCCCCGGGTTCGCCCGCTGAGCCTGGGGCATAGACGCTTCGCCCTGAGCCTGGCTCCCCGCCTCGCTCCCGCCCGGATGAGCCCCGAGCGGCCCGGCTCCCCCCGCTGAGGCCGCACCGCCCCTGTTCCCCGCAGGCACGGACATGGCCGTCTTCTGTCTGCTGTGCGGGAAGCGCTTCCAGGCGCAGAGCGCGCTGCAGCAGCACATGGAGGTGCACGCGGGCGTGCGGAGCTACATCTGCAGTGAGTGCAACCGCACCTTCCCCAGCCACACCGCCCTCAAGCGCCACCTGCGCTCACACACAGGTAAGCCTGGCGGGGGGGGGGGGGGGGGGG
>LNAC01000069.1:3735349-3747259 GCA_002007465.1 Ailurus styani
GGGGGCGGGAGCCGAGTCGCTGGGAATCCAGGTCTGGATTCACCTCCCGGAACATCCCAGGGGAGGCGTCAGGCCGAGTGGACCCCCAGCCCTCCTTTGCTCAAGGTGGGGGCTTGGAGTGGCTTTCCGTAGCGCAGGTAAGCGTTCCTCTCACCTTGGGGACCCGTGAGCCTCAATCTCTCAACGGGGAAGGGTGTTCGTTAGGAATGCAGGCTCTTGGGTCCCACCCTCAGAAACCTTGACTTCGTGGATATAGAGAGGGAGCCGTCATCGACGTGACGCATGCATATTCCCGAGAGATTCTGATGCGGGTGGACCCAAAACGCATTTTGAGAAATACCTACCATCTTGGTCTCTACCTGTCTGTGCCACAGCCCTCGCCTCTCCCTGGCCTCCGCCCCACGGACACGCGCTCCCGACGGCAGCCTCAGGAATGTTAAGAAGTGGTCCTGCTTGCTCTGAAATAACAGGAGCAAATTTTCTGTACTTGGCCATTAACCTTGATTAGGGGAGACGATGAGGGCATATAAACAGTGGGCCAGATGATGGAGGAGGAAGGTGGTTGTGAGCCAAGGGGGCTGGGCCGTGTGCCCGGGTACTGGCTCCTCCCTGCCGCCACCCCCTAGGTTGAGCCCGAGGGCCAAGAGGCAGATTGCTTTAGGTGACTTAAATTCATTCCTTTCTCTATGACAAAATTGAGTCTTCACTGACTGCACATGGATAAAGGAGTGTCCCTTTCTGAGTCTGCGTGTGTCTTGTGTGTGCTCTGTCCTGGGTTTGGCGTGAGAGTGGGGGATGGGGTGGGGCTAGGGAGACAGGCAGACTCCGTATCGGGGTCTGTAACGGGGTGTTGCTCATGACTCTTGCAGGGGGTATCTAAAGCTGTGTGCCTCAAGACAGGAGTGGTAGGACCCTCTCTCTCCTCATTCTTGGGTCTTGTCACAGCTCTGGGGTTAAGGATGCAGGCCAGACCTTTCTTGGGTGGCAGGCTCTGCTGACGCTCGTGGACCGAGCAGGTCTGTCCGCCCAGCAGCATGCCTCCCCATCCAGGAGTCTGCCTGGGCTTGGACTTTGTGATGCCTTTCACGGGAGGGGAGCGCTTGTGGCCTTAAGCATCGCCTGACTTGCTTGGAACCATTGAGGTTTGCTGGCATAAGACAAGAGGAGGTGGTCTCTGCAGTGACTGTGTGCGCTTCCCCTGCAGGTCCGTGCACTCTCCTGTCCACCCTTCCCCCCGACTGGGTCCCCAAGTTCAGCCTTAACATGGTGGCCGGTCACCTTTCAGCCACTTCTGAGCATGCTGCTAGGTCAAATCAGTTGACTCCATGAGACTTGAATGATCCCAGCTTGCTGAGTCCACCCAGGGTACACCCTGCTCTGCCCGCGGTCCCTTTGAGGAGTCCAGCCATCGAAGTGTCCCCCGCTGCTGGGCCAGTCGTGGCCCGGGTCTGTGGGGAGGGCCTCTCTCCAGACCGAGTGTGGGAGAAGTACTTGTGTCATCGAGGAAACGCGGAGCACGGTGCTGGCCTCGCGTGTGCGCACAAACCCCCATCGATTTTCACACCCGTGAGGCCCCGTGCACACCAGCCCTCAGCAGGCCGAGCACACCCCCCACACAATGCCTCATTAATATTCCGTTGTTCTTGGCCCGGTTGCTGCTGGGGCCGGGTGTTTAGCATCGGCAGCTGTGTTTGGTAGGTTAGTCCAGCCGCGCTCTTGGCATTGATGGATCCCTGATTCACACGGCTCGTCATATAATAAACTCTCAGCTGTGCTAAAGGGAGGGGCCCGAGGCGCGGCCGGGATGGGGCCGGGCTGGTGCCAGGGAAACCACCAGGTGAGGCCAGGCCGCTGGGGTCACAGATGCACTGGGCAGGCCAGAGGGGCTCTAATTAGTCTCGTTTGTCCTGCACTTAATGTCAAGCTCATTAAAGAGGCTACAGAGTTAATCAACATACCACAAATTGGATTTTGAGTTCTGCAGCCAGTTTTGTGTACATTTGGCAACACTGACACCATTAACTCTCAGGGTGAGGATTTTAGGCCAGGTGCTTGCCATGCTTCAGAGTGTGTGCGTGCGTGTGTGTGCGCGTGTGTGTCTTTTTTTTCCTCTAAGTTCTTTTTACTCCTTTCCCTGGGCTGACTCTGGAGATTTCCTATTTAAACTCATTTAACATGTGATCCACTTCATAATTAAATTCATAAAAATCTGATCAAACAAACCTCTCTGCCTTACCTCTTTGTTTTTTAAACTCTTAGGGCCCCCCTCTGGAGGGGAAGGCACAGACGGCGACTCCCCCCACCCCCCCGGCTGGGTGGCTGCTGATGTACGTTTTAATTACCGGCTCACGTTGGAAGTCTCACGTGGCCCTTTATTTATTTATTTATATCTTAATGAGGATACTGAATCCTTGATTAAAGTCGTTATCGTTGCCAGTTCGGCAGGGAGGGGGAGTCGGATGTCAGACGGGGCTGGGTGTGGAGACGTCTGCCGAGAGAGGGAGTGGCACGCGGGCCCAGGCCTGCCCAGAAAGACCCTCGCTCGGACAGACACGCAACTACCGAGGACCAGGGTCTACACCGACCTCCGCTGCCCTTGGGGTTGGGTGGGGGACCGGGCCGTCTGCACAGCCTCCGCAGAGAGAGGGCAGGCAGGTGCCGAGAGCCCAGGATTCGGTCTGTCCCCTGCATGTGCCTCCTAGATGGGTAAGAACTGGAGGGTGGCTCTGCGCTTCCAGCTTCTCCCATCCGACCCCGACTCCTCGCCCAAGTGCTCCCACCCACCCCTCTCTGCCTTCGGAGCTTCTGGCAGAGAGAGCGCGAGCCCGCAGTAAGCAGACCCCAGCATCCGCTCCCCACAGAGCCTTAAAAACCCTTCAGAGCCATCAGAAGAGATGAGAATTTATGTGGGGACAGGGGCCTGCGTCTGAGATGGGGGGAGGTTTGGTTAGCGGCCTGAGGAGGGGAGAGACAAGAGAGTAAAATATCATTTTAAAGAGGAAGTGAAGGCACAGGCATGCGAGTCTATAACGAGAAGGACAATTTATGCCCAGGCACGAGTGCAGTTTGACACGGGGATAATGAAAAAACGTAGGTCATTGTGGATGACTTAAACCTTCAGCAGCTGAAGAAAATGTATGAAATGCAGAGGACATTACACGGTTGGCAGACCCGCACATCTGCGGAGGGACAAGTGAAATACAGTGGGCCATTCTTTACCATAAACTGTGGTTGTTGGAGATGCAGCCCAGAGAAATTGTAATTACAGTGACAAGACGAATCAGCGATATTTAAATATTCATGAACAAAGTCTGGGGTGATCCATCTATCTTTATTGTCTCTGCCTTCACTCCTGTAATAAATAAGTCGCTGAAGGCCTCACCTTTCAGCCCCCAAAGCCTCCACTTTGGGTACAAAGCAAAAGACGGTGAATCCCCACACCCCAGCCGCTCACCCTCCAGGGGCCTGGCGAGTGCAGTGCACAGAAGGGAGGCCGATGGGCCCGGCCTCCAGGCCGAGGGGTGGCCAGTCCCCCCGAGGTTCAAGCTTCGTCACCTACCTTTCCCAAGCATCTGCTCCGGCACGGGCCTGTGCTCTGTACCCAGGCAACCAGGATTAACAAGAGGCCCTTCTTGCCCTCGAGACACTTCCGTCCTAGAGGCATGGTGTGCAAGGCAGGAGAATCAGGACAGTGTGTCCCTTAGCCATCTGATAAGTTATCACGTGTCCAGACTCTGAAACCAGACCTGAATCCCGACTCCACTGCTTACGAGCTGTTTGACCTTAGAGACCGTGTAGCATCTCACGCTTCCCCTCCGTATGATGAGAATCCTGCGTTTCTCATCAGGTTACTGCGCTGAATTCACGGTAAGATGTGTGCAAGGTTTCTAGACGGTGGCGAGCCCTCAACAGATGGGGCCGTTTTGATTAGAAAGTTCCATGAAAATTATCCTGCTACTAAAATAACACCGTGCTAGGCATTTCTTCTCTTTGGGGACAGAAGAAAGTGACTCAGTGTGCCTGGGTGGGAGGCAGTAATGGGACACTTCCCAACCATGCTGACGTGCGAGCCGGGCCTCAAAGGATGACTAGGAGTTTGCTGGGTGGGGGGCGGAAACAGGAAATCGAGCAGAGGGGATACTTGCTGAGACTGTGGAGCGGGGAGAGAGCAGAAGGCATTTGCTGGAAACAATTCTAGGTTCCCAAATTGGAACCTAGAGGGTTTTTGAGGGTCGGGGAGTCAGGCTGGAATGGCTTTTGCCCCTGACCTATGGGAAAGGGAGAGAAGGTAGCACGGGGAGCTGGGGTGAGGCGTCAAAGCACACGGGTCTGCTCTCCCCTCGTGGGGGCCTGCTGTTCACCCCAGAGCCAGTCGGGCTCTCTCTTCCTGACACTGGCTCTGGACCTGTGGGCGAGCCCGGGGCTGTGGTGAAGTATGTTTACGTGTGCATACACACGCTTCCTGGTTCGCACCAGCGGCCGAAGGGGCCACGGGTCCTGGCGTTGTCTTTGGAGAACGGTGGCGAAGACAGGCAGTCTCATCTTCCTGGCACACTGCCCGTCCCCTGCTGTCTCCTGCAGGGGCGGGGGTGGGGGGGAGGCGAGGCCCTGATCCGGCCCCTTGTCCCCACAGGCGACCACCCGTACGAGTGTGAGTTCTGTGGCAGCTGCTTCCGGGATGAGAGCACACTCAAGAGCCACAAACGCATCCACACGGGCGAGAAACCCTACGAGTGCAATGGTTGTGGCAAGAAGTTCAGCCTCAAGCACCAGCTGGAGACGCACTATAGGGTGCACACAGGTACGGGGGACCAGGGAGGGCTCCCGAGCTGCCGTCGGGACCTGGGTGCAGGGGCGGGAGGCGGGTGGTTCTCCGGGGCAGCGCAGGGGGGCATGGGCTGAGGCTGAGCCAAAGAGTGGGGCGTGTTCTGGGAAAGGTGAGCACGGTGGCCCGCGTGCCTCCGTCAAGGGCAAGGCCGATACAGACATTGCTAGTCGATCCCAGCACACTGGCCTTCCGGGCAGCCAACCCATAGTCCGCAGAGGACGTCGATCTGTGAGTCCTGGATTGGGGTCAGGTTGGCCTGGTGATGAAAGCAAAGGCTGGCATGGCTTCTTGTTCCTGGGGCCAGGGGACACTGAGTTAGGCGAGAATGAGGGCTGGGAGTCAGACTGAGCTTTCAGAGCGTGGAGGAGCAGAGAGGTACACACAGACCCCTCTACCTGCATAAAGTTTACCACTTCAGAGGGCCTCGCATTCCTTTTTATGTAAAAGAGATGTGATCCGGTGTGGGGTCTAGGGACAGAAACGTGGAGGTGGCCCCAGGGTCCGGCACAGCCTGACTTGGGGGCGATGCGATGCTGGTGCTGGCTGGCGCCCACCCATGACACACCACCCTGCACAAATCTTCCCGACTCCAAGGGCAGTGACGTCCCCTCAGCTGCTCCCGGTCAGCCATGTTGGGAGTGGTCACAACGTGGCCATGGCCAAATGCCACAAAGTCCTGCCTTTTAGGAAAACAAGTTGTTAAACATATTTACGAGCAACACACTGAGTTGGCGGGGGAGGAAGGTAGATATTCAGAAGGACTTCCCATGAGGATAAGAGGTAGTGGGAGGTAGTGGGATCCAGCAAACTAGGAAGCCTCCTCTGATCAGGGGAAACAGCTGTCCCGACCAGAGGACAGAGGACAGGGGAGAGGTGATCTCCGACAGGGCCCCCTGGCTGAGGGGAGACTATGCTTCCACGTGTCGGGCAAGGGCGGGAAGGGAGGAACAGAGGACGCAGCAGCTGGAGGGTACTGTGTGGTCATAGCTTTGCTTTCTCGCCTCCAGCTTGGGCCCCAAGGAGAGCCTCGGGTGCTTGGCGTTGACAGCTGGAGTCACTCCGAGCGTTTCCCAGAGCCCTGGGGCTTCCTTAGCCCCCCGCCGGGGATGCGACCTGGCGAGCCGATCATTAAATGCATTGGTGGTGACTATTGTAAATAGCAGGTCGATAGTTAGATCACTTTGGCTGTTCATTACTTCATTATTTGCTGGGGCCTCTGCACAGAGGAGTATCGATGGCGAGACGGCCGGCCAGTTAATTACTGTATCGGAGCAAGGTTCCCTCACACCCTCTGCTCAGCTCCAGGGGACTCTGGCCGGGGGGTGGGGGGAGGCCAGGCAGCGCCTGGGGTGTGGCCGGGCACTCCCAGGCTCTCTGACCCTCCCCGCCTACTCTCGCCTCACCGGGAAGGCGGGGTTCCGGGGCCAGCTTCTCGGAGCCTTGGAGGAGTAGGCCTCCCAGATGGCGCACACCCGAAGGCCATGGTTCCCGCACTTTCACCCCTTCCTCCCCACCAGCCGTAGCCCCGAAAGGACTCTCCCCCTGGCTCCCCCTGGCAGGAACAGTGCTGGAGAGCCCTCCCTGAGGGCTTTCGGGACCTCACTGCCCCTTTTCTAGACGCCCATGTCCTTTCTTGGGGAGGGCAGATTCCGGGCCTTTGGGAGGGTCGAGAAGAGCAAGGCAGGACGAAGGGTGTGTGAGCAGCAGCGCAGCTGCCGGCCGCCCGGGGCCGGTGTGATGGGCCGCAGGGACGCGCCCCGGAACCCGCAGCTTCAGGCGCCCTGGCCACACGGCAGGTGCCCGGCGGGTCCGTGGACCGGTGGCTGCTGTACTGCATGGTGCATCGGTCATCACGGAGGGTTCTCGTGGAAGGCGCTCAACTAGAGGGACCGACGTCCCCAGCAAGCGTGGGGGTGGCACAAGGGTGCCCCCCAGGGTCCCCGGGGAGGCCCTCACGGCCCTCCCCCCCTCCCCCCGTCCTGGCTCTCTCCTGCTGTACCGTACATNAATTTAGTTTTCTCTCTGCTGTCCCGTTCCCCCCCCTTGGCCCTACAGCAGGGGCTCTCCCCCCCCCCCCCCCCCCAGGCGAGAAGCCCTTCGAGTGCAAGCTGTGCCACCAGCGCTCCCGGGACTACTCGGCCATGATCAAGCACCTGCGCACGCACAACGGCGCCTCTCCCTACCAGTGCACCATCTGCACGGAGTACTGCCCCAGCCTGTCCTCCATGCAGAAGCACATGAAGGGCCACAAGCCCGAGGAGATCCCGCCTGACTGGAGGATAGAGAAGACTTACCTCTACCTGTGCTACGTGTGAGGCGCGAGAGCGGCGTCACGGCGGGTGAAGGCCACGAAGGACTGGGCCACGAAAGAGAAATAGAAAAAAAAAAGGAAGGAAAAAAAAAGGAAAAAAAAAAAAAGACAAGGAAAAGGAAACCTGATCGCTGTCTTGGACTCTCTCTGGGGCTCCAGGTGACCCGAGGCCCGGCCACCGCCCCTCCCCGGGGGCTGGGGGGGGCCCTCTGTCCCCCCTCTCTGGCTGGGCTCTGGTTGGCCTCATTTTCTTGGGTGGGGGTGGAGGTGGTTTGCTCAGCCCCGATGGTGGTATGTTTTTCTCTTCCCTCCACCCGGACTCCCCCTTCTGCGTCCAGAAGTGGAGCTGGGGAGGGGGCGAGGGGTCTTCTGGTCAGAGCCAAACAATCTGCCCGTCCCCCTCTCTCCGGACTCCTCAGAGGAAGGGGGCTGGGCAGGGAGGGGGCCTGCAGGTGGTGGGCTGGGCCGGTCAGAGTTGATGGTCACATGGCAGCTCTGGTTTGCTGGGGCAGATTGGGGTGGGAGGAGCTCTCCTTCCCTTCCCGCCGCTCAGTTTATCTGTTGCTTCCCTTGCACCCCCTGCCCCCCATTCTGCCACATTGCAGTGTCCCCTCAAGGTCTTTAGCAGCTTCTTGGCTCTTGCCCCTCCCCCAGCTCCTTGCTCCCCGCCTCCCTGTGACTCCTGTCCTCCAAGCTCATGGATGGGGGCGGCGGGGGGGGGGCTTCCTCCTCGCCCAGCCTCCCTAGCGGGGAGCCGCCGCGTTTGACCCCAGAGCCCCCACCCTGCCCTCCGCTTGCTGAGAACACAACATAAATGGAGTGTACCCCACCCTAGTCAAGCCCTGTCATGAGCGAGGTTCCTGCTGAGCTGCTTTTGCTTCCAAAATGGGAAAACATAACTAACTATATACTGTCCCACCAAACCAACCACACAAATCCCTATACCCCCTGGTTCAGTCCCTAGGAGAGGGAATCCGAGTAAGGACTCATCGGCCAAGGGAAGCACGCGGATGGATGCCCTTCTTGGAGAAGGGGGCCCCCTGCCCAGGGGTCAGGATAGCTGGCCGGTGGCGGGGGGGTTGATTGTACTGGGGACCCCAGCCCCCGTGCAGAGAGTGGCACAGAATTCCTGGCTCTCAGGGCCCCCCACCCCCCAGTCCACAGGGAGGAGGAAGGAGAGGAGGAGGAGAAAGCGCTTTGGCCCTTGTGTTCTGTTTTGCTTCTTTGCTGTGTCCCCTGTTCCCCTGTTAGCACATTGTACTTGAATTACCTCAGTTTTTTGTGACCTCATGAGCTTTTTTAACCCCTGTATCTCTTTTTTGGTTGGGGGTTGGAGGAATAGGGAGGATGTTCTTTTCTGTTTCTTGTGTAAATTAAGAGTTGGTTTAATAGACTTCAGCTGGCCTCAGCCCTCCCCGTCCCAGCTGGAAGGAGCTGTGCGGAAGGAGTCAGTACTCAGGATCTGAGTGTGAGGCCGGGGGTCAGCAGAACGTGGGCGGAGGGGAGGGTGCGACGGGGGCACGCGGGAGTCACCGTTGGCTCTGCCCAGGGCCCGCAGCCCTCTCTGTGCCCGGCCAAGGTTAGTCCGAAACATCCTGGAGAAGATCCCGCCACCTTTCTGGCAGTTTGCTGGGTGATGAGGGTCTAGGGGCCCCTGTTACTCCGATCCTGGCGACCGTGTGACCCCACCTCCCTGTGCGATCGTTGCCAAAACTGGCCTCTCCAGGGCTGGGGTGGGGATGAGCCGTGAGGGTGTTGTTTTTCTAGAAGCTACCTCTTACGTTCCTCCAGTTCTTCTTCTGTTCCCTTCATGCCTCCCATTCTGCTGCTCTGCCCCCCCCCGCCCCCCAGCCTCCCCACCCTGAATGTCGGAAAGCACATTTGCAATATTTGTGTTCACTTTGGGATGGGCCCTCTGTTTCATCTCACGCTTTATTTGTAAGAGTTGTGTGTGCGCATGTGTGTGTGTTTTCTTTCTCTTTCTGAGAAAGTTATGGCTGCCATTTTTATCTTAGGTTTTCAGACGTGGTTTCGGGAAGCGGTTTGGGGGAGAAGGGTCATGAGGGCTCTAGGGAAGTCGGAGGGATGGGCGCTGCTGTGACCACCCCCCTGCCCGTCCCTTGGTCCCAGCCCTCCTGCCAGCCCTTGCAATCTCGCCCACCAAATCGGAAGGCCTTAAAAATTGTGTGTTGGGGAGGGGATATGAACTGGGGTACTGTGTCACTCGACTGTTGGTTGGGGATGATGAGGTAGGGAAGATGCTATTTTGCAATTGTAATGATGACTTAGTGCTTTGGAAAGGAAAAAAAAAAGTTAAACTTGAACTATGTGACTAGAGCAGTTGTCATGTTGATAATGTGAAAAGAAGGACGTTTTCTGGGGGAGGGGCCGTCTGTAAGAAATCATTATGCACTATGCTTCCTCCCCCAGTCTGGGAAGAAAGGGGACTGCTGGCCCTCAGGGGATCTGTAAATCCCAGAAAACAATATTTTAACCGCAAGCTATCATTCAACTTTGGTGGGGAAGGAAAAAAAAATATCAAACTATTCCATAGACCTAGCTGACACCTCTCACTGCCCCCCCCTTCCCACGCAGCCTGGATCCTCCTGCCGTATTCATAAAAGCTGAGAGGGTTGAGCTAATATTTACAAATTGTAATATTTTTGTAATGTTTGTTAGTTCCTTCGTCAGTTCTACAGGACCTTGCCCTTTCCTTTTGTAATGTGAATAGGAAAAAAAAAAAAGACAAAAAAAAAATCCATCACCACCACCACCAAAATATCCCTTTGTACGTGTGTGCGCCTGCGTGTGTGTTTTGTGTGCGGTTCTGTGTTACGACACGCGGTATTGTTGTGATCTGGTGCATTGGATGGTACTAAGTGAGCACGTGTCTGCGCCCACCACCCCCCCCAGGGACCCTAGCCGGGAAGTAAGGACAGAGGGTCAGGGCAGGCGGGGTCCGAAGGATACCCGAGGGAGATGCCTCCTGCTGGGTTTGCTGTCCCTTCCTCCCCGCGGAGCCTCGACGCCCCGCAGAGGGGCCAGCATGCCTCTTTCCCGGGGTCCTACTCACAAAGACAAAATCCTTCGGACCTTGCCAAGGCCTTCTTAGCCCGGCCTACTGGCCAAGGTGAAGGTCAAAAAGTATGTGGAATCTTGAGATGGGTCTGGATAAGGGGGGCTGGGGAGACGAGGGAGGGTGGAGGCTGCTGTCTCCCCAAGTGAGTGTTCTTCTTAACTTCCCTCTCCTGCCACCTGGCCCTGAGGCCCACCGCTGCCTTTCGCTGTGAACTGCTGACTCCCCTACTTGCTACTGCCTTACCCAGCATAGTGAAGCTTCTCCAGCCCGGGCCGTCCGAGCTGGTTAGTGGTCCCTTTCCAGTGTTTGGCTCCTACAGGCGTGTCCCTTAAAGCTTTCGGTGACATTTACCTGTCATGTGCTCTTTTCCCTGTTCACTCCTTCATTCATTCAAAGCATTAAAATCCTATGTGTATATAGGATAGACAAATATAGATATATATATATATATATAGCAAGAGAGATATAAAATAGTAAATATCATTGCTGCTTTGGGCTGCTTTGGAGGAGGCCACGGATAGCGGGAAGGTAGATCTGGGGTGCAGGGGTGGGGAGGGAGGCTGGGGGCCCCAGTGATTCAGTACAATCCAGGGATGCAATGCGGGCTTGTTTAATCTTTGTGCCTGAACAGTTTCTCCGTGTGTAGAAAACAAAACAAAACTGCTGCAATTTTTCACAAGTGTATGGTACCCTTCTGGATGCCGTTGGTCCCACCGGCTGCAGGGGTGTTAAGGCCCTGGAGAGAGAGGGCCTTTTGGCTCACCTCCTTGCAGGGGAGTGAGCCAGTGGTGGGGGGGCCTCCGGACTTTGTTCCCGAGAGGGCTGGGGGGCGGGGGGTAGGAGGAGATGTGTAGACGGTCCCTGCAAAAGGCCCCCCAAAACAGGGGCACCAGATGTCAGAAAAGCAGAAGAAGATCCAATTCTGTTCATTTTCCCGAGGCCTGTGTTCTATCTTTTTCTACCCCATCTGGTCTCCTCCTTCCTGGATCTTCCTGGCGGCACTTACCTGGGTTTTTCAGCAGGAGGGGAAAAAGCCAGACTGACCCAGCTCAGGGGCGCTGATGAGTGGAGGAGAAGTCAGGGCCGGCCGGGAGAGGGGGTGCAAGACAGACCAGGGAGGTTGGGTCAGGGGAGAGGGGTGGGGAGAGAGGGGCACGGGCCCCCGCGGGTCTGCGAGCTGGCCGCCCTGCCTCCCTGGGTCCTCGGTGTCCCACTTTGCAGACAGGGTACCAGCCTCCTGGTGTGTGTCCTAGAATTCGCTCACGTTAGTGTGTTATGCATGATCTTTGTAAGGTTAAGAAGCCGTGGTGGTGCACCATGACATCCGACCCATATATATAAAGATAAATATATATATATATGTATGTAAATTATAGCACTGAGGGCACTGTCGCCCTGCTGGACCAAGCAAAACTAAGCCTTTTGGTTTGGGTATTATGTTCTGTTTTGTTATTTGTTTGTTTTCGTGGCTTGTCTTCTGTGGTGACAGCACAAGTGCCAGTCCGATCGCTCTGTATTACGGAATAGTGTTTTTAATTAATTGATGTTCTAGTTCATGTCTACCTCAGCACCTCCTCTTAGCCTAATTTTAGGAGGCTGCCCAATTTTGTTTCTTCAATTTTACCAGTTACTTTTTTTGTACAAATCTCTCTCTCCCCTCCCCGCCCCTGCGCCCCACCCCGTCCTCTCCCC
>LNAC01000069.1:3747607-3791812 GCA_002007465.1 Ailurus styani
ACAGCAGACCCTCCCCAGTCTCGCTTGCCAGCCCTACCCGTTCTTGTCCCTGGTCCCCTGATGCCGTCCCCCCGCCCCACGTTGTGCGGTCCTGGTTGCAGCTCTAACGCATCTGCCTTCGTTCCGTGTAGATTGAGGCGTTTCTTTGTAATTTCGGTGTTTCTGACAAGATTTAAACAGGAAAAAAGGAAAAAAAAAAGAAAAAATGAATTTACTGCTGCAGGTTTTTTTCTCTCTCCATGTGTCACTAAGTGAAGTTTGTGCCTTCTATAGCAAAGAGAATATTTTTTACATCCTACTAACAGTAGATTTTTTTGTAGTGAACATTTTTTGTATTTTTATTTATAAGTCTCATAAGAAAAATAGCAATGTTCAGTTGTATACCTTGAATCTGCAGTTAGAAGAGAATAAAGTTAATTCAGTTGTCTCTGGCTTGAAGTGTCCCCTTTTTTAAAAAACAACAACAACACACTGTTTTGCCTTTTCTGCCTTTTGTTGGGTGGTTACCACCGGAGGAACTGTGATTTCTGGCGTCAGATGGGGGAAGAGAAAGCTCCGGGGTAGTTACGTGGCCCTTTGTCTCATATTGACGACGCACATACGTGCTCCACGGTATCTTTTTCTAATACTTTTTTAGTTTAAAAATAGCGTTCAGGACACTGTGTTTTGGTCCTTGGAACAAAGTACGAAGTCATTGGTGGTCCGTGTATTTCTTCAGCGTTCCTGCTGTGAGCCCTGGGAATACAGCAGGAACGGGACAGACAAACCCCTGTCCTCAGGAGCCACGGAACCCGCTCGCGCTCGCGCTAGAACTTGCTTGGGATCACGCAGCTGGTGAGTGGCCGAGCCTGAACTTGCATCCGGATCTTCGGACAGCAAATCAGGTTTGCTCTCCCCGGGACTCTGAAGGCAGCACGCTCTCCGTTACAGAGACGTTGTCGTCTTCCTGAAATTTCTCAACCAGAAGCTGCCACCCAGTTTCTGGTCCGTGGGTCTGTGGCCGCTGGGCCTCGTGGAGAAAGGGGATGGGAACAGGTGGGAGGAGGTGCACAGCCAGCCTCACCGTTAGCAGAAGAAAGCATGCCTCCCCCTCCTCTCCCTGTCCCTGGGCGAAGGCTTCTTCTCTGGGCCTGCCTGCCTTCCTTCCTTCCTCTCCCTGGGGTGGCAGCATCGCCCTGGTTATCGGGACCTGCAAAACCAACTCCGTCTGATTCAAGACGTGCCGGCCCAGCACCTGGGCCCGAGGCCGTCCTACCTGTCCAGCCAGCTCCAGCCGAAATCGCCCGTCCCCTCACTTAGGCCCAGGTGCCTAGCTTCAATTGCTGCTGCAGCAGCACCCGGTGCCCAGCCCCAGGGGCCGCCAGACCTCGGGTGAGTGGCTCCGCTAAGCCCTGCCTGGAAGGCCTGGCCCGACCAAACCCGCCCGCTCTGGACGTGCGCTGGAAGCCTGGCCTTAAGCGGTGGGGCCGGCCCGAGGTCTGCGGGGCCCAGGGCTCGTCCGCGGAGAGCCACCCGGAGCCACGCGTCCCTGCCACCACCGGGCCACCTCCGCAGGAGGAGGAAGGGGCCGGTACCACCCGCTCGACCCCCCTCTACGAGTTGGCTCCTCTGACTACTTTCTTCTCTCCTTTTCTCTCTGCTCTGCCCTTTTTTTCCGTCCCCCCCCATCTCTCTTTATTCCTCTGATCTTGTTTTCTCCCCTTATTTTTTTGGAGGTTCTTCCTGGCCTTTGTGTCTCTGTGCCGCATTCTTTTTCCTCTCCCCATATTGCTCCTGTTGGGAAACCATCCTTTGCCCGAAATATATTTGGTCTGCTTCTGAGCCTCTGCCCCCGTTCCTCCGCCTGCATCCCTTTCTTCTCCGGGTCCCTTCTCTGAGGTCCCCCGGGGCCTCAGCCCCTCCCCCACGCCCCTCCCCCTCGGGCCTCAGCTTTCTCTTGACAGATGGGAGGGCAGCGAGCACTCCCTCTTTAAAACAACATTTAATCGCCGTTTTCTGTTCTTGGACATCAAAGCTGGGGCTTAGGCGCTGCGCTGGGGTCGCTGTGGTGTGGGCTTTGGGGGAGAGGAGGTGAGTGAATAGGGGCCGGGCTGAATGGGCTTTGTGTGGCCGCTGGGGTCTGCCTGCTTTACATGCTCTTTGACCCAGATATGATCTCATGGAGAGAAAGGGGCCCTGGCCCGGCCAGCCTGAGAACGTTCTGGGGCTGGACTCAGTCCCTACCCTCCCGCCCCTGCCAGCCCCGGCCCTGCTGCCCTCTGCCCCGGCCTGCAGGATGGGGCCTGCCATGGGGGGGGCGCTCTGCTGGGGTCAGAAGAGGGGCCAGGCCATCAGGGAGGGCTCCCTCCCGGCCCAGTGTGTTTCGCGGGGCGTGAGCTGGGAGCCCCCAACACATGCACAGCGGCCCTTCTCGGCCGAGGTTTCTGGGTTCAGGTGGGCACTTGGGTCACATCGTCCCCGCCTTAAGAGCTGCCTTCCCGGCCGCCCTGGAGGGCTGCCCTCCTGCCAACAGTGTGAGAGCGGAGGCCCGGAGCCAGCCGAGACTTGCTAGAGACTCCGCAAGTTGTGGTGGGTGAGAGAGGCAGATGGCGAGCAAGGTCTGAGGCCAGGCCGTCTGTGTCCAGCTTAGCATCGCCAGGCCTCCCCACCTGGCTGCCCGGGGAGCCCCTCGCTCCTCCCACCAGGATGGGGAGTGGGGCTGAGGAGGCCTGACCCCAGGCGCTCGGCCTCCCTCTGTCCCATCCTTGGCTTTGCAGCAGCCAGGGGGATTTTCCAAATATGCAGATAGCATCATATCACCCCTTTGACGAAGGAGCCCAGCGGGGACTCTAAGGATGGACTTCAAGCTCCTTAACAAGGGTTACAGTGCCTTCAGGGATCGAGCCCTGTGCTCACCACCCCGGCCCTGTTTCGGGACCACTCCCACGGTCTGGGGCTGCCCCCTACTCTGTGCTCCAGACAACTAGGCCACGGGCGGTCCCTGGAAGACACTGGGCTCCGCGCCCCGGCGGGCCTTTGCACATGCTGTGTCCTCTTCTGGGAGCTGCACCCACACACGTGCGCGAGCCGCCCTTCAGTCTGGCTGTCTCACCATCTCGTTTTCAGGTCTCGCTGGAATGTTACCTCTTGCAGGAAACCTTCCCCGGCCACTGATGCAGAATTGGGTGCCGCCCTGTGCACAGCCTCCACGGGACGGTCGGGGTACTTAGTGCGCTGCAATCACCGGCTTTCTTCACTCTCACCATCGATCCAACGTGAAGTTCCTCGCAGGCGGGAACTGTGCATTGTGTATCCTCATGTTCACAGAGCCTAGCACTGGCTGCTACAGTAAATCTTTGTGGAATAAACCGATGGAAGGCAGGGAGACGGCCGGAGAGAGGCAGTTAGCATTTGGGGCTGAGGTTGCGGGTGCCAGGGCTGGGCGAGATGGGAGAAGTAGGTGCACAGCATGTGCCTGCCCGGGCGCCTCCACGCGCGTGCCCTTCACGGGCTGCGAGGAGCCTCCAGCGCCTGCTTCCTCTCTCAGGTGCCCGTCTCCGCTCACCGGGACTCCCATGTGCAAAGGGAGGTGCAGCCCCCCCCCAGGACACCTCACGGAGGACTCCCTGAGCATCGCTGGGGTTTGTGCACGTAGACACCTGCTCCGGGGCCAAGACGGGGGACCGACCATCCTCCAGCTCTTTGTGCCGTGCTGGGTCCAGCCCCTCTCTCTGCACTCCTAGCCCCTGCCCCCTGGGGGCTGGCGGAAGGGCGGGCTCCTCTCGGGGCTGTGTTTTCTGCTCTCCAGGGGGTGCCGCAGTGAAAGTGAACTGACTCATTTAAACCTGACTCTGCAGGCCTGCCACCCCCTGCAGCGCTAATTACCCTGTAGTTCTAAACTGATTGCTGTACACTAAGCTTAAGCCCTCCTTTATTTATTTACTGACTACATTAATAGCAAAGCCGCTGCTTTCGGCGGATCTCCACTGTACGCCGCCTGGCTGCACCCTGTTCCTCTGCGTCCCCTCCGGGGGGCGGGGTGCAGAGAGGAGCCCTCTGGCAGGGAGCCCCCAAAGCTGCCACCCTCATGGGGTCTCCGGGGCTGGACAAGCAGTGAGAACAATGGCCTTGGGCCGTACAGACTCCCAGGCCCCAGGGAGGGGGCTGCGTCTCTGGTTCTGAGTCTTCCATACACACCACAGCCCAGCTCACCCCCCGCCCAGGGGATCTTCTGCTTATAGGACACTCCGGAGCTCCCCCTGGGCTTTCACACCTCCCATGAGGTGCTGAGCACTGGCTGCATTTTGCAGATGGGTAAGCTGAGGCTGCGCTCCGTAGCTGTCGGTGCTAGACTTCTCACTCCATCGGCCTTGCTTTTTCCCCTCCAGCGAGCGGCCTGTCCCGACGTCCTCCCCCTCCTGGCCCCAGCCACCCCGGTCTGACAAGATCCCTTTACCTGTAGGTCCTCACGGCTTCCACTCCTTGCCGTGAGGGAAGAAGCCCGAATGCACACCTCCATCTCCCAGCCTTTTCTGCCTCTTCACGCGCTTGCCGGGAATTGGCGGGAAACGTGGGCCCTAGAGCCTTTCCCAGGTCAGACCTTAGCCACACCCCCAGCTTCCTCCACGGCTCCCACTGGGCAAGTGTGGGGCACACCGGCCAGCTGCGGGCTTCCACGGGGTAGCGTCTGCCTGTTCTCCCATTCTGGGGCCAGCAGCGCCCTCAGCCAAGCTGGCTAGCATCGCCTGCTTCTCCGAGTGCCCTCAGGGCCCATGCGGCAGGTCTGGGCTCTGGCCTTGGGGCACGGCAGCATCCTGAAGACCGGACGGGCACCATCGGGGTGCTGCTTATGGACCCGTGGAATCAAGCACTCAGGCTGGCTTTGATCGGAAATGGCGGGGTGGGTGCTGTGCTGGACCCCCCTCTAAGGAAGAGGGGTGGTGGGGGTCTGGCAGAAAGAACGTGGGGTTCAGAGTCAAGAGGACCTGGATCTGAGGCCAGCTCTGCCATTCACTGTTTGACCTTGGCTGGAATGCAGAACTGCTCTAAGGTCCATTTGGTCAGCTGTAAGATGGGTTACAGTAATACCTGCTCTTTCTACCCCCAGGACACTCATGGGCTGGAAGAAGGTGCATGAGTCAGCTTTCTAAAAACTCTGGTGCTATAAAAATGAAAAGCATAAGGGGGGTGGGTAGATTCAGGGCTGGTATGGGAGGGAGCCGATGGCCCAGACATTCATTTTCAGGGCAGGAGCCCCCACAGTCAGGCTTCAGGAGCCCAGGGGTCTGGCGTGGAGGAGGCCTGGGGTGGCATTGCTGGGACTCTATCGCCACCCAGTGGGCACTGGCTGCAGGCGCTTCTTGCTTGGGCAGGTCTGCGAAGGGAGGAAGAGGTGTCCCGTGGGAAGCGGTTTGGGCTCCTTTGGGTCTCCTGGTATATACCAGGTTGGGCCGGATAAAGGGAGAATGTGGTCCAGCCTCACATCAGAGAAAGAACAGCTTTAACTACTTGGGAGGAAGTTCAGGACTTTCCAGAAGGTGTCCTTAGTCAATATTTCGGTCCTGACCCCTTTTTCTCCTACCTTTGCCCCCACTGACCGATGGTCATACCCAATCCAACTCCTTCTACTCCTAAGAGGCTGGATTGGAAGATGCTGTCAGCCAGTCCAAACCGAGGCATCCACGGGGCCTCATCTTATGTGGAGGGAAGGCCAGCCTTGTTGGAATCTGGCTCTTCAAAAGCTTTACTACCGGGAAGGGCGGGTTGCACGATTTTCTGAGTGCCCAGGTCTGGCTCACTGAGGGCCTGAGAGGGGACAGCAGGAGGGTGCCTCTTGGCACCTCTGGCCACCTCGAGTGAATGCAGCTAAATGGTTTGGAAGACCCTCCCGACACCGGACCTCTGACTGTGACTCCTCGGCGCAAAGGATCTACTGGGCTTCGTATCACCTGTTAGCACTTGAAAAAGCAACAGTTCACTCTGCGTTTGTCTGCCCGGCTGCGGTCTTCGGCTTAAGTGAGCTTCTACTGACACTCTGTGGTGGCGAGGGGGAAGTGCATGCATGACGGTTAGTCTGGTGAAGGGAAGGATTTTCCCTAATCCCTCTCTGGGGGAGATTTATTATAGTTATTATACTTATAAGGGAGGGAGGGAGTCAGAAAATGGCAATTGTGGGTGGGGAGTGTGTGTGGGGAGGAGGGGGGCTGGACTTCACCAGTTTGACTTGATTAATATTCACCTCATTCTCCGAAATCTCTTGCCAATTAGCATTCCTCCTTAACACCCTATCCCAAGCAGCTGTACTTGACCTTTCCCTTAATTCCCCACAGCACAGCTGAGATCAGGCTGGAATATTTAAATTAGATTTCTCTGAAGTCTCAAGAACAACACAGCATTAGCCCAGCTCTCTGCCTGCTCGCCTTCAGGAGACGGGGGCCACCGTTAATCCCTGCCACTCCCCCCCTAGAAGACCAGCACAGACAGACCCGAAGTGACGGAGGGGCGAGTCCTCCCGTCAAAGGTCAGCTCCTCCCCTCGGGCTCTGGGTGTCTTCCTCACCGTCCTTCCAAGCTCTGCTCCTTCTTTCCCCGTCTCTCTGCTGCTTCCGTTTCTTGCTCTCAGCCAGATCGTTCCCATCAGCATTCCCAGTTTAACCAGCCTTTCCCTGATTCCATTGTTCCCTTTGGTTGTCATCGAAACCCACCTCCTTCAAACAGCAAAATTCTAGAGAGAGCTGTGATTAGACACTCTTCTTCGTTGTGCTTATGGTTTTTTTATTATTATTTGACACAGAGAGAGAGAGATCACAAGTAGGCAGAGAGGCAGGCAGAAAGAGGAGGAAGCAGGCTCCCCGCCAAGCAGAGAGCCTGATGCGGGGCTCGATCCCAGAACCCTGAGATCATGACCTGAGCCGAAGGCAGAGGCTTTAACCCACTGAGCCACCCAGGCGCCCTTGCTCACAGCTTTTGATCTGAGTTTTGTCTCTGTTACTCCATTGAAATGGCCTTGTCAAGGCCATCAGTGGCACCGTCTTCCAAAACACAGTGGCTCCTTGGCTGTCTTCCTCCCGCGTGACCTCTCGGTCGCGCTCTACACCACAGGCTCCTTTTGGAAACGCTTACTCTCCTGGTTTCTCCTTCACCCCACCGGCTGCTGCTCGTCCGTCTCATTAGCTCCCTGCTTCCTCTTCCTCTGCTGGAACTCTGCGTGTTCTGTTCGGCTATCTCTGAAGGCTCCCGTGAGCCTCTTACCTTGTCTACTTCTGCCGAATTTAGTACTAACGGGCTAACGACGCCCCAGTTTTAATCTCCAGTCTTGAGTTTTCCACGGCCTCTCCTGGAGGCCCTGTCACCATCTTCATCTAACCAGAAGGAGGGGAGAGTTTGAGGGGGCCTGGCCTGCTTTTGAAAAAGCCTCGGCCCAGAAATGTATACGTGTCTGTATCTTTCCTTCCTTCGCACCCCCGCCCTGGACTGTACTCAGTCACACGGCCCCACCAACCGCAAGGGAGCAGGAAGATGTAGTCCCGAAGTTGATTTTTGGTGAGGAGCTAGCACGTTCTGCGACACTCTGCCTTTCGAGTCACCAAATATCTGTGTAGACTCTTCTTCCCCCCAGAGGACATACTCACCCCCAAAGAGGAATGACCGAAAACCCCATCCCATCATGTGTACCTGTCTGGAAATTCGGGATCCCTGAGTGATGTGCGGACCTCACCATGAGCTCTGTCAACCAAAAGCAGAACCTATGTCCGTACAGATGTATGGCGCAAATCAATGACAGTAGTCCATCGATGAAATGTCAGAACGTCTCGTGAGCTGCTTTACGCACTCATCAGTTTTCTCTCAGCATGAATTGAGACTCCATTTCCCTTGCAGTTCGATGTGGCCTGGTGACTGAGGTCCACCACTCACGTATAAATAGGAGTCATTCGCACCGCTGTTGGACGGAGGATTTTAAGGGGCAGGACACCCCTGCGTTAGATCCCCGAGGCTGTCATGAGAAACCACCACAACATAGTGGCTTCAACCAAGAGAAATTTATCCTCTCACAGTTGGGGAAGCCAGAAACCCGAAGCCAAGGTGTTGGTAGGACCTCATTCTCGCTGGGGACTCTAGGGGACAATTTTTTCTTGTCTTTCTGGCTCCGGGTGGCTCCTGTGTCCCCCGGCTTGTCGCGGCCCCTCCGCCTCTGTCTTCCCATGGCCTTCTTTCCCGTGGGGCCGTGTTGTTGACTGTCTGTCTCTTTTAAGGACACACTCAGTAGACTTAGGGCCCACCCTTATCCAGTATGATCTCACCCCATCTCAATCCTCACCATCGCATCTGAAAAGCCCAATTCCAAGTTAAGTTCATACTCTGGGATGAGTGTGGAGGAGAATGTTGGGGAAACACTATTCAGTCCACCTTGGCCCCCTTCATAACAAAAATCCCCTTGGGCAGTGGGAAGAACAGAGCACATGCAAGTCCCTGGTCCGGAGCGAGGGAGAACTGGTTCAGGGTATCTGAAGATCACCCGTCCTGGCAATGGAGAGAGTTCTTTAATTAGACCTTGGGTCTCCTGTCTTGGAAAAATGCCCTAGTCCACTGTTTCCTGAAGCCTTTGGGGAACCATTTCTTTTTTCTTTTTTAAGATTTTATTTATTTATTTGACAGAGATCACAAGCAGGCAGAGAGAGAGGGGGAAGCAGGCTCCCTGCTGAGCAGAGAGCCGATGCAGGACTCGATCCCGGGACCCTGAGATCATGACCTGAGCCAAAGGCAGAGGCTTAACCCATTGAGCCACCCAGGCGCCCGGGGAATCATTTCTTGACTCTTGCCTGCCCTGACCACATCCAAAGTGAGCCCTCAAATCTGGGCCTCCCTCAGGACTGCATTTTTTCACCACTACCCCGATTCCCACTTACACGAATTTGGGGGACTGCATGTGGCTTTAAGCTCCCACAGTCCAAGGCTTTATTAGGCTGGGTTCATGGATTTGGGGCCATTCAGTTTCTTTAAAAACAGCCTTTGGACCTATGCTTCCAATCCATTCTTCGCGCTAGTCACCACGTCTAACATTCTTTCCTAGACATAGTTGTCAAACACGCATTTATTATTACTATTCTTATTAAATTTTCCCTCCCTCAAATCCGAGCTTCCTTGTCAGCTTCCTGCTGGCTACCTCGGGGCCATCTGGAAGAGTCAGCTTGGGTGGGAAAGTCAAGACTCTTAATGTGATGTTTGCCACAGAACCAAATCCCTTTATAAGAGGATTTTAAATAATGAGCTTTCATTGCTTGAAGCCTTGTCCAGGTTTATTTCCTGTAATTTAGGCCACAGAAGCAGCCCGCTTACTTATATCCAAGAAAATACACACTTCTGGATCCCTCCCCCCATTTTCCTTCATTTCTTCTTGGAAATTTGTCATTTTTTTCCCCCCGAACTCATCCTCAATAATAATATCTTACTACAAACCTGGAGAACAACTATCAGAGGCTAACATTCTGCTTCTTTCCCCACAGTTTCTCAGAGCTCCAGGCTCGGGATCCACTCGGTCTACCTTCCAGGTGATTGCCAGCAAGAATTTTCCTAAATGTATCATTCCTGCTGCCCGCCCCAGGCGGCCTTGTCTTTTCTAGCCAAGCTGCCCTTGCTGCAGGTGAAGGGCCTAAATAACCTGAGCACGTCTACTCTGATCCATCTTCCTCACTGCCTCCCATCTGCCCCCCAGACAGGGCAGGGCTTTGCAGGGGCTGTTCCCTCTGCCCAAATCCCTCTGTTCCCTCAATGTTTGCCTGGACGCCTCCTTCTTGAGTAACTCAGGTCTCAACTCAAATATCACGTCTTACTGGGGTCTTCTCTGATCATTCCATCTAAAGGGGGTTTTTCGGGGCTCTTGGGTCGCTCAGTGGGTTAGGCATCCAACTATTGATTTTGTCTCAGGTCATGATCTCAGGATCGTGAGATCGAACCTATGTTGGGCTCTGCACCCTGCAAGGAGTCTGCTTGATTCTCTTCCTCTGCCCCTCCCTCTGCTACCGTGCACATGTGCTCTCTCTCTAAAATAAGTAAATCTCTTACAAGTTGAGTGAAAGCTGTTTTTTCATTGCATTTAGCACCATCTGACCTGCTCTTCTTTATCTATTTACTTGTCACGGTCCATATCCATTTTCCCTTCCTCAGAGCCTCTGTGAGAGCCAGGGTCCTGCGGGTCTCCGTCACTGTGACCCTGACCTGTCACACTATTACTATGAGAACAAATGCCACTACCTACATAACACATGTGTCAGACACACGATCTTAGCTCCCTGTTGAAAATTGGTTTTACTAAGAAGTTTCCAAGATACCCAAAAGTGGGATAATAGGATGAACCCCTCCTAAAACCTGTCCTCTGGACTCAACATTCTCAAGATTTTACCATGCTCGTTTCTCTGTCCTTCTTGCTCTCCTTTCTTCTTTTTCTTGAGAAACAAAGCCCGGGGTGGAGCAAGAAGGCGGAGGAGTAGGAGACCTAAGTTTCGTCTGGTCCCAGGAATTCAGCTAGATAGTTATCTTTCATTTTTCTTTTCTTTGTTTCTGTTGAAGTCTTCTAAAGAAAACCCCGGGCATAATGTCACTCCATCCCAGGTACTTGCTTCAACGTATGCATTTTTTAAATGAATGTTTCTGGTATTGCTTCAGTGACATTCATACACCTTCAAAGATTAGCAATGGCTCCTCATATCATCACTTAGTCCATGTTCAGGTTTTCCTGATTGCCTCAAAGCTAACTATGTAGAGTTGATCTCTTTAGATTAGGAGCCAAACTAGGACCTTGTGCTGCAACTCTCAGCTCTCCCCTCACCCACCATGCTGTCAACTTGTTGAGCAAAGGGGTGACTACAGTTGACCCTCCAGCAACATGGCTTTGAGCTGCACAGGTCCACTTGGAGTGATTTTTTTTTTCCCATAGCTGCAGTCAGCCCTCTAAATGTATTTTCTCCTGATGATTGTCTTTTCTCCAGCTGACTTTATTGTGAGAACACAGTATATTCTACACATAACCTACAAAATATGTGTTAACCGACCGTTCATGTTATCGGTGAGGCTTCCGGTCCATAGTAGGCTATCAGTAGTTAAGTTTTGGGGGAGTCAGAAGTTCTGTGCAGATTTTCAGCTGCACAGGGACAGCAGCCCCTAAGCCCTACATTGTTCAGGGGTCACCTGTATTATTACCTATTGAGTTGTGAGATGACGAGGGCCCAAAACGGAGCTGGGTAGTGGGAGTGAAAAAGAGAAAACGGTCTGAGGAGATGTTGTAGAGGAGTCTTCTGGTCGACCCTGCCTTCCGTCCATGCAGTGGTGACACCACTACCCTTGCTGAGGGATCAGGAGTTACAAGAGCACCAGTGGCTTTGCTCCCTCGTACAGGGTCTCCAGTGTGACAGCTGACAGAAACAGTCAGATTAGCTCATCGTATCTCTTGTTTGAGTTGTTTGCTCAGCCTCTCCCAGCTGGGCAGAACATTTATACAACCTCCCACTTCTTCACGAAATTCCCTCTTTATCTTGCTTCCTCGGAAGCTTGTTAGGAGAGCGGCCCCACAGACGATGCTTCCCATGGTCCCCACGCCATCTGGGCACCAAAACTCAAGGGGTTTTGTTCTGCTTCGTTATTAATTATTTTTTAATAAAGTAGGCTCCACGCTCAACGTGGGGCTTGAGCTCGTGACCCTGACATCCAGAGTCACAAGTTCTACCGTCTGCGTCATTCAGGAACCCCCGTTCTGCTTCTGTAAAAACTCACACTCAAATAGCCAGTTCCCTACACCAGACTTTCTGAATCAGAACTCGTGGGCATGTTCCCTGGGAATGTGTCATTTTAAACCACATTCCAGCGGACCAGGATGTAGCTGATTCACAGACTTGCATCAGGAACCTTGCAGAATACACTGATGGTGTGAGTCCTGAGATAAAGTGTGTAAAGGATTTCTGCCAGGAGAATTACCATTCCTTTACAGTCAGTCATGCCTCAACCTTTTTTGTTCGTGCATACTTTTCATTACAATTTTATACACATACCCCAATATTTGTTTATGCCTTATATACATACATATATATTACTGTACTACTGTATTAGGTATAAAACATACTAAAATAGAACAGTTTTAAAGATTTAACAAGTAAATAAAAACAGAAGTTCTCATAGTCACTTCTTGCAGCCTGGCAGTTTTTCTTGGACTCCTATTCATGGACAACGGCTCTGGAATATTCTTAGCCAATTACCCTTTGCCTGAGGCTGCCCCAGGAAGTCCAGTATGAAGAACTTCCAGCTGTCATGTAAAACTCCTTAATCCTATAGAATTCTTTTTTTTTTAAAGATTTTATTTATTTATTTGACACAGAGAGAGAGATCACAAGTAGGTGGAGAGGCAGGCAGAGAGAGAGGAGGAAGCAGGCTCCCTGCTAAGCAGAGAGTCTGATGTGGGCCTCGATCCCAGGACCCTGAGATCATGACCTGCGCCGAAGGCAGAGGCTTTAACCCACTGAGCCACCCAGGAGCCCTATATAATTCCTTATCATAACCTCAAATCCTGCTTGGAGAAAGGTTTGTCTGGTTCACCTGGCCTGAATTTTTTCTTTACAATGTGACCAGGGGAACTTTCCCAAATTAGTTGCTGAGCAGGAAAGCAGGTACATCTGTCAGCAGCCCACATTGGGTTGGGTCCCAGCCCCCCATTCTTCCTGTGGCTCCCGTGGATCTCTGGAGCTCAGGACACAGAAATTCCTTAAGGCTGCAGAGGGAGAAAAGGTGATTGAGGCCCCGGAGGAAGGAGAAGGCAAACTGAGGTAGGGAAGCCTAGAACTTGCCATTTCTAGGCCTCTTTGTTCCTTCTCATAGATCTGAGTTTCCATCAGCTGTCATTTTCCTTGAGCCTGAAAAGCTTCCTTTAGAATTTCTTAGTGTGGGTTCTGTGGTAACAAATTCTCTCCGCTGTCCTTGATCTGAAATGTCTTTAATTCACCCTCATTTTTGAAGAGTATCTTCGCTGGATATGGGATTCTGGGTTGACAGTTATTTTGTTTGTTTGTTTAGAGATTTTAGGATGTCATCCCTTCTCTCTGGCCTCCATTGTTTCTGACGAGAACTCACCCATTATTTGCGGCACTGCTCTTCCTGACAGAATGTGTCATTTTTCTCCAGATGATTTCACGATTTTCAGAAGTTGGACTATATGACATGCCTAGTTGTGACTTTCTTTGCTTGGAAGAGCTTTCATAGCTTCTTGGATCTGTAGGTTGGTATGTTTTACCAAATTTGGGCAAGTTGTAACTATTTTTACTTCATATATCTCTTCTACCCCAATTCTCTCCCTCCTTTTCTTCAGGGATTCTAATTAGCTATATGATAGACAGCTTTATATTTTCCCACAGGTTTCTGAGGCTCTGTTCATTTAATTTCAATCTTTGTTCTCTCTCTCCTTCAGACTGGATCATTTTTATGTCTCTGTCTTCTAGGTTATGGGCTCTGACTTCTGCCATCTCCAATCTGCTCTTAAAACCACCCGTGAATTCCTCACCTCAGACATTATATTTTCAGTCTAGAATTTATTTCCAAAAGCTTCGTTTCCCCGTGGAGATTCCCCGTTTGTTGTTCATTAAGACTATATTTTTCCTTAAACTCCTTGAACGCGTTCATTAGAGTCTGTTTGCATGGATGCCTTTTATTTTTATGGGTAACATTTTCCTAGTTCTTGGAGTATCTAGGAAGTTTTTATTGTAGGCTAGATATTGTGGGTGATCTATTTATTGGAAGGAGTCTGGATTGTGTTGTTTGCTTTTAGAGAGTGTTGTGTTTTATTTTGGCAGGCAATTAATTTATCAGACGATTTCCTTGTCCCTGTCAAGGCTTCGTTTAAGGCTTTGTTAGGGTGAATCTGAAGCGACCTTTATTCTAGGACATGGTCCTTCTTCCCAAAGCATAAATTTTCTGGTAGGGCAGTGGAATGCTGTAACAAGAGGACCCCTCCACTCTGGCCGGGACAATGGCTCCCAGCACAGTGGGACCGCCCGCATTTCCACGCTGTGCTCAGCTCCTTAGCAGCCAGTCTCTTAGGAAGTCTCAACTGGTACCTACTCAGCCCATTTCTTGTCAGAAACTGACAGGGAGTCCCAGGTATGGCTTAAATTGTGTTCTTCCCCCAAAAATCACTGAAGTTCAATCCCCTAATACTTCCGAACGTGACCTTTACTTGGAAATAGGGTTTTTAAAGAGGTGATTAAATTAAAATGAGGTCATTGTCGTGGGTCATAATCTAATATAAATGGTGTCCTTCTATAAAGGGGAAGCTGGATACAGAGAGAAAGTCCTGTGAAGATGAAAGGAAAGATCAAGGTGATACATCTAGAAGCCAAGGAATGGCAAAGATTGACAGCAACCACCAGACACCAGGCGGAAGGGGTGGAACAGATTCTCACCCACGGCCCTCAGAAGAAGCTAACGCTCTGACACCTTGATCTCAGACTTCTGGCCACCAGACCTGGGGGAGAATGAGTTTCCGTTGTATGAGCCCACCCCAGTTTACGGTACTGTGTTGCCACAGCCCTAGCAAATGAATGCACACTCACATAGACTTGGTGGGCCCCCCATGTGACTCCCTCCTCCCTAGCACCGGCACCACAAGTTCCATTTGGTCTACGGCTCCAAACCCTGATCTTTGCCTTCTTGGGTTCCACCTTCTTGTGCTGTAGTCAGGAATGCGCCCCCAGGCGGAGAGCTGGTGGAGGCTGGGCTCACGTGATGTGACTGCAGCGGTGGGCTGCCTGTTGTCTAATGCCCGAAGACAGTCACACATTTGGTCCCATTTGGTAGTTTTTACGGCGAAAGGCAATTCTAGTATTTGTTACTCTGCCATGGCAGGAAGTGAAATTTCTGTCCTAAGTTTTTTGAGTTATTTATTTTGAATAAATTATTTGAACTCATTTACTTCTCTTGACACCTCTGTGAAGTAGATAAATCATTAACATCATGAGTTCCAGATTAAAAAAAAAAAACAAACGAGGCAAAGGAAAGATTAAATCACTGGGGCACCTGGGTGACGACTCAGATGGTTAAGTGTCTGCCTTTGGCTCGGGTCCTGGGATCAAGTTCCGCATTGGGCGCCCTGCTCGGTGGGGAGCCTGCTTCTGCCTCTGCCTCTCTCTCTTGGTCTCTCATGAATTAAAAAAAAAAAATCTTTAAAAAGAAAAAGGATCAAATAACTATAATTTGTCCAAGGATATATCTTATAAATAGTGGAGGTAGACTTGAATCCAGGCAGTCTAACTGAAGAGTCCATGCTCTTCAATATTAACCTATGATCTTACGTAACAGGTGCTCACTGAATGTACTTTGAATGAAGGAATGGATGCTTGTGTCTTCTACTTTGTTGCCCATTTATCTGACATTCCACCTGCCCGGGAAAATCCCAACATCACATCAACCTAGTATGTTCACTTCTCTTCCCCCCAGACTTTTAAGGACTCTGGAAAAAATCACACTGAACTCCTACCGAAAGCAAAGTCTTACCAAGTTATCTGGACCTTTGAAAATACCTTCTAGTTCTGTCTTTCCCTCATCTTTGCCTTCCATTGTCTGTTGGTTCTGCCTTGAATCTCAGACACCTATACCTCCATCCTCATTTTCAGGAAAAACACAATTTCCAGCTGCGAACTCTCAGATTCCCACTCATTTCTCTAAATTTGACTTGCCTTGGCACTTACCCTTGCCTTTTGCTCTCCTGTCAAAATACTTAGCGTTTCTCTCTCTCGTCTAAAGCATATCCACGTGTGGCTGCTGCCTGATGCCTTTCTTCCCTTTCCCAGCTAAGTGTTTGGAAGTGTTGCTTCCCCTTCCCTCGTCACCCTCTCACCTCCAGCTCGCTCCCCCGACTCCAATCTGGCTTCTGTACTCGTCTCCTGTTCATTTATTAATGTTGGCTTTCCTGTCGTTAATTTTATTCTTATGCTTTCTTTAAATGTATTTGTGATCATTTTAACTTCTTGATCTGGGTCCCTAATTTATTATTTTTTACTTTTCATTCACATCGATATTTAAGATCTTGGAATTTCCCACTGCTGCGTGTCTTCTAGATTCTCCTCTGTGGTACTGTTTTCCGTATTTCCAAATTTTTGTTTTCCTTTCCTCATTGATCCGAGTGTTTAAGAGAAAATTTAAAAATTTCTGTGTGGTAGAGTGCCTCCCCCCCCCACCATGGTTTTGTAATGAATATCTGTTTATTGCATTTTAATCAGAATATTTTATTTTATGTTGTTTCTACTTTGGGGAAGTTTTATAATTTCTCTGTTGTTTTATATAGAATAAATTCTTGAATATTCCATGGACAGCTTTAGCAAAAGGTATACTTTCTGTTTTCAGACTCCAGAGCTCAATATATCAATTGACTAAATTTGTGTTAATCAGTTACATTTTAATTTTGCTCTATCCTTCTTTATTAAAGAAAAGGTGAACATAGGGAACCCATGTCCTTTCCCTGAGTATGGGCTAGGAAGTGATGGGACCCCAGACTTGTCCCTGCTGTCAGTACGGTGCCAAAGCCGAAGAACTGTTACCATGGTTGCGTCATGGTTCAGAGCATCCCGAGGAGTGGGAGAGTGATTTGCCTCGCTCCTCTGCAGGGAATGGTAATAGGGCAGAGGGAGAGATACAGGCCACGGGGGTTGCGTAAAGGGGATGTTGTAACTCGTGTTGATCAGTGATCTGGGACCATATTATGCAATGGAATCTTCGTAGGTGCCAGCAGCTTGGACCAAGGCCAGCTCCCCCATGCCCGGCACCACATAAATCCCCCCTCCCACCCCACCCCTGCTCCTGGGGAAGGAAGGCTCTAAGTGACTGAGACTTAATGTCTACCACCCATTTGGGTGGAACTTGAAGAAATTCAGTTTAGGTATAGAACAATTATTTTCGGCATGTTTATTACACATCTGTAGCTCCAGCTCTGATCTCTCTGGGCGTTCTAGACTTATATCCAGGTTACATTAGGTTTTTCAGCTTCAAGCTGAGCATGCTCAAAACTAAACCCATCTCTGCTCCTTGCCCCGTTTTCACCCCGCAACTAAACCCTGTTCTTCTTCTCTTCCCTATTTTACTAAATCCTGTCCACATCTAGTAAGTCGTCTGCGGCGGAAACCAGGTAGTGTGTGAGGGGGTGTGGCTCAGAAAATGCTGAAGATCCAAAACGGACTAAGGCATATCCACCCTCTTAACCACCACACATGTGGGGCAATCACAGGGGAGCGCCTCCGAAACCTGGGCATGCTTTTAAAAGAGTTTGGACAACCAGTGTAGGCGAGGGTGCCGTATAGCAGAGAGAAGAGCCTAGAATCCCTTCCATATGAGCCAAAGCCGCTGCAAAGCCTGGGGACCGGGGGAGGAGTAGAGAGTGGGTTCCCCTGCTGGAGGCGGGAGCTGGAGAGGAGGGTGGGAGCTGCTAAGTGGGGCGGAGGTGAGTGGCCGAAGGGAAGAGGGTTCAGGGGGCATTTCTCATTGGCTGTTCTGGGCTTTAGCCAAGTATCTGAGGGCGGGCAAAGTGACTGAGCCGGAGCTCCATCAAGAAGGGCTCCAGGCATCAGACTGTCTGCTCCTTCCTGCACAAAGCTCACCATTCTCCACGGCTCTCCAGGAGTCCACCGGGGGGCTGGATGTCTACCCGATGTATTTTGAACCCACAGCCTACCTGGGCTACTTCAAGATGGGCCAGAGCCCCGCGGGTGCTGAGCTCCTCCATTTCCTGCTAAAAGGCTGCAGCGTCACTTTTAAATCAGGTGCTGGTCTCCTTGAACCCTGGAAGAGGTTTGCGGGAGGAAGGGTGGGCATGCAGTTTTAAATTAGATGCTGGTCTTCTTCAACCCTAGGGCACGTTTAGGGTCAGAGTGGGGGAGGGTAGCCGGACAGTTGGCAGAACTCTGGACCTGGAGATAATGTGGAACTGCCCTATAGGCTGATTTTAGATGTACTTGCTGTATGGTGCTAGGTGAGATGCCCTAACCCTTACTGAGGTCTCTGGGTCAAAATTTTGTCCTCCCATAAAGTCTAAGAGCTGTGGTCTTTGATGGTCGCGAGTAGCCCTGTCTTCTCCCTATCCCTGGCAAAAAGAACCTGCAAGGGGCATCAGAAAGTGCAGGAAGCTTTTGTTCTCTGCGTGATCACCACGGTGGCCCATGAAAGCATCATGTGTGGGTGCCTCTCAGACTTGCCCCGAGGGGAAGAATGGTGCTTGGCAGGCTGGACTGTTAACATCAAATAATGGGTCTCTTTTCATGATTCACGTGAGCGGGAAACATAACGCCATAGCTACAATTTCCCCGACAAACGATCTCCTGCTATCAGATGTGCTGAAACCTTTGGTGCTTGCCTCCACTACTGCCCCAGTAGTCTACAGGTAACGCAAGCGGAGGGGAAACAAAAGGCAGCGGCAGAATCCAGGGGCAGGTGAGCGGGCTTCTGCCGGTAGCAGGTCAGGACCCCTTGGTCCCGCTGGTTTTCTCTCCTTAAATATTGTTGTTTATCTTGGAAGCCCCTCACGAGGGTCCAAATGCTGCTGCTACTTTGGGTCAACCCAGTCTCTCCCTGGCTGGAGAGAAGGCAAGATGGGAAGGGGAGACCGAGGGCTCTGTGGGCAGGTTTAATAGTCTCCTTTTAGTCCTGCTAAGGAAGTTTCTGGGCATACAGATGGTGCTCAATGAACGTCTGCTGTCTGATCTTTGGAACGTTGTGGATGGTCTCGGTGGCGCCATAGGACACCTCAGTGAAGAGTGCTTGCAACAGGAACCAGCGTCCTCAGGAGTGTGACCAGATTTCTCCTCTTAACACTTACTTACAGGGGTTAATTAGCAGTTGATAGGATAAAGCTGGTTCTCTCCTAACTGTTCACCCGCCCCCAGCTCCAAATTAAACCCTCCTGCTCCTCTGCCCCCTCCTAGCAAACCTCCACTCTCAGGGCTGGGGCTGGGGGCGCCCATGCCCGAGGCGGTCTGGGCAGCCAGATTTCCTCCCGCTGCAGTTTCCACTCCCAAACGGTTGGCTCCCTGCAGCCTCTGCGGGTGGGAAGGAGAAAGAAGCCTCTGGGAGCCGTGCTCTGGGGCTGGCGGCTTGCCACGCGTGTGTTCTAAAGCTGTGGACTGAAAGTTCCGCACTGACCTGGGCTCCGGGCCCTGCATTTGCCGGCTCCTCTCCGCCCGCGAGTCCTGCGAGGAGGTCCTTGCCACCGGCTACACGGACAAGAACCGCCTCGAGCTGGAAAAGTGGCCGAGGAAGACGCCAGGGTTGTCCCCGTGCTGAAATGTGCGTGTGAGCCTCAGCGGGACAGGTAAGGGGTTTGCTGTTTGTTTTGGGGTCGCCATGAGGCGAGCTTCACTTAGCTCCCGGAATCCAGAATTTTTCATGGGGCTGGTGTAGAGCTGGCAAGGCAAGGGGAGAGTAAGAAGGAAGGAAGTCGGCGGGGGGGGGTCCCGAGAAGAAAGGAGGAAGAGTCACCGATGAGTCCGATAAAGACCAAAAGAGGGAAGAGAACTAGATGGCTGTAGACAGACCTGGAGCCAGGAGGGGACTGTCACCACCCAGAACGGCAAGGTGCGTGCCCAGGCGGACATAGACTGGGGGCAACCAGCTGGTTGTTGATGGCAGACAGCTGTTCTGATGGGAGGTGCCCCTGTTGTTCCAGCCACAGCCGCCAGGTGGCGCCAATCTCATGGCATCCTTCTGCCCGTCGCAGGAGGTGGGCATAGAATTAAGACCAATCTTGCACGCAAGTGAACAGATTCTACTTACCTTGGATAATTTCAGGGCACCAGGAAGGTCCACCGTAGCACCTCCATTCCCAAAATATCACTGTCTCAAGTTAGGTAAAGCTGTTGAAGTTATATATTGTATTCTATGCCTTTTGCTTAAGACTCTTTTTTTTTTTTTGAGATTTTACTTATGTGACAGACAGAGATAGCACAAGAAGGGGGAGTGGCAGGCAGAGGGAGAGGGAAAAGTGGGAGCCCGACGCGGGGCTTGATGCCAGGACCCTGGGATCATGACCTGAGCTAAAGGCAGTCACTTAACTGACTGAGCCACCCAGACTGTGACTTTTTTAAAAATGCAGAGCTGGAAAGAGTAAATCTGTTGGTCCTTATGCATACCTCAGTATGAATGAGCCCCACATGCTGAGAACAGGTGTAGGTAAGAAAAGAATGTGGGGGGGGCAGTGAAGAGGGGGGGGCACGGCCAGGAGACCTGGGGAGAGCCTGATGGACCCGTGCAAAGTCTGCCAAATGCACTTTGTAAGTTTTGCTCAGCTGACTGCTGGCCGACTGTCCACTTCCTGTTGCACTTGGCTGGGCCGGGTTAAACATGGACCTCTCAGAGAGAGAGCAGGCTGGGCACCAGGAGTTCCTTCCCCAGAAAGGGCCTCCAGGTGGAAAGAGCAATGACCTCGGGGTCAGGGTCAGCAGCGGGCTTCCTGACTGTGCCCCTGTCCGGGACTCAGTTTCTTGGTTTGCAAAGCCAGTGACTTGATATGCTGGGCGTCTGTGTGAGAGGCAGAGAATGGCCAGGAGCGATGTGTGGTCTCACACGGTGAGGCTGGCCCAGCTGGCCACTCTGCCCTCAGAGTCAAGTGGGCTGAGAAGGAGGAGCGGCTAAGAAGACCTGTCCGCCAGGTGTCCTGGGGTGACGTTCGGAAAGAACGTCCGGCCCCTGGCCGACTGCCTCCTTTCCTTCCTGTGCCTTGAGGACGCCTGCCTCGCTCTGGAAGCCTTCCAGAATGCCCTGTGCTACCTTAGGACCCTGCTCTCTGGCCCAGGGGCCACCAGATGCTGGGTGGTCACCTTCTACATAGTGGGGGCCGATAGGTTCGCTGCACTGCCACGGAAGGAGAAATTCGTGGGGGAGGAAGCCCCACCGGGGTCCGGCTTCACCATCAAGAAGCCGGAGGAGGCTCAGCGGGCGGCTGAGACCCTCCCGGAGTGTGCAGACCACAGGGGGATGCTCTTCCTTGTGGCCCGGAGAGGGGGCTGAGCAGGTGGAAGGCGTGGGAGCGAGGGGGGCAGGACTTCCAGCCCACACTCTGCACCGCCCTCCCCCGTTTGCTTTCCTCTCCTGTCAGCCGGCTTTATTTAGAACCCTTACCAGCAAATGCTTTTAGAGTCTTATTATACATGATTGCCAGGTAAATAGGGATGTTTATCTCACACAGAGAGGTTCATAATGTTCTCTGCTAATGGCCCAGGGTCGGGGAAAGAATTGGACCCGAGAAATAAAACTGTGCCTCCCCTAGTTTTGAGGGTGCCTCGTTTGGATGGAGTGACGGTGGTAGAGTCCCCCACGATCTCCTAATTTAGGCATTTTGGGGATTGCGCGCCTTCTGAACTTGCTCCCCACCTGCGTCTTCACCCCTGCCGATACTGTGGCCTCGTCCCACGAAAGGAAAAGAACACAGGCTTTGGCATCAGGGGACATGGATTTGGGTACTTGGCTCTCGGCTTGCTTGCTCTTGTGATGTCAGGTGGGTCGTTAGTATCTCAGAGCCTCAGTGTCCCCATCTCTGAAAGGGAAAGAATAACCCGCCTCCCCAGGGTTATGGCGAGACCCCAAAGATAGAAAATGAATACACCTGGTAGATAAGCACGTGTGCGATGTTGTACGTGTGAGTTTTCGCTGACACTCGTATGTGCACAACAAGCAGTTCTGAAGGGCGCCGGAGAGCTGGTTTTCCTTCTTCGTCCAGTGCGATCCGCCTAAGCCAGTTTGGGACAGGGATGGGTGCTCGGGAAAGACTTTGGAGGGAAGTAACCGCAGATCAGTGAGGTGTAAGGGGTGACTGGGAGGAAGGTGAAAGAATTGGGGCGGGGAGGGGGATCGTCTGTGTAGAGCAGGAATTCCGCAGTAGCAGAGACCCAGAGGGCAAGTAACGTACCGTGTTTGGTGAACTTCAGGAAAAACTGAAGACAGCTGCAGACAGACAGGTAGGTTGGGATCCTGTCCCTGACGGTCCCCAATAACCCACTGGGCACTGGCATGGTCCGTCAAGCAGGCAGGGAAGTTGTCCCAGCAGTGATGGTTGGTTGGGGGTAAGAGGTGGGCATGCAAGTAATTTATTCATCCAACAAATATTTGTTGAGTGCCTACGTAAAGTTAGGCACTGTGCTCTGTAAGTGTCAGAAACTTTGCCCGGGGCTGGTCCTCTCCGTAAACACAGTTGCAACACTTATGCCCTTGTTCACCTTCTGCGCCACGTCTGTGTATCTGGGTATATTCTTCTGTGTATATGTGCATGTGCGTGCTGACGATGGTCGTAGAGGTGGGTCATATCTATCCATGGTGTCAGCACATGAGCGATAGGAGAAGTTGACGCTCAAAGGCTGGGAGCAGATCAGGAGTTAGCTATGGGAGGAAGCTTGCAGTACATGGACCCAGACACTGAGTGTTAGCACCTCCTCCAAGGACAGGTCCATGTTCACGCTGCACCGTGCAGGCAGAAAGCTGGGCTGGGAAAGCATAAAGCAAAGAGCACGGTGGGTGGGCCTACGGGAGGGTGCCCAGGGCAGGTGCTCTCGGCGGGGCTGAGTTGCCCAATGCCCCACCTCCCTGCATCAAGTGTGGACACATCCTGGGGTACGTTGTCCTGGGGTTAATTACATGGGCTGTCGCACCGGGAAGCTATTGGCTCTCTTACACGATATTCAAGTTAACATGTCCACTTTGTGGGCTGGCTGAGGGTAGGCATTGTGTTTGGTTTCATGGGAAGCTAGTGGCCGGAAAGAGTTTGCCATCCACTGAAAGAACAAGCAACACACTTATGTTAAGCACTGTAACTGAGTGGGCGTGGGTCTCTACAGCAAAGCAGAATTCGCTTGGGAGAGGGACAGTGGTGGGAAGCACAGAAGAGACAGGATTGCTTCCTGCTCGGGTGGGGGGGAAGGCTTCACGAAGGAAGTGGCAACCGACATGAGTTATATGAGAGGGTGATGGTCGGAAAGGTCTTCCGTGGCCCTAGGAAGATGCTAGGTGAATGATGTGATGTTTTCTTTGCCTGGAGGGTGGGCTCCGTATGAGAGAACAGAGGGGGACGAGGAAGGCTGGGAAGGTAGCTCAGGGCATTGGACTCTGTGAGCCTCTCCAGGGGGTAATCGGGGTGCATCAACAAATACTTATTTAGCATCCGCCATCTGCCAGGCGTCGAGCATGCGGGACGAAATATGACACAATTCTTGCTGGGCTTGTAGGCAGTTATGACAACAGTGTTAGGAGGGGAGAGCACACAGGAGGTCAGGCCTAATCTGGGGGAGATAAGGGAGGCCTCTGAAAGATGCGATGTTTAAAGCGAGTCTTGAATGAACAGTCAGTGCCTGATTGCCAGGCAGCTGGGGGGACAGAGGCGCAGGTGAGCCGAGGTGCAGGGCCATGCAGGGGAAGAAGCGGCGTGGCCGAGGAGGGAGCCACGGGCGGACGTCAGGCACGCTGGGGGACCCTCGGTCAGGAAACACGGACTCCATGGCTGTTCTACGCGCGTCCTGTTTTGTATTCTGGGGATACGGTGAGTGAGTCCAGCAAGGCCCTGCCCTCATTCTACTTGGGAGCAGAAGGGAAGGCAGACAATAGAGGAATAGATCAAAGATACAATAACGTAAAAAATGTGATCCCTAAGAAAGAAATCAATAAGGAGGCACCGTGCAGAGGAACCGGGGCCGAGGGGCTGGGAGGAGGGCCCATCAGGTGCCTGGGATGGACAGACCTAGACCGAAGTCCCTCACAGGCCGACAGCGGTGTGGCAGCGGGGCCCCTAGGAGAGGGCTGCAGAGCCCAGCAGAGTCCGTCTCTCAGTGACGGAGCCCTCCAGAGCTGGCGTGGACGATGCTCCTGGAAGTAGAACCTACAGGCAGACAGGAGCGGCTGTTCTGCTTGTTCCCATGCTGTCTGCGGGCTCCCCCGGAGAAACCTCCTTTACCACGTTCCAGCCCTTCCTTTTGCCTTCCGGAGGAAGATCCCAGGCACTCAGACCTCCAGGGGAGCTCGCAGGCAGTGAGTGGGGTGGGAGCGGACTCCTGGAGGACAAGGCAGGGCGTCCTGCTGACTGTGTGTCTCTGTGTGTGTGTCCCTCAGGGGAAGGAGGCAGGACAGACGGCAGGATGGCTGCCTGGGGACCAGTCCTAAACCCCTTCGGCTTTATTTCCCTTGTCCTTCACTCTCTGGACACAAGGGGGCAGTCGAGCCCCGAGCTTGGCAGGCTGCAGGGCCCAAGGGGCTGAGAACCGTCTTCCCTCAACCTTGCTCAATGTGCTCAAGCGGACCTCTGAATGTGGGGATCAGGGAGAGGAGGGCCCCTGCCCACACAGAGCACCCTGATTTTCATTGACCTTCACCCAACCGTATGTAAGACTTGCTGCCCACCTCCCACTCCACAAGAGCAGCTGAGGCCCAGGAGAGCTAACCTAGATCCTCGTGCCGCAGGGCCTGGCTGGAGAGAGATCAGCCTCTAAGTAGCTTGGGTAACAGAGCAAGGGAGAGGCACCCCAGCTACCTGCCGGAGTGGAATTCTCCTGGGCCCTCTCCACTGTAGTGAAAATCTCCCCAGAGTCCATGAAGCTGCATAGGAGGGCCCAGTGCAAGGGGATAGGGCATAGTAAGCCCATCAGATCCACTCAACAGCCATTAATGCCAATGCATGGGTCAGGTCCCATGCTGGCACTAAGAATACAAGGGGGAACTGGATTCAGGCTCTTCCAAAAAGTTCACAGTCAGGTGGCCACAGGGCCACTGCCATGCAGTGTGGTCAATTCAGCACAAGAGAGCAGGTCAGGTCCAAACACACAGGAGGTGCGTTCACCTAGACGTAGGGGTGGGGTGAGGGAGGTCATAGAAGGCTTCCTGGAAGTCTTAATGATAAGAGTGTTTAGCCAAGCAAAGGTAGACCAGGGCTTTTCAGGCAAGGCAAAAGGGTGAGCAAGAGATCAAAGTCAAGAAACAACATGGGAGAGAGATTGAAGGAAGTTCCAGTGTGTCTGAAAAAGTTCCAGTATAATACCCTTTACTGTCGCAGCCATTTAGACAGCACACGCTATGTGGTCTGACTCTTGCTCGACTCTCCAGCCAGCTGGAAGGGCTTCCAGAACAGTTTTTTGCATTCCTACAGGAGCCTTGGAGAACTGAGTTTTTCCAGGCCAGGACCTGCAGGATTATGAAAAACTGGGTGTTAGGGGAAAGACTTGGAACCTGGGCAATTAGTTTCTTTGGGCTTTTTCCTCTGGAACCTTCCACTGCCCTTTGCCTTAACAAGCGACTCCTCTGCAAACTGGGGACTTGTGCGGCAATTGACAAAGGAAGTTGTGACAGGGTATCTTTAAGAGGAATTCAGAGGTTAAGACTGTAAGCAAATAAAAACACAAAAACAAAAACCAAAAGGCTACGTATTGATTAACTACGTCACATAAAAACTTTGATTGATGAAAGACCGTAGCCAAAGTGATCAGGCGGATTGGAAGAAATATTTGCAATGGATAAAATCAACAGGGAACTAATACCTTCTAGAATATACAAGAAATATACAGATCAAAATCTACAGATTTGGATGAGGAAAAAGTCCAAAGAAAAAAAGGAGTCACTGCCTTTAAGCCACTGACATGTGGGCGTTGTTATAACACTTTACCCCACTGGTATGCACCTTTAGATGTGCTCAAATTGATCAGAGAAAGGTGAAATTTAAAAATTGTAGGGGCACCTGGTTGGCTTAGTGGTAGAGCATGTGACTCTTGATCTCAGAGTTGTGAGTTCAAGCCCCAGGTTGGGTATGGAGCCTACTTTAAAAAAATTGTCTAACTTTACTTATTTTCGTTAGGCAAAAGTTGGTAAAGTAGATCACTCCCAAGAATTTTGGTACGGTGTGGAGGTGTGTATGGGTGTGTTGGCGATTAAAGGAACTCCCATGTACTGTTGGTGGAGATGTAGACTGGTATAGGCTTGCAGGGGACACTCTGGTGGGTCTTACGAAAATTAAATATTTACTTGACTAATGACTTGGCATTTCTATGCCTGGGAATGTACCCTGTGGAAATTCCCACCCAGGTCTGCACAGAGGAGACACGGACATCTACAGAAACGTTATGTTGGGGCATTAGAGGCAAGCTGGGTGTCCATCCCTGGGGGAGTAGATTCGGAAAAAGGGGGATGCAAGTCTCAGAGTGGCCTGAAGTAACAGCCCGCATGTACACATAGAAATGTGCACAGGCCTTAAGGGCGTAGTGAAAAGTGACATAAATAAAGGCATATGCATACAAAAACGATAGTTCCTAGTTCACAAAAACACACATAAAGAAAAGAACACACATTGACCCCTTAGAAAGTGGGTGTGAGGATGGAAGATGGGCAGGGATGAAGGAGATGGGATTGAACGGATGCCCCCCCCCGCCCCTGGTCAACAACACACACATGTTCTTTTCCTAGCGTTTTCTGACCGAGAGATTGAAGACAGACACCCACACTGTTTACTTCTGAAGCCGGGTTGCCTTTATAGGATCAGATTCCCATGAGGCTGTGACATCTTTCCTCAACTTTTTGGAAAGCCCACGTTCAGCCTTTACTGCTCATTTCCCAATTTCATAAGCATTCCCTTTTAATCACCTGACCTCGTGCTTTCTCAAAAAACAGAGCAAAACACAATGAAAGGGGAACAGAATTACAAGATCCAATCTTAGTCCAGCTTGTACTCAGAACATAAAATGAGTTGCTTTTCAAATCTGTATAAACAGAGGGAGGAAAGAGTGAAATACGTTAGCCTTCTATTTGTATCGCATTATTAGTGGCAGGACCGTGTGCCAAATACATGTATTATACCGCTACGGTAATTAGCAGGAAGCAGGGGGGGAAAAAATCAATGCAACAGAGAAGAGGGGTCTAAATCAGATCATAGCCAGTATTATAAGCAAGCACATGACGAAGGAACGTCCCACCCAAGAGGAAGGAAAGCAAAAGCATCCATGTAGCACAGAAGCGACCCCAGGTCTCAGCTTATGCCCCGTGGGTGTTGCGGAAGCCCCGCCCTGATTTTCAGCCTCACGGGCTTTGGGATTCCTGCTTGCCACGCGCCCACCTCCAGCAAGCTGGCCACCTGCCCCTGGAAAGCCACTGGTGTGCCTGGCTCTGCCAAAGGCCCTCGAACGCTATCTCCCTGCAGGTCACAAAGCCATGCCACGGGGGTGAGTTGGGGCTGGAGACCTCTTTGCTGGTTTATGGAATTGGCCCCGGCTGAGGCTCGGGAGTCTCTTCCCTCCATCGCCCGCACCCCGGGGCCTCCCTCCTCCCTGTCACTCCTCCCCTCCAACCGAGCAGCTCCCCCCCTGCGCCCTTCCTCTCCTTCCCTGCTCCGGCCTCCTCCTCAGAGCTTCTTGCAACCCGAGCAATGGATTCAGTGGCCACTTTAAAATTTGGAGACTCGTGAGTGTGGATAACCAGAGAACTAGAGAACTAGAGTTCCCGGCTGATCGGTGTCCGGTGGCTGTGGGGTTTAAGAGGATGCACATTAGAGCCCTGAGAAACGCAGCTCCTTCGTGCACACACAGGGCCCCCTCGAGGGCTGCTGCAACAGCCTCTTTCCTTGCCCACGGACAGCCACGGCTCTGACAAGAGAGGGGCCCCCGGAGGTGGTGGACCCCAGGAAAGGGCTCCCCGCCTCCCCAGCGTGAAGGCTCGGATGAATCACTCCTGGACTCACCATACGTACTCATTAAAACCTAAAGCAGGCCCTGTGGGACCACATCAAATTTGATGAGTTATCATCCCGCTTGTAATTTTGTTTATTTATTATTAATTACCAAGCACATGAAAGGCTCCAAATGGCTGGTTCCTCTGACTCTGGGAGTTGCTTCATTTGGCTCTGCCCTGGGTTCTGACCTAAGGGCTCACACCTGGCCTCGGGTCTGGTCGGAGCGGAGAACCTGGGGGAGGCTCGGCGGGGGTGCTTCTCGGCCCTGAGAGCGAACCCCCCGCAGCCGCCCCCAGCGGCTGTCAGCGCGGACTCCTAATCGCTGCGCGGTCCCTAGGTCCACGGTTCTTTCTGGGAGAAAAGCAGAAGCCACGGAGTGTGCAAGGAGGCATCCCTGCCTACTGGAGTCTGAGTCATTTCTGGAGCATTCTGGGCCTCTTGATCTAAAGTAGGCCTCGATGTCCGAAGCACGGAAGGACTTTTTCCAGCATTGGAAAGAGAAGCTTGGAGGGAAGATTGAGTGGCGGTTTCTGTTATGTTTCCCGCCTTCCTCGCCCCATTTTCGTTTGAACAGTCATTTGTCCTTCACTGCCCTTGAATGCTTTAACCCCATTGGGTGAAAGAGAGTGAAAGCGGCGCTGGGGCATGCCTCACAGACGGAATAGGGGGACACCTCTGTGATCACGTACCCTTCATCTCTCTACCTTTGCTCTTTTCAAAAGCCACTCTGCATCTAGACATGCAGGATTTTTTTTAATCTCAAGATTAATCATACATACAGAAATGTTCATAAAACACAGGATGAAGATTGATAGAAAATGAACACCCAGTCACTGCTCCCAAGTTGAGAAATAGAACACCCCCTTCTCTCGCCGGGACGACACCCCCTCTTTCTCTCCAGAGCCCACCGCTGTCCTGACATCTATTGTTTTTCTTTACAGCTTGCTAAATCATACTGTTTACTTTCGCCTTTTGTGAACTTTGTATAATTGGAATAAAAAGGTACGTCTCCTTTAGGACTTGCTTCTTCCCCACAGCATCGTTTGGAGCACTGCCCATGTTGATGGCTCTAGCTCCAATTCGGGCCTTTTCATGACCGTCTACTCCAATGTTCTACTGTTGCTGGACATTTTGGTTGTTTCTACTTGGGGGTTATTTCAAACAATGCTGCAGAGAATGGTCATGTGTCTCTGCCAAATTTGCTCTAGGTATGACCCTGGCTGAGCAGCTGATGGGTACAGAGCGCCCAACTCAACTCTCCTAGTTCACCGCAGCCTAGTCTCCAGAATGGCGCCCCAATCTACACGCCCCCCAGAAATACATGAGAATATCTGCAATCCAGGTCCTTAGTGCTGGCCCATGTGATTTTTGCCCATTTTTAATTTTATTTTACTTATTTTTTACTATGTTCCATCGCCACTGTATAGTACATAATTGGTCCTTGAAGCAATGTCCAGTGATTCATTGGTAAAGTATCGCACCCAGTGCCCATCACAGCACGTGCCCTCCTCAATGCCCGTCACCCTGTTACCCCCTCCGCCCATCCTCCTCCCCTCTGAAACCCTCCTTATTTCTCGGGGTCCATAGTCTCATGGTTCGTCTCCCTCTCTGACTTCTCCCCCTTTGGATCTCCCTCCCTTCCCCTATGGTCCTCTGTGCTATTGCTTATATTCCACATATGAGTGAAACCATATGATAATTGTCATTCTCTCTTTGACTTATTTCACATAATCCCCTCCAGTTTCAACCATGTCGATGCAAATGGTGGATATTCATTGTTTCCGATGGCTGAATAATATTCCATTGCGTATATGGACCACATCTTCTTTATCCATTCATCTGTTGAAGGGCATCTTGGCTCCTTCCATGGTTTGGCGATTGTGGATGTTGCTGCTATGAACATTGGGGTACACATGCCCCTTCTTTTCACTCTGTATCTTTGGGGTAAATACCCAGTAGTGCAATCGCTGGGTCATAGGGTAGCTCTATTCTTAACATCTTGAGGAATCTCCATACTCTTTTCCAGAGTGGCTGCACCAACTTGCATTCAGACCAACAGTGTAGGAGTGTTTCCCTTTCTCCACATCCTTGCCGACATCTGTTGTTTCCTGCTTTGTTAATTTCTGCCATTCTAACTGGTATAAGGTAGTATTTCATGGCGATTTTGATTTGTATTTCCCTGATGGCTAGTGATGGTGAGCCTTTTTTCATGCGTCTGTTGGCCATTTGTATGATTTTTGCCAATTTGATGGCTGTGTAGTAGCATCTTGTGATATAATTTGCATCTCACTGATGAGATTAAGCATTTTATCATGTTTTTTTTTTTTAAGATTTTATGTATTTGACAGAGAGGGAGAGATTACAAATAGGCAGAGCGGCAGGCAGAGAGAGGAGGAAGCAGGCTCCCTGCTGAGCAGAGAGCTTGATGCGGGGCTCGATCCCAGGACCCTGAGACCATGACCTGAGCCGAAGGCAGAGGCTTAACCCACTGAGCCACCCAGGCTCCCCTTATCATGGGTTTATTGGCCATTTGGATTTTCTTTCCTAGAAAGGGTCTGTTCAAGTCTTCTGGGTAGTTCTTTATTTTCATTTTGATTCACAGAAGTTCTTTATAAATTCTGGATCCTGGTCCTTTGTCAGTTTTATGAGTTGTAGGATTGGTTCCCACTCTGTGGCTTATCCCTTTGCTCTCTTAATGTGTCTTTGATTGAACAGATGTTCTTAATTGTAATAGACTCAAATTTATAAATCTCAGACTCCCAGTGAATGGTTTTTGTATCCGGGTTAAGAAATCCTCCTCTACCCCCAAGGCCATGAAGATGTTCTTCTATATCACCTTCTAAATCCTTAGAGTTTTGCCCGGGATCTGTAGTTTTTAATCCACTTGAATTCATTTTTGTGCATAGTGTTCAGAGAAGGTCTGATTCCATTTTCTCCCCTCTGGATACTCAATTACCCCAGCACTATTTATTGAAACTCTGTCTTTTCCCCACTGTTCTGGGATATCACCTCTGCTGTATATCAAATGTTGATAAAGTTATGGGTCTGTTTATGGGCTCTCTCCTATTTCATTGGTCTATTTGTCAATCCTTACACCAATACCATATGGTCTTCATTACTATAGCTCTATAATAAGTATTATGTCTGGAAGAGCCAGTCCTCCTACCTTATTTTTCTTCTTCGAGAGTAGCTACTCTTGGCCCTTGGCACTGTCATATAAATTTTAGAACTGGCTTGTCAAGTTCCAACAAAAACCTATTGGGATTTTAATTGGGATTTTACTGAGTCTATAAATCAATTTGGAGAGAAATGACATCTTTACAATGTTGAGTCCTTCAATCCATGAAGTGGTCTATTTCTCCATTTTTTTTAGGTCTTCTTTAATGTCTTTTAATAAAATTTTATAATTTTATCCATTAATGTCTTGTACATATTTTGTTGGATTTATTCCTCAGTACTTCTCATTTTTTAATGCCATTGTGAATGAAGTCTGTTTTAAATTTCATTTTATAACTGTTGCTGGTTAAAAATGAATTTAGTTTTTTATGTTCATTTTGTATGCAGAAACTTTGCTAAACTCATATTCCAGTAGTTTCTTTGTAGGTGATTTAAAATTGTCTCTACATATCATCGCTATCTGTTTAAAATAATAATTGTATCTTTTTGTTTCCAATCCTTATACTTTTTATTTATATTTCTTACCTACTGTGTTGTCCAAGACTCCTGGTAGAACATGGAATAAAATTGCTAATCCTTAGCATTCTCTTCTCTGTCCTCAAGTCGAACGGGAGGCTTCTAAATGTGGCATCATTAAATATGGTGTTTGTTGAAGTTTTTGTAGATAATCCTTATCACCTTAAGGAAGTTCCATTCTATTCTCAGTTTGCCAAGAGGTTTTGTTGTTGTCGGGAATGGATGAGGACTTCGAGCTTACCCCCCCCCGCCCCCCCATATATCAATTGAATGATCAGAAGGCATTTCTCCTTTGATATGTAAATATAATTTATATTAATTGATTTTTGAATGTTAAATTGCCTTGTATCCCTGCAATAAATAAATCCACTTTGGTCACAGTGTAACTACTAAAAAATAAGCTATTGAGTCAGACTATATAGGTTTGAACCCCAGCCATACCACTACCTAGCAGTATGACCTGGGCAAGCTACTTAACCTCTCTGTGCCTCATATGCTGAAATGGAGATTATAGTACCTACCCCCCAGAACCATTGTCAGGTTCAGTAACACGTCCAAAATGCTTAAATCAGTGTCTAGCACCTTGTAAGCCCCATATAAATGTTTGCTATTTTCTGGACTACACAATAACTTGTTTAGGATTTTGTAGCTATATTCATGAGTGACTTTTATTTATTTAAAAAAAAATTTTAAAGATTTTATTTATTTATTTGACACAGAGAGAGATCACAAGTAGGCAGAGAGGCAGGCAGAGAGAGAGAAAGGGGGAAGCAGGATCTCTGCCGAGCAGAGAGCCCGACGTGGGGCTCAGTCCCAGGGCCCTGAGATCATGACCTGAGCCGAAGGCAGAGGCTTAACCCACTGAGGCACCCAGGTGCCCTCATGAGTGATTTTTAGCTTGTAATTTTTTTTTCTCATAAATAACTATGGTACTTTGGTACTGGGGTTTTGCTGAACTTATAAAATTAGTTGAGGGTTGTTTTCTCATTCTCTAAGTTCTGGAAGAGTTTGTTTGTTTGTTTTTCATGTGGAAACCATGTCCAATTTAAGTTCTTTGATGTTTACAGGACAATTCAGGTTTTGCCTGTTTTGTACATTTATTGGGAACTTACACATCTAAATTTTCAATATGCTGTCGTAAAGTTGTTCATAATGACTAGTTACCAACTTTGAAATGTCTGCAGTATAACCATGAGGTTTCCATGTTCATTCTTGACATTGGGTACATGTGCCTTCTTTCTCTCTCTCTTTTTCTCTTGATCATTCCAACCAGAAATTTGCTAATTATATTAGTCTTTTCAGAGAGCTGACTTCTGAGACTGGCTGGTCTTCCCTATTATATCTTAGCTTTTTACTTTATTAGTTTCTTTTCTGTATTATTATTTTCTTTCTAGTTATGTCTGTTTGCTCTTTCTCTCCTAACTTCATAACCCCATTTACATTACTAGTGTATACATTTGAGAAGTAGAGCTCCCCTTAAATACTCTTTTGCCTTCAACCCACCAATTATGATATGTAGCAATTTTATTACTACTCAGTTCAAATTACTTTAAAATTTTCACTATGATTGCTTTTTTTTGAGCCATGGGTTACTTATTACTATGTTTCTTAATTTCCAAACATATAAGGATATTCTAGTTATCTTTTTATATTTTGACTTTTAACTTAAATGTGTTGGTCAAAGAATATATTCTATATAATTTCAGTTCTTTGAAATATGTTGAGGCTTGCTTTGTAAGCTCGTGTAGGGTAATTTTAATGACCTCCGTATTCTTGAAACAAACGTGTAAGTGTCAGATGCAATATATCATATACATCCATTAAGTCCAGTTGATGAATCCTGCTATTTTTACTGATATTTTTGTCTATCTTTAACTTTCCATCAACTGCCTTTTTTTTTTTAAGATTTTTATTTATTTATTTGAAACAGATTGAGAGACGGCAAGAGAGGGAACACAAGCAGGGGACGTGGGAGAGGGAAAAGCAGGCTTCCCATTGAGCAGGGAGCCTGTTGTGGGGCTCCATCCCAGGACCCAGGAATCATGACCTGAGTTGAAGGCAGACGCTTAACTGACTGAGCCACCCAGGCGCCCCATCAACTGCCTTCTTATTTTACACTTTTTTCTTTTTTGTCCTGACAGGTCTGTATTGTGTTGGTTTTCTCTCTCTCCCTCTCTTCGTTCTTGCCTCCTTCTGAATTGATTTTTTTTGGGGGGGGTCATTTCATTTCCTCTCCTCTACTAATTTCGTTGAGTTATTTTTGTGGTGCCTAAAATTGGAGTATAGGTATTTTACTTTGCATCCCATAAGGCACTGGTGAAGTGTGAGAAAGTGACAGAAAGAAAGGAAGCCAGTCGGGCCCCATTCATGAACCAGCTCCTGCTGTGGGCAGCTGGGACTCACTCCTGCCGGGACCTCTGTGAGAACATGTCACAGCATTCCTATCCCAGGAGTGAGGAAGCTGGCATAATTGTTCAACCTCTCTCATCTGTCCCTGGGTGAGGGCCTGAGGACTACTGCGTCAAGTCCCCATCTTTTCTGTCCTGCTCTGTGTAGGGGCCAAACATTCTCCTACAACCAGAGAAAACCATCAGGCTCAGGTACTTGCAGAAGAAAAACGTTGAGCAGGCATGGTGAGTGCCAAGGGAGTATGGGCGGTAGAGCATCATCCACTTGGAATGACAATATGCATTGTTACCTTATCAGAGTCTAAAGATAATCAATACTTTTACCCTTCCTGGGTAATTCAAAGATTTAGAACACTTCAAACCCATGTATTTATACTCCCCTGAAGTTTATAGGCTGTTGCTATTGTATCTCTTCATTCATCTTGCTTATTTTTAACTACATATGAAATTACTTCTGAAAATTTTTGAAAAGATTTTAATTATTTAGAGAGAGAGAGAAAGCATGAGTGGGGAGAGGGGCACAGGGAGAGAAAGAATCTCCAGCAGACTCCATGCTGAACGTGGAGCCTGACGTAGGGCTCTATCTTGCAACCCTGAGATCATGACCTGAGTCGAAATCAGGAGTTGGACCCTTAACTGACAGAGGCCCCCAGGCGCCCTATAACCTTATTTTTTTTATACGTCTATTAGAACTACCCACAAGTCAGGGTCCTTACTTGTTCTTCACTCTTTCTCGTATCTCAGACCTTGCTCGTTTGTGCACCAGGATTGTAGATCTCTTTTCTCTCGAGGCTGTGACCTCAGATAAAAAACACAAGCTTTATGAGCCAACCACATGGGAAGAACAGCTACCAGTGCCCACGCTGCCAGCTGTGCGGGTGGCACGCTTTCTCGACTTCTTCCATTTCTCCCTCCTTCCCTCCCTTTCACTCTCCCTGCCTCTCTTCCTCCCTTCTTACTTCCTTCTTGCTCTTTGCTCCTTCCAGAGGCTATTGATTTTGGAACTGTGTCTTCACTACATTTTGTCCACATGAGAGGATTGCCTTTCCAAGCCAATGCCCAAGACATTGTCCATTTTTTTGCTCCCTGAAGCCTGTTGGGATCACCATGGCATAGAGTTCCAGCAGGGAGGCCTGGGAAAGCTGATGCGCCCTTCAGTGTCCACAAGGACACCGTTGCAGCTCTGTTTAAGGACTTCCCTCGTGTTCACCTCCACGATATTCAGTTGCTCCTGAATTCATATTCAAAAGAAAAATAAAAACCGAAAAACAAAAACAAAAGGAAAATAAGTCATCCAGTGACTCCAAATAATAAGGATAAAGCAAGAAGCATTTCATGTACACATCTTTCTTAGACTTGGGTTGTGAAATTTGGGTTTTTTAGCCACAGTTGCTGGGGAAAGGAGTTGAGGGTTTTTGGTTAATTGCTTCTAAGAAAAATTCCACAGTGGACCATTGAGAAAGAACAAGGGAGATGCAGTTTGGGATAATGAAATAAACCACAAACTGAAATTTTTCTTGAAACTGCTCTGGATCTGATTTAAAAATCTAGCCTTTGTTTTATATGATTCAACAGTTTGTTTTCATAGCGTCTATGGTAACCCCGAAAAAGAAAAACACAAAACTTTTCTTTCCAGAGAAGCTTCCAGAAACTGTTGATTTTGGAAGTACGTTTTCACCACATATACATTTGTATATTCATACATTCATAATTATAACAGACATTCATGTGCAGTGGACAGAGGGCCAACATGGGAAGCAGATTTCTATCGGATTCTGACTCTATATCTTGGCAACTTCTGAAAAGGGTAGGAAAAAATTAATGACAGGATGAGGGGGGCAAGGGGTACTATAGGAACAAAGCCACATACAAGTTATCGGACTGCTATTTATAACCAGTTCCCTGTTAAACCGACCCATGAGTGGAGAGAGGGTATATTCTTAAAGTAAGGATTCAATGTAAGGGAACTATGATTTAAATTTCTCAATACCTCGAACAAAGAACATGGAACAGAAAAGATACTAAAGAAAACCAAATTACATCACCTTAACATATGTCACTTTGGCATTTGATTATTTTGAATTAAAGGCATTTAAAAAACCAGTAGGCCCAAGGAGGACATTCTGATCCTTCTTTTTCTTCCTGAAACTAGGAGGTAAAAGTCCCATCTGAAAGGTCCCCTCCCTGTACCAGGAGGAAGGAAGATATTCTTATCACTGGAGAGAGAATTTGGTGCAGAGAAATCTGTACACATGAATCCTATTAAACCAATCCTTACCCTCTTAGTGACTTATTTATCATTTACTACCTTAGGCCAAACTCCTCTGTCTTGTCAATTCTTCACAGATTGTTTCCTTGTGTAAACATATAAAGGCTTCCTGCTCTGGTCACTTCTTGAGGTCTTCGTTGTCTTGTGAAGCCTCCTATGTAAATGTAAAAAATTAATAAAACTCACATGCATTTCTCCTCTTAATCTGTCTCATATCAGTTTAATTCTTAGGTCCAGCCAGAGACCCAGAGATGGGAAAGGAGAAATTTTTTCCTCTCCTATATTATTATCATCCCAATTTTATGTACCCAAACTGAGGCTTCCAGATCTCAAAAGTTCGCTTTTGTAACTGCCATTGTCCGACGAATTGTTGGTGGCAAATCAGGATGGCAATTTGTGTCTTTTGGTTTGAGTTCTGGATGCTTCCTGCTGAATGTACTGCACTACCGGGGTGGTTGGGAGAAGAAGGGTTTATCATGGTGCCTCCGAGCCACTCAGAGAGATATTCTGTATTGATGCTACATCCTTCTCACCTGTGATTTGACTTTTGGGGGTCGAAAGTTGCAGTAATCTGAGACGATCTCTCTGTTCCATCTAAGTCCCTGGGATGGGCAGTCTCACTACCACGCAGATCTCTTTCCCAAGCCCGACACTTACTGGGAAGTGTCAGTGACTGATCCAGACCGGACCAGGCAGATTCTCTCTCTAAGGAACGGGATTTGGATCATGCAGACCCAGTTGACCAGCTGTGAGGAGATGGGTTAGAAGATTCTATAAGGTCAGGTGCAGAGACCAGCATTGGGAATGGTCCAAATGGAGCCACGTGTCGTGGATGAGTAAGAGAAGGCAGTTTTCAGAGAATCAAGGCCCCTAGCCCTCTAAAGAGAGACAAAAACAAAGAGAGAAGGAGGGAGAGAAAGAGAGAGAGGGAGAGAGAAATTAGTTGCCTAATGACTTTCTGGTTCATGAGACCCAGTGAGATACCCTGCAATGTGTTTCCACTGTATTCTCCTATTAATAATTCCCTTTTCACACAAACTTCTTTGAGTGAGTTTCTCTGCTTGGTAGTCAGATGGGTTCTTACCAAGTCATCATCTGTGGGATATAGAGCACTCATCTGTAATTGTGTTTGCTGCACTATGACAAGAGTCAACGAATCAACGAGTGTTCTGAACACCTCCTAGGTCGGTGTGATAGGCAGGGGGCCGAGCTGTAGTCCTTGATCTAAAGGTGTTTTTAGGGCATCATTCATGTGAAACCCTAGTTTGGGAAGTAAGATTGACACAGACAAAACCAGGAACAAATACATGACATGGCAAAATAAAGCGTTCGGCTGGGTGAGCTAATTCTAAGGGCAATGTGAGTCCAGAAAAGGGACTATAAGAAATTCTTAAGGGAAGTAGAACACTTAAATGTCATCTTGAAAGGACCATCTGGATTTGAATGGATTGAGATGAGCGGGGAGGTTTGGGGAAGAGGTGGTTGCCAGCTGTGGGGAGCTGGCAGCTGCAGGGGAGCCGCGGTTGCACGGGGAGGGGCATGCAGAGGTTCAGGAGAGGGTTACGGGAATGCAGCCCGCCCAGACATTGCAGGAAGCCTCACCCAGGTTTTTAAAAATCGCTCTTTTACCGTCTGTCCTCTGCGATTCTTTCTTTAGCCAATGTTCCTTAGCCGGAAAGACATTTCCTAATCCTCCTCTTTCCCCTCTCTCTTCATGACTGTTACATTGAAAGCGTTCTTTGTGGCTCTCTTTTGGGAGAATCATTACGAGAAGAGTGATGGTGCCCTGGGGAGACGACACACCTCTCTAAACTTAGTGGTTCTTCTATGAGCTAAATGATTTCCCAGATGAGCCCAGATGATTCCTCCTGCACTTGAACTTCACCCCTTGGCCGAGAATTGCATGCAGCTCATGGCCCTCCCCTTCCCGCACACACATCTCCTAGGCACCCTTGCCCAAAAGTTTCATCACCTCCTAGAACAGCCAAAACATTCTTGATGTATTTCTGTTAGTGTTTAACCAAACATCAGTCTCTAAGGCGTGGGTTGAACTAACAGAAGAAGGACTGAAGCCCGAGACTTAAAAAGACAACTTTTGCAGGGTGAGTCCCTGAGTTCTGGAGGAGAGGAGGGGAGGGCAGTGGACATAAGAGGGAGCCATGATGGAGCCTCCCTTCACCTCCAAGGACACTTACCTGAAACATTTCAACCCTCGGGATTACCTAGAAAAATATTACAACTTTGGGTCCAAACAGTCTGCGGAAAATGAGATTCTCAGGCATCTTCTGAAAAATCTTTTCAAGATATTCTGCCTGGGTAAGTTTGTGTGTTATCTGTGTGACTCTTCACCGAAATGTGAGACATATAGATGGAGTTTCAGGGCATGGCTGGGTTTGTGTCTAGTCATTGCTATGTGACAGCCCTTTTGACATGACTTATTTAAAGCTAATGAAAACCAATTTTTATATGGATATTTTAAAATTTACAAAGTGCTTTTACATGCACAACCTCATTTGGGTGTGCGAAGGGAAGCCAGAAGGCAGGAATTCTGTCCTTGATTTCACGTCAGTTTGCTGGCTATTTAACCATTGATGGGCTTCACTTAAGAAGTGAAGATACGAGTACTTACTCTGTTTCTAACTCAAAGGAATACTGTGAATATTAATGAGATAAAAAGACCTCCCAACATATGAAGAATTGGATGCTTTTTGGAGAGAGACAGAATGACTCAATTTTAAAAACAGTTTTAACTTTCCCCAGAAGTATTCCTTAAGAGTTTTTACATTTCTATGTAGCAGTCTTTTCTGGATCAGGGGTCTGCACACCAGATATAGACCATGTCTTCCTTCTCCTGCACCTAAAAATATCCCAGCAGCATGCCTCCAGCCCGGATTGGGGAATGGAAAATGCAAAGATATTAAAAAAAAGAATTTAGGGCGCCTGGGTGGCTCAGTGGGTTAAAGCCTCTGCCTTCAGCTCAGGTCATGATCTCAGGGTCCTGGGATCGAGGCCCGCATCGGGCTCTCTGCTCAGCAAGGAGCCTGCTTCCTCCTCTCTCTCTGCCTGCCTCTCTGCCTACTTGTAATCTCTCTTTGTCAAATAAATAAAATCTTTAAAAAAATTTAAAAATAAAAATAAAAAAAAGAATTTGATGGATGAGTGAGTAGAGAGATGGTCTGTCTTTCGGGCTCTCTCACCCAGCTCCAGCGAAGACCGCGAGTACCAGCTCTGGCGCCGTCACAGGATGCCTGATCCTCTTCCCTTGTTCCCTCCTCTAAACCAGATGGCATGAAGGGGGACCTCCTCATTGACATTGGCTCCGGCCCCACCATCTACCAGCTCCTCTCTGCTTGTGAATCCTTCAAGGAGATCATTGCCACCGATTATACAGACCAGAACCTGCAGGAGCTGCAGAAGTGGCTGAAGAAGGAACCAGGGGCCTTTGACTGGTCCCCAGTGGTGACCTACGTGTGTGAGCTGGAAGGGAACAGGTAGAGAAACCAGGGTCTGCCTCCTGTCTTTCTGACGGTACCTGAGGAATGGTTCATTTTTCTGACCCAAGAATTATCCATAGAGTCCAAGTTAAAAAGCAAAAGAAACAGAGACCAGAGAGAAATCCAGTTGGAGAGTGAGAAGGAGAGAGGGAGAATGAGCCGGAGGGGAGTGGGAGTGTGTGTGTGTGTGTGTGTGTGTGTGTGTGTGTGTGCACACGCGTGTGCATATGCATGCACCGGAACAGCAGAAGACACAGAGAATGGAAGAGCTGGCCACTGAGCCAAGAGGAGACAAAACCTTCCCAGGCTGGTGTAGGGCACAGCGTGCGGGTCAGGACGCATGGGACAATGAGGACAAGTTCAGGGAAGTGATGAAACAGGCTCCTTACCAGCAGCTTTGGAGGGTCAGGGCCCGCCCCCCAGGGCATCCTCCATCCCAGCGCTCAGGACACTGCCGCGTGGGCAGCTAATGCTAACCCACCAGACACAGCAAAAAGCAGACTAGGTTCTCGAACTCAGATTAGCAGCATAAAGGAATGATCTGAAAAACGTTTGCTACTCGCCACCCACAAAAATCAGAGCTTGACATACTCACAGCTAATGACCAACAGCTTAGCCTACTCTGTCTACAAGTCAATTTATGCAAATGAGTCTTGTTTAAATGATTGATTTCTCTCCACATGAGAACTGGTCAGTAGCGTGCCAGCCCGAGGTGGCCCGTTCTGCCTTTCACTTTGTCTCTCTCTCGTCCTGATGTGCCTCCATCCGCTGGCGATTGTCCTGTGACGGCTCAGCTCAGTCCCGCTGCCCCACGCAGTGACTGTCCCTCCAGGAGCAGAACGTCTCTGCTGCTCTGCATGTTGTCAGGCCCCACAGCCTCCTTTGCAAACCATATCGAAAGGCCGCTTCGATATTCCTCTTCTGATCCTGCTGGCCCTGTCTGCTGCTTCCTATATGCTCAGTTATTTCTTTTTTTTCCCTCCTCTTATTATTATTTTTTTTTTGGTAACTTTTCCTTGTCTTTCTCCATCCTCTTGCCCATGGTTTATTTTTTACATAACCGTCCCTTCCTGATCCACTTATGCCTGTATTTGCACCCCCACTTTGCACATATACTGATCTGTGTGGCACAGCACTCTCTCTTTTCTTGCTTTGTTGCTCGCAATGGGAAAGCATCCCTGTTTTTTTTTTTTTTAAGATTTATTTATTTCAGAGACAGAGAGAGTGTGTGCAAGGGTGGAGGGGAAGAGGGAGGGGGAGAGAGAAACTCAAGTAGACTCACGTTGAGCATGGAGCCCGATGCCAGGATTGATCTCAAGACCCAGGATCATGACCTGAGCTGAAGGCAGATACTTAACCGACGGAGCCACCCAGGTGTCCCCAAAGCATATACCCCGTACTTTGGTCAGGAAAACGCTCCGACTTCCCAGCAAGACAACCCCCTTCAAGAAACAAGTGCCGACACTTTTTTGGCCTTGGTTAAAGGAACTAGCATTTATTCATTTATTCAACAAACTGAGATAGAGCCCATATGATGGCCCACCTAGTCCTATCTACTGGGATAGACTGGTAGACAAGACTAGGAAGCCAAGAGTCTCCTAGACCTCGTATCAGGGAAGGCAGGCACATCTCAGATCACTTAGGGCTTTGAGGCCAGGCTAACAATCCTTTACTCCAAGTGGCATGAGAAGGCATTAGAGGTGTAAGCAGGAAAGTGATGTGACCCAATTTACATTTACGAAGATCTCTTCGGCTATTGTATGGAGAATGGATTGGAGGGTTTAGAGGAGAATGAGAGATGCAGAAAGGAGACACTGTAATCCAGGTAAGCAATGATGGTGGCTTGGACCCGTGGATCGGTTGGTGATGGAGAGAGGAAGATGATTTATTTTAAGATGAATCATTGGGATAGGCTGGAAAGTTTGGTAATGATTGGTCATGGGGAGTGATGAGAGGGAAGTCTCAGGGATTGCCCACGTTTCTCAACTTGAACAACAGGAGGAGTGAAGTAATATTCCAGAATCCCAGGGATAAATGTAAAATCATGCGATCTTAACATGTCCCTGAGGAGTATGTCTACCTCTACCCTCTTCTTCTGGAATGATGGTCAATTCATTTTTCCATATGTGCACTTAAATTTGATTCTCATCGCTCCACTAAATGTGTTTATTCCTGAGTCAGATTCTCTTCTGAAACTAACTGTAACTAGTCCCTTCTGTATATGTGTATACAGCACCTCTTCATCGTCTGTTCATCCACGGATGGACACTCGGGTTGCTTCTCTGTCTTGGCTATTGTAAATAATGCTTCTATTTCTTAAACCCCTTCATTCTCTTTTCAGGGTCTGCTGAATTCTAGCTTAGTTGGAGTATTCTAAACTTCATATTTGTTTCCTTACATGTTGTTGCTACACTGTCTTACTGATAGCGTGGGTTGTCTGGTGTAAGTTATCAAGGTGACTCATTGTTTACACAATTCCTTATAATATGGTATGAACAATTAGGAATTTTATATTTTGTTTCCCAATCAATGTTTTTGCTGTATGCAGTCACTAAACTTCCACTGGGATTATGCTGGTCTTTTACCCCTTTTACTGGGAAAAGTAAGTCTTGAACTCAGATAGTGTAAATCCTCCACCTTTGCTCTTTTTCAAGATTATTCTGGCAATTTTAATGTCATTATATATGTATGTATATTTACAATATTAATACATAACATATATAGTATAATATATATTTAATTTAATATATTTAATTGGAGTATAATTAACATACAGCATTATATTAGTTTCAGGTGTACAAGATAATGATTCAGTAATTCTGCACATTACTGAGTGCTCATCATAAGTGTGTTCTCAGTCTCCTTCACCTGTTTCCCCCATCCCCCCTCCTATCAACTCTCTGGCAACCACCAGTTTATTCTCTGTATTTAAGCGTCTTTTTCTTTAATCTGTCTCCTTTTCTCTTTATTTCTTAAATTCCACATATGAGTGAAATCATATGGTATTTGTTTTCTCTGTCTGACTTATTTCACTTAGCATTATACCTTCTAGGTCCACCCATGTTGTTGCAAATGGAAAAATTGCATTTTTTATGGCTGAGTAATAGTCCCTTCTGTATATGTGTATGCAGCACCTCTTCATTATCTGTTCATCCACGGATGGACATTTGGGCTGCTTCTTTATCTCGGCTATTGTAAATAATGCTGCAATAAACATAGGGTGTGTATATCTTTTCAAATTAGTGCTTTGTTTTCTTTGGGTAAATACCCAGTAGTAGAATTACTGGATCCTATGGTATTTCAATTGTAATTTTTTGAGGTACCTCCATACTATTTTCTTTTTTTTTAATAAAAATTTTTATTTATTTATNCCGTCTGCCCCCCCACCTCTCTTTCTTCTTCTGAAATCCCAGTTATTCTTATTTCATCTTATGGTATCACTTATCTCTCAAGTTCTCCCCTTGTGATCCAGTAGTTGTTTGTCTCCCTTTTTCTCAGCTTCTTTATTCTCCATAATTTGGTCTTCTATATCACTAATTCAATTTTCTGCCTCATTTATCCTAGTAGGTAGAGCCTCCTTTTTTTTAAGATTTTGTTTATTTATTTATTAGAGAGAGAGAGAGAGATCACAAGTAGGCAGAGAGGCAGGCAGAGAGAGGAGGAACCAGGCTCCCTCCTGAGCAGGCAGCCCGATGCAGGGCTTAATCCCAGGACCCTCAGATCATGACCTGAGCCGAAGGCAGAGGCTTTAACCCACTGAGCCACCCAGGCGCCCCTCTTGTCTTTTTTATTATAGCCATTCTGACAGGTATGAGATGATATCTTACTGTGGTTCGGATTTGCATTTCCCTGGTGATTAGTTATATTGAGTGTGTGTTTGTGTGTCTGTTGGCCATTTGTATATCTTTGGAAAAATACTCAGGTCCTCTGCCCATTTTAATCACATTTTTTGTTTCTTTGGTGTTGGANGTGTCTGTTGGCCATTTGTATATCTTTGGAAAAATACTCAGGTCCTCTGCCCATTTTAATCAGATTTTTTGTTTCTTTGGTGTTGGATTGTATAAGCTCTTTATACATTTTGGTTATTAACCCCTTACCAGACGTGTCATTTTCAAATAACTTCTCACATTCAGTAGGCTGNTTTTTTTAATAAAAATTTTTATTTATTTATTTGACAGGGAGAGTGATCACAAGTAGGCAGAGAGGCAGGCAGAGAGAGTGGGAGAAGCAGGCCCTCCGCTGAGCAGGGAGCCCGATGCAGGGCTTAATCCCAGGACCCTCAGATCATGACCTGAGCNGCAGAGGCTTTAACCCACTGAGCCCCCCAGGCGCCCCTCTTGTCTTTTTTATTATAGCCATTCTGACAGGTATGAGATGATATCTTACTGTGGTTCGGATTTGCATTTCCCTGGTGATTAGTTATATTGAGTGTGTGTTTGTGTGTCTGTTGGCCATTTGTATATCTTTGGAAAAATACTCAGGTCCTCTGCCCATTTTAATCACATTTTTTGTTTCTTTGGTGTTGGATTGTATAAGCTCTTTATACATTTTGGTTATTAACCCCTTACCAGACGTGTCATTTTCAAATAACTTCTCACATTCAGTAGGCTGCCTTGCTTTCTTGTTGATGGTTCCCTCCACCATGTAAAAGGTTTTTTTT
>LNAC01000069.1:3792773-3838537 GCA_002007465.1 Ailurus styani
TGTCAAATAAATAAATAAAATCTTTAAAAAAAAAAAAAGAGAATGGACATACAGAAACATGATCTATCTCTGTATTCATCTAGAACTTATTTAATTTCTCTAATGTTTTATAGTTCTCATATTTTGTATATATTTTGTTACATTTTTCCTGTGTTTTATTTTCTTAATGCTCTTGTTCATTGTACTTTTTAGTTTCAAATTTTAAAAATTTGCTAGCATATAGAAATACAATTGATTTTTTTTTAAGATTTTTTATTTTATTTATTCATTTGACACAGAGAGAGAGAGAGAGAGATTACAAGTAGGCAGAGAGGCAGGCAGAGAGAGAGAGGAGAGAGGAGGAAGCAGGCTCCCCGCTGAGCAGAGAGCCCGACGTGGGCCTCGATCCCAGGACCCTGGGATCATGACCTGAGCCGAAGGCAGCGGCTTTAACCCACTGAGCCACCCAGGCGCCCACAATTGATTTTTATATATTGACCTTGTGTCCTATAACCTGTCTGACTTCACTAATAGAGTTTAATAGTGCTTTTTGTAGATTCCATAGGTTTTTCTATGTACACTCTTATATCATCTGCAAATAAAAATAGTTTTACTTCTTCTATTCCAACTATATGTCTTTTATTTATTTTTCTAGCCTTATTAACCTGTCTAGGACTTCCCTAACAATGTTGAATAGAAAAGATGAGAGTAGACATACATGCATTTTTCTACATCATAGGAAAAAATGTCCAATGATTCATTGTTAAATATATTAACTATAGATTTTTCACAGATATTCTTTACCAGGTGTAATTTCTTTATATTTTTAGTTTCTTGGAAGTTCTAAGTTAAATGTTGAATTTTGTCAATTTTAGACGAATTAATTGAGATGGTCATATGATTTTTCTTCTTTATTCTGAAAATGTGAATTATATGAGAAGATTTTTGAATGTTTCAATGTAACTGGCATACACTGACTTTTTATCTGTGACTGGATGTGATTTGCTAATATTTTGTTAGGGATTTTTGCATGTTCACGTATGGGGGATATTGAGCTATAATTGCCTTTTCTTATAATATGCTTAACAGGTTTTGATATCAGCATGATGCAGAATTCATATAACAAGTTGAAAATGTCTCCTCTCCCTCTATTTTTCGGAAGTGTTTGTGTATTATTAGTGTTATCTCTTCCTTCAGCGATTCCTTCCTTAAATGGAGCTGCCCGTATCTGGAGGCTTTTTTTCATGTGTGCGAAGTTTTCAAAATTCAGAATAATATTTTTATTGGTTATTTGCATTTTCCATTTCTTCTTTGTTTTGATAAGCAATATTTTTCAAGGAATTAGTCCTACACATTTTGGTTGTCAATTTTATTGTCGTATATTTTTTTAAACACTCTATCTTTATTACCCTTTTAGTGATCTTCCTTCTTTCATTCTTGAAATTAGCAATTTGCCTTTTAAAAAATATCTTGATCAAGCTTGCTAGAGATTGCCCAATTTTATCAATCTTTTTGAAGAACCACCTTCTGGTTTTGTCGATTTTTTTATATGTATGTGCTCTTCTTTCTCTTCCTTCTGAAGATAGAAGCTTACGTAATTGATTTCACACACTTGTTTCTTCTAACTTGGCCGCTTAAAGCCATACATTTCCTTCAGAACTGTTTCAGTTGCATCTCATGATTTTTGATATGTCATATTTTTACTATTATCCACTTCAGCATATTCTCTTAATTTTTAAAATGATTTATTTATTTATTATTTGAGAGAGAGAGAGCATGAGCACAGGGGACAGGGAGGGGCAGAGAGAGAGGAAAGAGAGAATCTCAAACAGATTCCCCTCTGAGCATGGAGTCCAACATGGGGCTTGATCCCACAACCCTGAGATCGTGACCTGAGCTGAAATCAAGAGTCAGACACTTAACTGACTGAGCCACCCAGGTGCCCCACTTCGACATATTTTCTAATTTCTTTTGTGATGTCTTCTTTGCCCTGAATTATTTAGAATTGTGTTGCCTGATTTCCAAAAATTTCAGGATTTTTTAGAAATTTTTATTGGTTTCTATTTAGATTCTATTGTAGTCAGTGATTGAACTTATGGTCAGCATATGGCCTATTTTGGTTAAAAATCTATGTGCTTTGTACACTGAAAGAAATGTATATCATCCTGTTGTAGGTGTAGTTTCTATAAATATCAATTAAGTCAGGTAGATCAGTAGTATTTTTAAAAATTTTCTACATGATTTTTTGCTTATCAGTTACGGATGGAAAGGTATCAAAATCTCAGACTATGATTATGGATTTATCTCTTGTTCCCCATCATTCTGTCAAACTTTGCTTCATACATTTTGAAGCTTTGTTACTTCCTGTATATATTTTTAGGATTGTTTTGTCTTCTTGATTTATTGACCATTTTATCATTAGGAAATATCCCTTTACTGCTAGGAATACACTTTATCTTAAAGTCTGCTTTGGGGGTGCTTAGATGGCTCCGTCATCAACCATCTGCCTTTGGCTCAGGTCATGATCCCAGGGTCCTGGAATGGAGTCCCACATTGGGTTCCCTGCTCAGTGGGGAGACTGCTTCTCCCTCTCCCACTCCCCCTGCTTGTGTTCCCTCTCTCCCTGTGTCTCTCTCTCTGTCAAATAAATAAATAAAATATTTTAAAAAATAATCTTTAAAAAGTCTGCTTTGATATTAATATGGTCACATCAGCCTTCTTATGCTTGGTATTTATTTGCAAAGAGTGGTAGATAGCCTCAAAGGCGACTCCCAACGATCTTAGCTCAAATATTCATCTCTTGCTTAATTGCCTTCCCTTGGGTGTCCATTGGCTTTAGTTACTCTATTCTAACAAGTACAATGCAACAGAGTACTAGGACATCAGTCCTGAGATTAGCTTACAGAAATACTGTGGCTTCCCTGTTGGGTGGTCCCTCTCACTTCCTTGTCTGGAGTGAGCTTGGAAGCAAATTTCCCCCAAGTTGTACCTTCAGGGGAGACTGAAGACACGGCCAACACTCTGTCTCATGAGGGACCTTGGATCAGAGGTACTCAGCTAATCTGTGCCCAGATATCCGACCCACAGAAACCCCGAGATAAGTGTTTGTTATTTTAAATTGCTAAGTCTTAGAGAAATTTGTGATGCAGCAACAGATAACCAACAGACATGGTCTATCTTTTCCACCCTTTTGTTTTCAACCTATGTGTGCTTTTATATCTAAAATGTTTTTCTTGCAAGTGGTATGTAGTAGGTTTTGTTTTTCAATCCAGTGTGATGATTTCTACCTTTTAACTGGATTCTTTAGTTCACTTATATTTGATGTAATTATTGATAATCATCTTGGCATATATTTTCTACTTGTCCCATCTGTTTTGTTGTTCATTTATGCCTTTGTTCCTGCTTCTCCTTGGTGTAATAATGTTTGATATTCCATTAGTATAAAGATAAAGATTTTTAGTATTGTTTTTTATCTTTTCTGTCGACTCTAGTCTTTTCTATTGACCTCTTTTGTGTTTTGTGTGAGTGTATACATGTGTGTGCATGTGTAATTTTTCTAGAAATTTCAGTATGTATTTTTAAAATATCTATTACCACATGAACAACGTAGGGTATTACAGCTCTGTAATTCCTTTAACCCACTCTTGCCTTATGCACCTCTCATATATTTTACTTTATATATACTATAACATTTTACTATATTGTTATTATTTTTGCTTTAAAAAGTCATCAGTGCTTTTATTTTTCTTTATTTCTTTATTCTTTTATTGTGGTTAAAAAACACACATCATAAAATTTAGCATCTGAACTATTTTTAAGTATACAGTTCGGTAGGTTTAAGTATATTCGTATTAGTCAGTAGTATTTTAAACAAACATATATAAAGTGTTTTATATTTATCTACATATCTGTCCTGTCTAGTATTCCTCACTACTTTCTGCAGATGGATTTCTCTCTGGCATCACTTCCCTTCACCTGAAGAACTTCTCTTAGCATTTCTTAAAATGCTGGTCTGTTGGAGACAAATTCCCTCAGCTTACCAGTGTCAAGTAAGAATCAGTAATTTTTTTCTTCCTCACAATATGAGGAACTTAACAGTTTTTGATATCCAAAGTCCTTCTGTCATCTCTCTCCCCAGTGTTTCTTGTTAAAATTGGAGATTTTAGGGGTGCCTGGGTGGCTCGGTCAGTTAGGCATCTGCCTATGGTTCAGGTCATGATCCCAGGGTCCTGGGATGGAGTCCTGCATCGGGCTCCCTGCTCAGCGGGGAGCCTGCTTCTCCCTCTCCCTCTGCCCCTCTCCCCTGGTTGTTTTTTCTCTCTCTTTCTCTCTGTATCAAATAAATAAAATCTTTTTTTAAAAATTGGAGATTTTAAATCCAACTATTGTAATTTAAAGCATCATTCTCATGTTTTCTTTTAAGATCAGTTTGGACATTTGCTTTCAGTTTGTAATCATATTTGCAATTATGTGAACATTTTAGGTTCATTTTCTATGATTTTTCTAGTTGTTTAGTTTTTAATTCTGATTCATCTTTTGGTCCCTTGAATAGACCTTCAAATAATGTTTTCAAGAAGAACACGTAAGTGACATTTTCTAAGCCTATGTATATTGGGAACATGTTTTTGTTGCCTTTACATGTGAATAACACCATAAAATTGTTTAACATTGCCTAAATATTTCTCCATCTCCCCCCCTCTGGCATTTAGCAAGAAGCTGAGGGACTATTTTCATATGCCATTTTAACCTATAAACTCCTTACTTAAAATTTTATGCTAGTTGTGGTCTTCAAACTGAAGATTACGTTCTTCAAAATAAATGTGATTTCAAACCTCTTATTTTTCTATCGACTAGGTGATGCCATAGAATGAAACTGGCACTAACTAGGGATAAAACAAAACAAAATAAAACAAAAACAAAAAAACCCTGTAGCTATGAGGATTTGGGCAATATTCAAAATGATTGAATAAATAAGGAATTTCCCAGGATTTATAGAATTTCAGGGAACACTTATAAAAGAGTTTTCAGTCAGTCAGACAATCTACCTTTCTGAGGTCCAAATCATATGTCAAGAAGGCTTTTAGAACTTTCTTCTCAATTTCCCTGGCTATCACAAGCCTTTCTATCTCATGCAGAAATGAACCCTTAAAATCTAGCAGGATAGTAAAAGCTTTGCTGCTTATCTCCTGCCAGAATCATCAGCTCGTAACAACCAGCTCCCAAGAAAACGTCCCTTCCTGATCGCTGTTCAAGTAAAGAACTGTATTTTTTGGTAGTAAAATTCTGCGTTCTCACTCTTATCCTTGTACTTGATCCACTGGCTTCAACTCTTTCGAGAATGATAGCGATCCCATTTGACTTACGTCTTTCTTGCATCTTCAAGTACCTCTATCAGCCCACAACCTATTTCCTTTGAGATTATTCCTTCTTTATCTGAAGCTGTTTCTTGTGCTGACCGCTGCCAAAGACAACTGGAGCCGTCCCCTGTTCCTCGGCCTTTGCACTATGACTCATACATGTAGAGACCACTCATTTTTGAAACTATCCAGGAAATTGTAAGGCATCGGTATCCAAATCTGGCTTCACGTTATTTATTTATCAATTCAGAGAGTCACCTGCTAAGATATAAATTACGACTCCGGCTCGAGCCAAAGAAAATGAGCTTTGACCTAAAGGAATCCTAGAAATGGCCCTGATGGACCTCTGGGTTCCTGGAAATTGCAGCCCATGGTTCTCAGACTGAGCAGCTTCCGTATCACCTGGGAGCCTGTTAAAGAATGCAGGCTCTCAGGCCCTGCTCGCCACTTGCAGAACCAGAGAATCTGCATTTTAGTAAGATCTGCTGGGTGGGGGGATGGTGTGCATTTTGCAGTTTGAGAAATACTGGCGTCTAGGGCAGAACTTCCCAGCAGGTGTTCCAGGAGGTGCTGGGGAGTGGGAAGGAGTCACAGGTAGGCTCTGCAAGTTCTCCTCGGTCTTCCGGGAAGCTAGAGGGGACTGCAGAAGCTGGAGCCCCACCCCCACCCCAGGGGGCCTCTACAGAGAGCACCTCCTCCACCCACCTCTATGTGCCTGGCAGAAGGAAGCTGGAGCACCTGCAGAGATGAAGTAAATGCTCTCCGTACAGATTGTCATGTCTGTTTAAAAAAATGTTTCTTGCCCAAAATAGACACACTTGGGCCACATCTGTCCCACAAAGCAATTGAACTTGCTCTATGCTGAAGCATTTCTGTATTTTCATGCCTTGTAAAAGAGTGATATTCCTTCTCGACTTCGAGATCTTGATGGTCATGGTGACTGTTTCAGTGATACCTAGGAAAAGTGTCTCTTCAGCGTTCTCCCTAGATTCTGTCTCTGGGAAAATGCACAGGGCAGGCTGAGGAAACTTCACCTGGCCATTTCCTTCAAAGTGTAAGCATTTCTACTCGTGTGTCTGAAAGGGCCCCCGATCGAGCTATGACCTTCCAAATTTGCTCCATCTCAGGTGTCCTGGTTTCGCTGGGTGTCGCCATCATCTAATGACTTGAACAAGCCAGAAGCCTAGAAGCCAAACTTGCCTTCTCAGCCGTGTTCTATGAGCAGCTCCAAGTTCTATCCATTTTACTTCTGAGTTTCTCCCAAACCAGTATATGTCTTCCAATATTTTCTATCCAGGCTATTTTCCTGGCCCAAGCCACCAACTCCCTCTCCTAACTGGCCTTCTACCTCCACCCTTGTCTCAAAGTGATGGCCTCAAAATGTAGATCCGATTGCACCGCTCCCTTCCTTAGCACCCCTTCATAACTTCCCACGGCTTTTAGGATAAAAAGCAAAATTCTTAACACGGTCCCCAAAGCCCTGTCTCGTCTGGCACCTCCTGACCCCTATCACCTCACTCCCTGCCACACTCTGCTTTGTTTTCTGCGATCCAGCTTCATTGGTCTTCCCTCCATCTTTCCACCCACCACATGGCCTTTGCACATGCTATTTCCCCTTCCTGGAATATCCTCCTCCCCTCCCTACTCTCTGCGGCCTAGTGAACTCTCCCTTATTCTGTCTCTGGTTACCTGATTCTGTTTTGGAGGAGCTTTCCTTGGTACTCTAGACCAACTCAAGCTTCCCAAATTCCTTTGTTGGCTCCATGGTCCTCTCCTTCCTGGTGTTGATCACAGTATTAATTTGTCAAGTCTGTGGATGCTCATTGGATTAGTTCTTTCTCCCCTCTGCCCTGGGCTTCTCCAGACTGCAATCCCCATGATGATAGGATCTGTTTTTCATTTGTTCCGTCCTAGGTCCCCGTTGCCTGGCACCCTTCCTACCACATCATAGAGGTTCAAAAAAAACTGTAAAATAAATAACTGCATGCCTTTGGCTTTCTAGCCTCTCCCTCCTGAAATGTCTGTCTTTCACCTGCTTCAGCTGTGGCCTATACCAAACTCTTACTAATGAATATTCCTGGCTCGTACAGTTCTTACACTGATATCCAAGCTCACATAGCTTTTTATATCCTTTACACATTTTGTTGGTTCTCGCCCAGGAGGGCCTGCTGGAACCTCTGGGAACAGGGCTTTGCGGGGGTGGGTGTCATCGAAAGATCTCATCCAGGGGCTTCTGGTCCACCAGCTGCCTTGCAGAGACGGGGCAGGAGGACCCTCCTCTAAGCTCAGGGTAATTTCTTGGGCTGTGGGGATACCCTCTCACCAAGCACTCTTCCCAGGAGCCCTACTTTGTCCCCCTCTCTCCCCCTCCCTCCCCAGCTCCCTCGGGTTTCAGGGATCGCATATTTACCGAGGAAACAGCTGCCCTTTTTTATATGTGTTGGAAAGAGCACATCTTCAGACCTAGAGGACCAGTCACACTGCAGTTAGCTTCCTGTGGAACTGCCTAACTCCTTTCTGGGGTGTGTTGATTCCCTAACCCTTGAGCTGAACGTGAAGCTGAGCAGTAATTGCCTGCGTCTCCAGCCCAGTCCATTTCCCTACGGGCAGCCACAGTGCAGGAAGCCCTGAGGTGGCATCTTGGCACAAGTCCCTGGGCCACCGAGTCCCCCACACTGTGCCCAGGGACAAGCAGCTCTCCACGGCAGTGAGTGTTTCCAGCCAATTTCCCTCTCAAACTGGCACATTCTCCGTGAACTCTCTAGACTTCACAGTGTGTCTCCCTGTTTGGGGACAATTTCCATCATCAACTGACTGGAAAGGACTAGCTCTGTGGGAACACATGTCTTTCAAATAGCTTCACACACAATGGGGCACAGAGGTCCAACCGGCTTCTGACGTCATCGCTTAAATACACAAGCCTGCGGTGTTCCCGATGGAGAGAATCAGCTTGAAACCCGTTCAAAAAACACACTGTGTTGTCACTCCTTCAGCTTTTTGTCTATACTTTGGATATCCATGGGTGCAGGTAGATTATTTGAATTTTTCTGTTCTAGATTAATTTACCTATTCAAATCTCTGTTTCACAGAGTTCCATAATTTTGAATTGTTATTTTTTATTCTTAAAATGTTAGGTCAAATCCTCCACATTCTAGGAGGCCGAATGGCAGCTTTGTACCGGATTTCCCTGCTTTTAGAATGACTTGCCTTCCCTGTTTGCCCAGGACCGAGAGGGGTTCCCAAGATGTGGGATTTTCAGTGGGAACACCAGGAAAGTCCAGACCCATCAGGACAAACAGGTCACCCTACTACCATTTTACCCTTGATAGAGGAGTAGGTAGACCCAGTCAACGGTATTTACCATTCCTTGTCTCTCCCGCTTTATTGGCTGATAGGAATTCTCTGAAGCCAATACCTTGCTAAGCTACTTCTTCTCTCTTCAGTATACAGCTTTCCCGAGATAAAATTAACATCGCATGTGATTCATCCATTTAAAGCGTTCCATTGGATAATTCTTAGTGTATTCATGTAGTTGTGCAATCTTCACCCCAGTTCTGGGACATTTTCATAACTCCGCAAACACACTCTGTACCCACTGGCCGTCATCTCCATTTCCCGGATCCTCGCACTGTTGGCAACCACCGGTCTGCTTCTGGTCTCTGTAGCTTTGCCTTTTCTGGACATTTCATGTAAATGGAGTTATACAATATGTGACCTTTTGTTTCTGGTTTCTTTCACTTAACATGTTTTCAAGGATCTTCCATGTCACAGCATGAATCAGTACTTCATTCCTTTATATGCCTGACTGTGGTTCCATTGCATGGGTATACCACGCTTTGTTTATTTCTTCATAGGTTGGTGGACATTTGGGTGGTCTCCATCTTTTGACTATGATGGATAACGTTGCTATAATTACTCATGTACAAGTTTTTGTGTGGGCATGTGTGTTCATTTCTCTTGGAATTCCTGGGTCACGCGGTAACTCTATGATTACCCTTCTGAGAAACTTCCCCCAGACCATTTTCCAAAGTAGCTGGACCATTTTATATCCTCACCAGTAGCATGAGGAGGTTCCCATTTCTCCACGTCCTTGCCAACACTTGTGACTGTCTGACTTTTTTATTATAGCTGTCCCAGTGGTTGTGACGTGGTATCTCACAGTTCGATTTGCCTTTCTCTGACGGCCAAAAATGTTGAGAATTTTTTTCATATGCTTATTGCTAAACCTCTTAAGTGGAAAATTATAATGTAAAGGATGCTTATAAATTGCTGATTTTATGCACTGGGCTTACAATTTTTTAAAAGGATTTTATTTATTTATATGACAGAGAGAGCATAAGCAGGGGGAGTGGCAGGCCGAGGGAGAGGGAGAAGGAGGCTCCCCACTGAGCAGGGGGCCCCACATGGGGCTTGATTCCAGGACCCTGGGATCATGACCTGAGCCAAAGGCAGACGCTCAACCTACTGAGCCACCCAGGGGCCCCTGGGTTTAAGATTTTACCTAAATATTGAAGTAGGATGTTCACAACTAATTGCTGTTATCTCAAATCATTCTATGTGGAGGTACATGTCCAAGTTTCATGTAAACCATTGACTTTTCCTTGGGACCAGAAGTGATGTGAGAGTTAAGTCCCTCTCTCATCTGCTCTGATGTTGGGCCATTCTGTCCGTCAAGTCCCGAGAGGCTGTCTTCTTCTGGAGCCAATGGACTGTGTGCTGTTGGGCTGGGTTCGCACCCCTGGTGCTCTCTTTCTTGATGAACTTCCTCAAGTGCTGGATATCTAGTCATCACTTCTGTTATTTGGGCTCCTGTTATTCGGGCTTCTGTTATTTGGGCTCCGTGGCCTTCCGGGCACTTTAAACACTTGTTCTTGCTTTTCTCTTAGCTCTCTCATTTTCTGCTACTTCTTTCTCCTCGTCTCTTTCTCCAGTATCTCCTGTGCACTCTACCTGCTCATTTAATTTTGCTCACCTGTCAGCTCGTTCCTTCAAGCCTCCCCTAACAAATTCCAAAAAGACTCAGGGTACTCTGTTCCATTCCCTGCCCTCGCCTTCTCTGGCTCTTTTACAGACTGGTTTTCTCTCAGGAAACCCCGCCGATTTGGCAGAAGAGGATAGTATTCTGAGCGAGAAAAGGATCCCCTTGAGAAAACACCCTGCATCTGGAACACGTTTCGGGGTTCAAGAAGAGCAGCTGGTGGTTTTCTCCTTCCTAGAGGGGCCTGGCCTCGGTCGTGCTGCGGCTCTCCACCATTTCTGTAAACTTCCACGGAGGACCCCACTCACTCCCCCCCCCGATCAGCAGCTACACAGGAATACGGTTTCCACATTTTACAGCCATTATTGCCTGATACGTATTGGTCAAGTGGCAGCTCTGTTGCAGTTTGGCAGAGGAGACAAGTGTAATGAACAAACAAATAAGTAATAATAATAATAGTAGTAAGTAATAATAACAAAAGCAGTAATAATAAACGAGCCAGGCAGTATTCTAAGCAGTGGAGGAAGACTAATTCCAGCCCATGGGAGAAGAGGGCAGTTACCCACTTCACTGAGTTAGCCCAGCACAGGGCAGCGGGGTCACCTTCTATGCCAAAATGGTCCTTCGTGCCCCCTTTCCCCGTCGTTCCGACAGGGACGTCCTCCAGGATGCCCCCCTTGGGACAGCCATGCCATTTTCGGCCCTGGCCGGGGGGCTCTGGGGTCCTCACGGGTGCGGGTGGCGAGCGGCGGCTGTCGGTTTGTGTATTTCAGAGCCAAGGGGCTGGAGAAGGAGGAGAAGCTGAGGCGCGCGGTCAGGCAGGTCCTGAAGTGCGACGTGACTCAGAGCCGGCCCCTGGGCGCCGCGGCGCTGCCCCCCGCCGACTGCCTGCTCAGCACGCTGTGCCTGGACGCCGCCTGCCCCGACCTCCCTGCCTACCGCGCCGCCCTCAGGAACCTCGGCAGCCTGCTAAAGCCGGGGGGCTTCCTGGTGGTGGTGGACGCCCTGAAGAGCAGCTACTACATGATCGGCGAGCAGAGGTTCTCCAGCCTCTGCCTGGGCCAGGAGGCAATAGAGGCCGCCGTGAGGGAGGCCGGCTACTCGGTTGAGCGGTTCGAGGTCATCTGTCAAAGCTACTCTTCCACCGTGTGCGACAACGAAGGGCTCTTCTCCCTGGTGGGGCGGAAGCTCAGCCAGGCTGAATGACCCGTGGGGGTTGCAATTAAAGCAGTTCCTCTGCCTGGCCCAGTTGACTTCGGTCCTTGGTTCTAACTGCTACGGTCGTTGTGCCGAGTTGAGTCCAGTGGCTCCAGTGGGACGGGGCGGGCGTCGTCGGTGCGCGGAGCATCTCCTGGGTGACCGCGGGCTCCATGCTTCCCACGGGCTTTGGGGACCCAAAGATGAGCAACCCGCACACCCGGTCTTCGCCACCCATGGTTAGAAAAGAAGACCTCCTTCTGAAGAACCCCAGTTAGGGCGGCTCACACCCCCACACGCCTACAGAGCAGTGTCTGCGGGGATGAGCTCTCTCCCCTAGGGGGCCTGCTGCTTCCTTCTCTCTCGGGAACATGCTTCTCCTGTCCCTCAGCAAGGGCCTTCTCTCGGGACTCCATCCTCTGCGGGGGTCCACGGGTGCCACCACCATGTCTGGGGTCAGAGCACAGTCATCCTCTTTGCTCCCGGGTCCCAAGTATGGGGCAGGGCCTTCTCCTACTTCCTTTAACATACTAGGCCAAGGCTGTGACTTCCACCTGAAGAGAGGTTTAGGAGTTAGCAAGAGAGTGGCGCCTGGGTGTCTCAGTGAGTTAAAGCCTCTGCCTTTGGCTCAAGTCATGATCTCGGGGTCCTGGGATCGAGCCCTGCATCGGGCTCACTGCTGGGCAGGGAACCTGCTTCTTCCTCACTCTGCCTGCCTCTCTTCCTACTTGTAATCTTTCTCTCTGTGTGTCAGATAAATAAATAAAAAGTCTTAAAAAAAAAAGGAGTTAGCAAGAGAGGTAACAGGCACTGTCTCACAGCTGCTATTAGAAGCAGGTATCTTCAGAGTTCACATCCTTAGAGGGTTCTGGAAGGTAGCCTTTTATTTTTTAAAGATTTTATTTATTTGAGAGAGAGAGAGAGCATGAGGAGGGGGAGAGGCTGAGGGAGAAGCAGACATCCCGCTGAGCTGGGAGCCCGAGGCAGGGCTTGATCCCAGGACCCTGGGATCATGACCCAAGCCAAAGGCCTATGCTTAACTGACCGAGCCCCCCAGGTAGCCTTCCAGAATAGCTCTTGGAGAGGCATCTACTTGGAGTTAGGCTTAGCTGCCCATGGCAGGTCTACCTTCCCTGGATCCCAGGCCCCATGGCCATGATGCTCTAAACCAGAGGGAGACAAAGTATGGCCCGCGAGCCAAACCCAGCTTGCCGCCTGTCTTGTGAGGTTCTATTGGAAAGGAGCAGTGGCCGTTCATTTAGGTAGAGTTGCTTGCCTGCCAAAATGGCAGAGTTGAGTAATTGTGACAGGAACCCCAGGTATGGCCGGCAAAGCCTAAAATATCTGCTATCTGGATATTTACAGAAGAAGCTTGCCTACCCCTTCCCGAGAGAGAGGAGTGTCCTCGTCCGCCAGGTCTGAGGCCCAACTCTCCAGTCTGTTTCTCATTCCAAGAATTCCCTCTCCCCAACATTACTGACAGAGAACATGTCTGCTTCCCGCGGGGAGACTCCCTCCTTTCCCTCCCCGCACACAGCCTGACAATCACATCAGAGCGCAAGAGTCTGTTATCACACGTGCTTGTTCATTGGGTTGTGTAGGTCCGTCATGTCACACCACAGTATCCGTCCATTTTCAGGATGTTTTCAGTTGTCCCACCTCCTAGGACAGTCACATTACAATTTCTAGAGATTCCATCCTGAAGGACACTAACAGGCCAGTCCAGGCTGGATGGAGAGAGCCAAGTCCAACTCCGTTCTGGCAAGCCGGCGGGGGTGACCAGGCCCGTGCCTCCTTTCTGCAAACCACGGCTCTGGAGAAGAATTCCCTTGACTCCCCAGGAGCTGCCAAGGCCACAGAGACGCAACCGAGTTTGTGGAGACAGGGCTCTCTCAAACCCAAGTTTACCCTCTTACCCAAAGGCCACGACTTCTGAAACTTCAGTCATTTGGGTTTCGTCCCTTTGGGACCGCCCTTACTTACATTTTGCATAACTGGACTGCCCGATTAAAGGAAGGCTTTGCAATCTCCTTTCGAATAACAGGGTTTCTGCTTTCATCTGTGACAATGGGGGCTGGGGGGTGGGGAGAGGGAGGGCAGATGTCCAAGACCAGCCTGGCAATAACAGTTTCGTAAGCCGCAGTCCCTTAACAGACAGTCTTCTGTGATTTCTGCTTCTAGGTGACATTTATTATATTGCATTATAACTGTCTTATTTTTCTATTTCCCCATGGAACTGTGAGCCTCTTGGGTTTGCATTTAGATTCCTCAGTACTTTGGCCAGACGTGGTCTCGAACCCTGGGGACAGAGAAATGAGTGGTGGATGGAGGAGCCCTGCTCTCGGAGTTTATGTTCTGGAAGCGAAAGTGGGGGCTAAGGAAACAAGTCAATAGATAGGAGACCTCCCCAGCGTGACAGAGCTATGCAGGGAAGAGAAGAGCAGAATGGAACGGAGGTTGCCTCGTGACAGAATATCTGGCTGAACATGGGCTGAATAATAGGGGTTTGCTAATCTCACGCACAGGAAATCCGGAGGGAGGCTCTTCGGGGAGGGGACGGGGCCTCCACGACTTCAGCGGCCCGGTTCCATCCGTCTTTCGCTCGCCTTTGCCTGGGAGGGGGGTTTTCATGAAAGGAGATTTTCAGAAGCACCCAGCAGGCTTCTTACATCTTAGTGACCCAAACGGAGTCACATGCCCACCTCTAGACCAATGACAGATACAAATGAAAAGAACAAAGGGCACATTCCTTGAGGTTCGTTAAAGGAAGGAATTCTTAGAGGGCAGCAAAGAGGAGAAAAGAAAACCCACTGGATTCAGCGAACAAGCCAACATCTGAGTCGTTCTCTTTCAACACAAAGACCATGCTGTTTTCAAATTCTGGCTCTTCCACCTAGCAGCTGGTTCTCCGTGGGCAAGTTAACATACCTCTCTGTGCTTTAGTTTCCACAGCTGTAAAATGGGATTGTCTTCTTGTCAAGAGAATAAAGACCTAGAATAATGCTTAGCAGTCAGTAAGCATATAATATTTATTTATTGTTAGCTATAAGCCTTATCTTCATCTTTGATGCTAGTTGCCAAAGCTGGGGCGGGGAGGCATCTTGATCTCTAAGCAGGAGAGAGAATTTCAGTCCTGGGCTCTTTCCTGGCACTGTCTTCCAGAGGAGGTCCGATAATTCGCCATTTCCATGCCACATGCCAATCCCTTTCTCATTTAAGTCATACCTTTCATATTTATTTAGAACCAGGCAGTGGGGATGCGAATGAACCCCCAGCCCCCGTGTCAGCTGGCTCAAGGATCTCCATCTTTGCAGTCACAACACTAACACCCCCAGTGATTCCAGATACTTCCAAAGGCAGTACTGCAACCTGTAGCGGTGGTCCCCACCCAGAATCCGCCCAGAACCCTCCCCAGCTCAGGCTCTGCTGCTGCTGGCTCACACAGGCTGGCGAAGGGAGAAGATGGTCTGTCTAGAAAAGGAAGCTGCCCCCTGGGGGCCTCAGAGCAGGCAGCTTTCCTCCCAGACACTTGGAAACACTTCCTGTCTATACTGCAGGTGGGCACATTTCCCCACAAAGGGCTGAAGAGTACATATTTTTGGCTTTACAGGTCATGCTGCTTTGATCCCAACTACCCAGATCTGAAGTTATAGCAAAAGCAGGGGGGAATAAAAGAGGCCGGTGGGGAGTGGGGGCAGCCCGAATAACATGCATATTAATGGGCAAGGCTGCGTTCCAATCAAACGTGATTTGCAAAAACTGATGGATGGGTGGATTTGGCCAAAAGGCTGTAGTTTACTTATTCCTTATCTAGACACTGAAACAATCTTGTTTGTACCCAAACTTTGATAGGGTTTCTCAAGAACATTCTAGTTAGTTTCTAACACTCAGTCCTACTAACAGGAGCTTAGACCCAGGCCAAGAGGCTGCAAAGGGAATAGGAAGATTTTCTGTGCTCATTCCTCTCTTCCCCTCGGCCTCCCCCAGTCAGAGCTCCTTCCTGCTCCCCCAGTTTGAAGGCGTCCAGTAGCTGCAGACAGAAAATGGGAGTCGGGGCCAGATGAAGTCAATCACGCCAATATTTTTCAAACGACGGGTTGTCATTCATGACATAACATAAAATTAATACATATTTGAAAAAATAGAGAGTAAACCAGAAAACAAAATCCCAGATGGTAGCATTTGTCTTTCCTACAGAGATGAAAGGTGCAGTTTCTGTTCTTCAAGAATGAAACTGACATGAAAACAGTTACAATTCATTGCATAAGAGCTCTGTGATGAGAGCAGGGGCGTCAAGAAAGGTGGCATTCGCTCCTGATCCTGCAGGCTGGATAGGGGTGTGTTTGGCAGACGGGAAAGGGAAGGCAAGCTGAGGAACATCGTGTACAAAAGCATGAAATGACTCCCGCTATCACGTTCTTCACAGATTTGTTCTCCAGGTGAAGTCAGGACCTAAGCAAACATTTGGCTGCTGGGTTTTGTTTGCTTTCCCTGAAATCAAACAGACCAACCAAGTCACTAGCAAACACTGAGTACGGGTCACTTCGGTACTAACTTATAAATCTCTTTGACCACTGACCCAGCACAAGGTTTTCTGGTCCACTTTCTGGGAAGCGTTCAACAGTCTCTCCCTGAGCCAACTTTCATGATGCAGGAAGACGCAAGTCTGTGTGTAATGCCCTGGTCAATGACCGGGGAAGAGAAAGCTATTAAAAAGGTTGTCCATCCATTTGGTGGTGTGCAGCCTGACCAGCCCAGCCTTCGTAATTCCCATCATCTGGCTGTCAGGAGTAATAAGGGGAGATGCCCATGATATGACTTACTAGGCCGATCTTTAAAAGCTGTGACTGTCCCCTCTAATTTTAGCTTCAGCCACACTGAGAATACGAGGAGACCGTTAAATCTTATGGAGCCTTGGAGGAGGTGGGAATGGGTTAGAGTTGGGAGACAGAAAACCTGTGTGAATCTTAGCTTATCACTTGATTGCCATGAAAGCATCATTCCACCTTTCTCAGGCTCAGGGCCCTTCTGTAAAATAGGGGTGATAATCATTTCTCAGCGCTATTGAGATCAAATGAGATACCTGTGAAGACACTTTGTAACCTGTTAAGGGATATACAGCTACTAGATTAACTCTGATACCCCCTTCCAGGAAAGCTGCTAAGCCACAGGTTGCTAAATTCATTAAGATTCCTTTCATGAACTGAGTAAGTACGGCCTTCAAAAGCTCTTCAAAAGCTCTTCATCATGTCACTGAGAGGCTCCAGCTATGACTAGGGAATCCTGTCTTGCATATGCCTTGTACCTAAGTGGGCACCATTAGCACCTTGACTCCAGAGTCTTCTTCGAAGCTGTTCATTCATTCAGCAGACATTTATCGCGTCCCTGTTAAGTGCCAGGCATTGGGCTTGGGGGCTGTGGATGCCATGCTGAAGGTGACCCAGACTCTGGCCTCATGGGGCTTGCATCTCCATGAAGGAGACCAGAAAGGAATGCACTCTTACAGAGCCTGAGGATAACTACTAGATACTCTGGGTCTCTGTGGAAGATTATCACAAAGAAAAACACCACCGTGAGCAACATCGCTGAAGCTTTTTATGCCCCTTTTCCAAAAGAAGCAGGTAAATTTGGCCTTCCACATGTTCTCCACCATTGTCTCTTCCGTCTTGTTGGCAAGTTGTGCGCTGAACGGAGATGTTTTCCTTGGCCCTAGGAACGCCAGCAGAGGGCGCACGTGGCTCTTTTCCGAGGCCTTCATTCCCGAAATTGCGCATTGATTCAGCAAGGAATTTAAATTGAGTTAAACCTTCCAAAACAGGAAGTCTCTCCAGAGTATTCCCTTTTGTATGCTCCACGTATGAGGCTGCTAGGGAAAGGGGAAGGGAGAAGTCGGCCTATTTTTCTTTAACAAAAAATATGTATAATTATTTTTATAGATACATCCATTTAAAACTTTCCTTTTCAGGCCTATACACAAAATGCAAATTTTAATAAAACCGTACAGAGGCTTTTGGCAAGATTAGCATAAGAAATGTTAAATATTCGGTTATGCGGTTAACTCACCACCAACTATTTCCTGTTTATTCAAAAGAGGAAAAAAAGTTTTTGTGCTTTTTCAAAACCCAGTTTTTTAATATTTAAAATGAAGAAATCTTTCCACAATTGCTGGCCAAACCACAATCCTTAAAACTTTCATTTTTCCGCTGGTCGTGTCTGATGAAGTCAGGGGACAAGTTGGAGCCGAATTCTGAACCCTCCACAAATAATTGGGAGTTAATATCGCCTTTATTCTGACCTCAGTGTTGAAGATCAGGAAATAATTTCTTCCCTGGCTGGTTATTAGGTCTTTCTCTCTTTCGAGAAGAGATTTGTTTTTTTCTTTTTTCCTGTAAAGAGCTATGTATACTGTTTCCACTTGGTTCACAGCGTGGGCGAGGGCTAAAAGCTGCCTCGGGGTGCAGGGAGAGGCTCAGGCCAAAGCCCCGACAGCGGGGGTGCAGAGGGACCCCTCAAAGCCACGGGGGCTGCCCGTCCGCAGAAGGGTGAGCCCCTGGAAGTGAGGCTGCGCAGCCCAGCCCGTTGAGCTCAGGCAGGTGCGCCCCATCTTCCTGATGAGCTTCACCTGCTGCTCTAGGACGCGGTTCTCCAGCAGGTCCCGGCGTCTGCGCGCACACCGCCCGGGGCTGGCAGTCCAGAAGGGCCTGCTTCAGGTTCTTCTCCGGGGTGGGGCGGCTTCCACCGAGTTCAGGGTTTGCCCGGTCTGCCCTGTCCTGCAGGAGGGCACGGCCATTGTCTCGGTTTCGCACCCAAGGACTCCCAGTGCCTTGGCGCTGGTCCCCTGCCCACCCGCGGAGGAAGTGCCCTTGAGGTCCAGAGCCCCAGTGTTGCGGTGGAAATAGAAGCCCAGAGAGAGGGTAGGAGGCCCGCAGGTACAGGCTGGCCAGGCGGCTGGCCACGGCCTCCACGTGGGTGGAATAATTGTGTCGAATCTGGGAGCTCGGAGCCGGTGGGAAGTGGGGGCTAAGCTCAAAAGCTGGTGTTGGCTGGTCCCCGAGGCAGGGGTGGTTGTGAAGAAGGCTCTGAAGGTCGCCGCTACGAGGAGGTTGGAGGGTGGCTGGAGGCTGGAAGAAGGGGCTCCCTGGGTCTGTTGCGACCAAACACTGTTGGAGTAAGAGACCGACTTGAGGGACCACCGGGCGCACTGACCAGAGAAGAGCTTTCCAACATTTAAACAGGAGAGGAGTTAGGAACTGTAAAAAGTAGGTTTGTCTTCGGAAAGATCAGCACCAGGACTCACTTGGAAGCCTGATATGCAAGGACTGATTTTCTGCTTCAGAGCCCCGGAGGAAGCGCCCCACGTGCAACAGGAGGGAGAAGATATTCCGGGAGGAGGGTAAGCTGTTGTTTACTGCCCCCTTTCTTCTCTAGGATCAGTCGCTGTCCCCTTCCGTGGCCCTATAATGTCAGTCAAATGCCATGGAAATTCCACTTATTTGATGTGACCCTTATGACTCCAAGGAATTTATCATCTTGTGGTTTACAATTTACAAAAGTAAAAGTCAAAACCTCCTATTTTGTGGGTGACAAAATGAAGATGGTGATCAGGGGCAAAGAACTTCACCTTCCCACACCTTTGTCTGGGCTGTAAAATGAGAGGTGGAATTCAGGAGCTGCGAGGTCCAACACTACATGATTTCTGAATCAGAGAATCCTACTTGTTAAAATAGAATTCTAACACCTAAATTTATCCCATTCTTTAAGAATCAAGTGAAATTGGCTCAAACCACTCTGCACACAATCCATGATTCCTCTAGGGGGGCTTTGGGGGGTCGGTGATTTGTGTATCTTCAGGTGACCCCTGAGTCTCCACTCCTGCTGGCACTGAGTTTCAGGTTGCATCTATGAATAGCAGGCTTTCTTGAAGCTTTAAGATAATGGAAGGGGTCACGTGGCAGGACGCCAGCAGCTTAAAATGCTTGGCACTCTTGCTCTTAACCCTATGGGGAGTCTTAGTGACTCACCTTCTCCAGCTGCCTCTCACCAGGTGGTTCTGCTGTCCCCTCTCCCTGCTCTGGTCTCCAGGCCCCTCCTCACTGGCTTTTTGCCTCCCCTTCCAAATACCTGTACCCCTCTCTTCACTTCTTCAGGTCTAGACCACAGCCCTGGGGCTTCACTTCCCTCAAACCATCAGGGCATTTTCCTTAAAAAGAACTTTAGGGCCCATATTTAGAATTAGAAAATTCACCTCCTTTGCTTAATCAGGAGCTTGGGCTCTGAGCTCCCTAGCACCCAAAGCAAAGAGGGGAAAAAAAAGTGACAAAGTTCACCATGCTTATCCGTTCAAAACAAACCAGCTGTTGTTCAGCATAAGCACAGCTTTTTCTGGTCTGAAAGCTCCCGCGTAGTTCATGGTGATGGGAGAATGGGGCAGGTGTCACTCTCACCCACCTGCCTCTATTGTGTTGGACCCGGGGTAGCTTGATGACTGACTGCAGCTTGCTTTTTTCCCAAGTTTAAATCTCTAGAAGACTGTTATTAATTCCGGTACACAAAAAGCATTTATTGAGTGCCAGGAACGGTTCTACATGCTGGATAGAGAGGAATAGATAAGTCAGACATGGTGCCTGACCTTCTGGAGCTTAGAGTCAAGGTCGGCGTGGACAAAGCAGGGGCGGGAGGAGGTTTTAATATGGAATGTGGTGTAGATGGGAAAGCAGGGGAGAATCTAGACTCATCTTGATGGGTTGGCAAGGGCTTCCTGGAGGGGGTGATGTGTAAGATGAGGTTTAAAGGGGAAATGAGATTTATGCGAGCAGAAGAGAGGGTGAGAAAGGGATTCCTGGTAGAAAGGAGAGCGGTAAAAAATGCCTGGAGGAGAGAGGGACCATGCACAGGATGAGGGACTGTAACTGATGTTGCAGCGCCCCCACCCCACCCCCACTCCGCACCTCCAGGTCAGCACACCCAGCCCCCAGCTGCTAGGAGTGTTGGCTGCTAGGAGCTCACAGCTGCCCCCTTCTCCGGAGAGCTGCTCTTAACTCAGAAGCCACCGCATCTAGGAATCTACAGGCCTCTGGCCCTCCCTACCCCCCGGGCATCACCTGGCCAGGGACTGACAATTACAGGCTTCAGAAGGCTGGTTCTCTTGGTGCAGGATTTAGGGGTGGGGGTGGGGTGGACGCTTGTCAATGCAGTCAGTGTGTACTCCAACACCTGCCCCCTTGTGGACCAGGCTAAGGCTAGATTCTCCTGAGACCATGTCTTTGCTCACCTTCCTCAACCCTTATGAAGGGTCACCAGTCTTCCCTGAAGAGCACCCCCTCCATAAATTACATTTTCCCAAATCCCTGACTTGGGCTCTGCTTCTAGGGAAACTGAGCTAAGACAGTGACAAAGGGAAAATTGCTGAGGCTGAAATCTTCATATGCACCTGGTTCAAATGTGAGCGCCATCCGTTGGCAGGTTAAGGCTTTACTGACCTAAAGTACTACTACTGCTTTCAATAAAAATTCATTTGTGATATATCCATTTAGATTTCTGATTATTAGGATCACAGTTCATAAAACAGAGCCCGGCACCTAAATTTGTCAAAAGGATGCTAAGACCCAGAAAATCATGATTGGGTAAAACCTCTCTGATACCTAGTCTTGTTGAAAAGTGGGAATAATCATGCTCTCTGCTTTATCAGGGTGCAGCTAGAATAAAACACACCTCAAAAAATGTCTAATGTCCTTTGACCTGGGATATGAGAATAGGAATGTCCCTGGACCACAGCCACCGATATTCCAAGTTCTGGCAATGCATCCTCCTTTCACCAAGTGAAAACAATTTGCGTTCTGGTTATGACTCAGTCTCTTATAAGTCTGATTACTGTGAATCAGTGACCAGAGCAGCCATGGATGTAGGGGCAAATTAAGTTTCAGTACCTAGAAGACCAGACACTGAATTAAGATACTGATACTCTCTGAGACTGACCAGAAATTGTCCCATGTTTTCTTCTCTCCCTTTATCCCCTAGAGATCAGGGTGAATGGCCTACCATACTGGAACGTGTTGGGAGCTGGACCTTGATGGGTGAGTAGAAAGAACTCCAACAGAACCCACAATACAAAGCAAAGCAACAGCACACTTCCCCATCAATGCAATGTGCTTTTTCCTTTCTTGCTCCCAGGCAATAAGTATAATCCATGAATTAAAGATAATTAGTGTCCTTCTAGAAAATACAACTGTAATTATAGACATTTAAGTGCACTTAGCACATTGGAGAACAATCAATTGTTTCACAGATCACAGAGGGTCCTGCTGGCTGGGGGGAAAACATTGTACCCTCGGTGACTTAATAATCATTAGAATGTGGGGTTTAAGGAAGCCTGGATCCCCAAGGACCATGCAGTTCCCATAGTACATGGAACGTTCAACCTTCAACGGGATGGAAATCCCCACCAATTCATAGCCTAGGTGAGCTGGAGGCCCAAGTCCCCTGGGTGAACCTGTTCTTTCCCTGCCTTTGGGCTCACAGGCCAGGCAACTTCAAAGTACCAGGTACCAGGGATACAGACAGTAAAACTGACCCTGTGGTCCTGCCCTCTCAGACCTTATGGTCTCTTGGCAAGGATGGACCACAAATCAAACAAAACCATTCAATGCGATAAGTGTCCCTATAGGAACATGCATGGGTATGGTTTCCTGGAGGAAGTGACTTTTAATCCGAGACCTGGAGGATGGTGAGGGTGAGCAAAAGCCTGTGTTGCAGGTAGAGGGCTGGGGGGAGGGGCCACCATATTCCAGACCAAACGCAGCCAGGACGGAAGGCAAGAGAAAGCATGCCTCATTGAGGAACTGAGGGAAGTTCTTGGGGCTGGTGTGCAGGATTTAAGTGCGTAAGCGGTGGGATGTGCAGAGATACGGGCCGAGTTGGAAAGGCTGGAGGCGTCTATGTTTCTTTCTCAGCATAAGAGACCCTCGAAGGTGTTAGTAAGGTAATAGCAAAACCCGGCCTGGAGAAATCTAGAGACTTCTATCGTTCAACATTTCTAGGGAAGGAGATGCCGTAGCTCCTTGGGTTACTTACTCAACTGTGTAACTACGTGACAATGTTTGGTTTTACCTGAGCCTTTTGCTCTCTGGCTGTGTTGGGTGGCTCCATATGATGCCTTTGATGATCCTCCAGTTATTCATGGATTTATTCCAGACCCCCCATCGTGGCCATTCTCCCTGGCCCCGCTGATCTCTGCCCCAACTCTTAGCCCCCATCCATGCATGCCTGGCTCGGGATGTGTTCAGTGGTTGTTTGTTAAATGAAAGAATGATGGATTGCCTTTGGACTTCCAGCTCAGCGGTTCACAGATTTGCCTGCAGGCCCTTGTGCCTGGAGTGTGCTGACTCACCTCCTTCCATCGCTCTAACCCTCTGATCCACCAGGAAGCTCTCGGTTTTCTTTGCCAAGTTAGCTCAGAAGTCCCTGCTCTGAGAAGCTGCCTCCCTTAGCAGAGCTGTTAGATCTTTCTCTGGGTTCCCTGGGCTCTTTCAACATACAGTTGATTCTTGTTATTCTTGGTAGTTACAGTCTCTAAAGTCATCGCGACCACCGAGTCAGCAAATACTGAACCGTTGCTCCCAGGGGGAATTACAGGGTTAGTGTCCTGAAAGCCTCCGGTCCCAATATCCGTACCAACCGATCAATATGTAACCTTGTTTTATGGGTGTTTCTGTCTAAAGACACCGTATGTAACATACACTGTTGATTCGTACATTGAAGTCATGGCCACCAGCACTGCGCCTGGGGCCCAAGTGAAGCTTCCGTCGGGCGTATTTTTCCCAGAAGTCACCTCGCAGCCACCTGTGCTAGGACAATAAACGGAACTTCAGCACCCTGCTTTGGGACCACCTTAAACAGTGAAATCAATCCCAAAAAGCACAAAAGTTCGAAAGGCTAGCACCAAATAGACCATGAAGAGGATATTTACTTACAGTAGGATTGCTGAAACATGAAGGTAGAGTAGTGCCTGGTTCAACCTGAGCTGGGGATGTTCCTGCAAGGCAACTCGGACGTTTCACTCTCCTATGCGTGTCTAGGAACAGTCCCCCAAACATGACAAGTATCGATTTTGGGGGTCCTGAATACATTTTAGTGAATAGGCAAATCCACAAATACAGAATCCGTGAATAATGAGCATCGACTGGGTGTTTATTATAGCACTTAGGACTCCGAGTTGAAGTTTGTCATGGATGTGTCTGTTGCTTCCGCTGGAGTCCCTGACTGCACCCGATCTCCTGGGGCAGTTAGCGTACGGTGAACCATAACGACAGCAACCAACATGGGGATCTTCCTGGAGGTGTCCCGTGTGCATGTTCTCAGAGGAATTCTCTGAACTGTGGACTCTGAATTGTTACCATCCCACTTTACAGAGGGGAACCCGAGGCTTAGGTGTGATTGTAATCCTTGCCCATCGTAACATAGTAAGTAGTAGAGGCTGGATTTACACACAGGCTCTCTGACTCAAGAGCTCACTTGCTTAATAGGTGAGCTGTCCTCCCTGAGCCCTTGTGCAGAAATGTCTGGAAAGGAAAGACCTTCAACATGATCCGTTGGTCGACCTCCAAGAGTAGTAGGAGACCCGTCGGGAGAGAAGGAAGGAGGAGCCGCTCTGGAAGGAAGCAGAGCCGATGGCTGGAGCTCTGTGAGTGGGCCCGGGACAGCTGAACTCACTCACCGGCTTGAGAGGCAAAAGGTCAAGACTACTGTTGTCCAAAAGGAAGGGTTTTCGGCTCATGAGGGAGACAGGAAAGATCCATCCTCAGCTGTGGCCGGTGAATTGTCTGAACTCTTTGCCCGAAGGTCATGACATAGACTGGTGCCAAGATAGCAAAGTTTGGGGCCCAGAGGGGACATGACCCTGGGACGTGAGGGTCTTTTTAGGGAGCAGCTGGACGCCTGCTTATGTGAGAAGCGATAAGGTCATGCTCTGGCTACCCAGGCTCTAGAAGGTCACGTGTCACTGAGGGAAGCGGCCACAGGGAAGACGCCCCTGGTGCATCACCACCCCCCACACCGTCCAGGGTCTGAGCGGGCTCCTTGGCCCGGGACAGAGCTCCGGCTGTCAGGTGGTCTGCCGCTGCCTGGCTGGCCATGTGGCCCGAGCTGCTGACCCTGAGGACCTGCCTCTTGTGCTCAGGGACTGATCGGATACAAAAACAATATCCGCTTGGGGACAGGGACAACGTAACTCCACCAGCCAGAGGGGCGCTCCCTCCCTCTCTGGGGGAACTGAGACTCCGAACCTCATTTGTGGCCTGGATGTTCGACTTCCGAACATAACTTCATTCCGTTCCCAGGAACGCTGTCACCGTTCACATCCTGAGCTGTTCAGAGTCCTCCCTGAGTCCTTCCGGTGGCCCCAGGAGCCCGGCGGAGGCGGCCTGGAATGTCTGCGCTGGAAGGAGACTCTGGAATGTCTCCAGCGAGAGCAATTTCCATACTTCAGAGCAGGTTGTCAGATCTTTTCGGGAACAGAAAGGCCAGGATCTCGAGAGAAGGGATGACTGCTGTCTATGCACATTTTCGTCCTGCCGGAGGGAGTGCTTGACATTTGTCTCAATCCCCCCTCCACGTAAGATGAAGAGAAGCTCCGCTCCGCCCGGCGTTTCCCTCAGGGCCCACCCGCCTGGCGCCTCTCTGATGAGTCCATCCTGGGGAAGAACCCAGCCCCCCCCCCGCCTCCTCCCCCGCCCCCGGGTTTCTGAAAGGACTGACCCTCTCCAAGGACCATCGCTTCCCTCCCCGCCCCGTTCTGCGGGGACATCTGAGGGCACCCTCCGTGTAGCCCTGGCACCGTGGGTAGCATTTTCACCTTCAACAAATTCTCCCTTGACTATAATTTATATTATTCAGATCCAATCTGATTTCTCCAAGGCCTTGGCCTATGGACTTGGGATCATTTGTACAGTGAGAATGGATCCGGTCAAAATGACGAAGTAGTTGGAATTTGTCTCCATTAACCCCACACCATCCTGCTGTCTTCCTTCTCCAGAAACTTCCTACTCATGTTAGGCTGCTGACCGCCCCGCCTCTGTCTCTCACGCAGCCATAGGTTCCTTTGACCATGATGGGTACCGTGCCCTTGGGGACTTGCACTGTTAGGGAGGAGTGTATGAATATGTAACCCAAATAAAACTTGTGGCCAAGCTCTACCAATGTCCTCTTAAAATGAAAACAAAAAAACAAAAAACCCGACTCCAAAAGCACTGAAAAGTAACACAGGTCTTTTGTGAGGCATCCTAGACATTGGCTTTTTGAGTCTCTTTTTTTCAGTCCTACAGCGATTTTCTCCTCTTGCCTCCTTTCTCTCCCCTAAACTTTTCTGCCCTGAGCACCTGGATGTCACTTATGCCTCACGACCCCTCCGCCCCACTGATACCCCCTTTCCTGGCTCCTGGATATTCTTTCCTCTGCAGCCCCGTACTCTGCCCCCTCTTCAGGGCTTCTTCCGTTGCGCATTTTCTCCTGTTTTCTCACTTGTCACAACAAAAGCCAGAAAGAAAAGTTGTGAGCTGGTGAAGAAGGCTCTAGGTCACAAGTAAGAAGAATGGGTCACAGTAGCAGTGTCACCTGGCTCTCAGGTGCTGTTCCTCTCGTGTGTGTGTGTGTGTGTGTGTGTGTGTGTGTGTGTGTGTGTGTGTGTGTGTGTGTGTGTTGGGGGATAGGGTATGCAAGATGCCTTGTCCCTGTCAAACTCTGTGGGTATTTGAGTGGTGCTGGCATTTCAGGTAGTTGAGTGGGGCAGGGATATTTTAGGAAAACCTTTTGCCATTCTCAAAATCATCCTACAAGCATGTTCCTTCTAAGGTTTCCAACTATTTTGCAATTGGGTTTGTTTGGAATGTGGCTCCTGACTACTGTTGTAGTATTACCTCTAACTACTTGCTCACACGTTTCCTTTACTTGAACCTCACTTGATTGCTGGCATCTTTTTAAATGTATCATATCATCTTATGTCGGGATGCCCGCGATACCCCTCTTCACTATAGTATGCCCTGTGTAGTAACTGCCGTCTACTTCTCTGCCTTCCCACTAGATTATAAAATCCCAATTCCTTATAAGGAATCTGATAGCTAATGGGTTCTCGATATTTCTTATATGGATGAAGGAAGGAAAGAAGAGTTATAACAAGATTACAGTGTATTTCTAAGTTTTGGCCAAAAAGTATAAGAATCATTATTGCAAAAATTACAACTGCTAATAACCCAGTACCTTGAATGACTTCTTTTATTCTAAGAATTTATCTCTGTATTTCTGGCCAATTCTCAGTTGATTATCTCTTGTAATATTCTCTCCCCCATGTGAACAATTTGTGTTACATGGAACACACATGGTTTATATTATACATGAGTTGGAGCTTCTCGATCTATCCCCTATAACTTTATTTTCCTTTTTTCTATGTATTTATCTGGTTTTATTGCATTCAGCGTGATTTGCTATATATTCAGGACAGACTCTCTTGTGCTGCACAGCAGTTAAGATCAGAAAGCAGATCAAAGGCTTGTTTCTGGCCTGTGGGACAGTTTGTGGCAGGTGGGGGGCTCTTTTGACAAGTGTCCTCCTCTGTATGACCTGCATCTTGTAATGTCACTGTCATCAACACGCGCTTCATGATCTCTGAGGAAGGAGACAATCACCCAGGATGGTTTGTGACCAGGCCTAAAAGTGATAAACTTTATTTCCACTCATGTTCCAATCACGTGGCCCTGATCTCGCGGCAAGGGCATCTAGGAAATTTGGTTTTCTTAGGTGCCAAGGAAGAGGAAATGGGATGGAGGATCACACCCACTCAGGGTTTTTACTCTGTTTTTTAATTTTCAATGATTTTTGGTTCATATTCACAGATGCCTTTTCCATTTGACCTTACCTAGTCTACTATTTATCATACCCACTCAGGTTTTATACTCTGTTTTTAAATTTTCAATGATTTTTGGTTCATATTCACAGATGCCTCTTCCATTTGACCTTACCTAGTCTACTATTTATCACACCTACTCAGTTTTTTTACTCTGTTTTTTAATTTTCAATGATTTTTGGTTCATATTCACAGATGCCTCTTCCAATTTAATGACCTATTTTCGTTTTAAGTGTGCTATGTCTTCCTTTATCTCTCTGGGATTCTGAACAAACTTGTTTTAAACACCTTGGCGGGTCGCACCATTATTTCTATCCCTGGGTGTGATTTGTCTTATTGGTTGGGTTTGCCACCCAGCTCTCATTATTACGTGGGTCATTATGTGCTTTGTAATTGTGGCATGAGAGCTGATTGTGCACGGGAATTTTTTTCTCACGCTCGTTGCTCCCTGTTGAGTGATGTCATGGATGCCTCAGCCTGGTCCTCTGAGATGCACTGTTCTGAGCCGGATTGGGGCATTTGATCCATTGTGTATGGTATAGCCACTTGATCCAATATTGGTCCATTCTAAATTGCGCCATTTTAGCCATATATAGGCCCAGTTCCTGTTTTGTTTCTTTTTTTAAGATTTTATTTATTTATTTGACAGAGAGAGAGAGATCACAAGGAGGCAGAGAGGCAGGCAGAGAGAGAGGAGGAAGCGGGCTCCCCGCCGAGCAGGGAGCCCGATGCGGGCCTCGATCCCAGGACCCTGAGATCATGACCTGAGCCGAAGGCAGAGGCTTTAACCCACTGAGCCACCCAGGCGCCCCCAATTCCTGTTTTTATACAAGAATCACTATTTCCTGACATTCCAACAAGGACAGTCGTAAAGATTTAGTTGAAACTACCTTAGTCCCAGTTCACTGGTGGGTGCTTGGCCCCGGGCTTTCATCGGAGAGCTGGATTCTGATTCCCATCCACTTCTAGGGTGCTCTTGGGTACTTTTCCCACAGCAGCATCGAAGGCCGGGCCTCCGCACCTTCCATCCGGCCCCTGCTTTGCTTATACTGAACGGCTTCAGTTCCTGCCTCCTTTTCGTAAAGCCTTCCCCTGTCTTTTCAGACAGAATGAAATGTACCCCCTTCCCTGTTATGGAGCACCCACTATATCACAGTTGTTTGTGTCTGGCTAGACTGTAGGCACTTTGAGGGTAGAGATTATGTCCTACTTATCTTGCTGCTCTAGCACCTAGCACAATGGTTGCAGAGTAGAGGTGTTCCATATTGGTGAATCTGAATCTGGGATATTTTAGAGCCTCTTGAGAAACCCAATTTCTTGTAACCCAGGAAGGAGTCTTCAGTGATATGACATGATGTTTGTGGAAGATAAGTTACAGACATAACCCAAAGTCCTGTATTTGGACTCTAAATGATGTCTGATCTGCCTGTTTGTGTGCTAACTTGTGCAAGGCCTTTTATTTGCTCTCATTTTGTTCCTTCGAAGATATAATTGCTTCTTGGTTCCATATTTCTATTGCTCATTACACTGTTCCATACCATTTCATTCTGAAAATAAAACAAAATAGAATATTTAAAATTAATGATGTGGGGCACAGCTTTTTTCCTTCCCTCTACCTCTAGGCAGAATTAGCAAATGGCTTGAACACCAGCCATTCCTTTTATCGGAAGCATCTGGGTTTCATTAGAGTAAGAAAAATCGCTGATTGCAAAGGGAGAGGACCCAGACCTCCTCTAGAAAGGATCCCTGGCATGTTTCTTGACTCTTGCCACCACTTTCCCAAACCTGGCAGGCTGGTGGCAGCTACTGCTGTTTCAAAGCAAGTTGAAGAGTCGTTCTCATTGGTTTTAGGATTTGGAGAGTCTGAGTCTACGGCTTTCCCCACTGGCTTCATTTTCGAAGATTACGAAAATGAGCAGTTTCTGGGATGACACCAGACACGATGTGGCAGAGCGCTGTGTCTTTTACACCGGTTGTTGTCCTTAAAGACACGAGTACACGTGGGATCTAGTGGCCAGGTTTTCGAACACATGATGACAGGTTAAAGTTTGTCCTTTCCCTCCCAGCGCCGTAACTCGGTTAAAATGAAATTAGCAGACACACCATGGAGCCACCATTGTAGGGGACAGAGCATTCAGTTAGGGGTGTTACAAAGGTGGTAATAATAATAGTAGTAGTAGTAGTAGTAGTAGTAGTGTTTGGTTTTTGCTTGTGAGCTTATACACAGGACTCTTATTTCATTTGAATGTGTGTCTTGGAGGAATGTTATTAAAGCTCTATTTTCTTAAGCTTGGTTCCCTCTTCCTTCCCATGTGATTGATACAGAAAAATTTGAGTTCCTCCTCTGGCAGTCAGCTTATCCCTGGAAAACTCCAGCAGGAATTGGGGAAACAGTGGAACAGACTCCCTAAACTCATATGCTTATGCTTTTCGGTACATGTTAATTATAATTCTGCAGTTACCGAAAATGCAACTCAAATTGGGTTAAACACTAAGGGGAATTTACTGGCTCACGAGTCTGGCAAGACTGGAAATACCAGGCGTTTGTCAAGGCTTTATCCACCGACTTGGCTCAGACACCAAAACCCACTTGGTTTTTGCTCTTCCTCTTTGCCTTCCACCACATGTCTTTCCCTCAGTGGCCACAAGATGGCTGCAAGTAGCTTTGAGGGGCTAAGAGCTGCCTAGTTCAAGTCCAGAAGAAGGAGAAGGTCCCCGGGTAGTTTCTAAAGAAAGTGAAGTCGTTCTCCTTAGAATCCTCCAGGAAATGCTCCTTCGTCTTTGGTTGACCCGCATTAGGTCAAACGGCCATCCCTGCACCAGCGGAGGTGATCAGGAGAGAAGGGACCCCCGGATGGGCTTCTGTCCGTCACGGCCCATCCTTGGGACTGCGTGCACGTCCCGTCAGGCACACGGGCTCTGTTGGGGGGGGGGGGATGGACACCTAAGTGGAAATCAGGGTGCCCGGTCAGAGGCACGTGCTCCGAAATAGCGTATTTCTTCAGGAGAGAAGCATCTTTACTTTCCCTCCTCTGATCTTGGGAGGGGAACTTTCCCATCTTTCCCTGAAGGGGAAAAGGACAAGGGTGAGGCCCCTCTGTCACCAGGAAGGGAAGGCAGCATGGAGGGGCCCATCCCCGATTCCAGTCCTGGGGGTGAGGAGACAAACAGGCTCACAGGTCTCCTCCCAGCTCGCCTGGTCAGGAGACCAGGTTGAGGGCAAGGCAGCGTGCGTCAGGCAGACTTCCTTCTGTGTGGGGGCACTTTGGGAATTCCACAGACAGGCAGCAGTGGGAAGGTGACGAGCAGGTAGTGTTGCTAGAATCAGAGATTCGGGGTGCTGGTTAGCTTCTGGTCTTTGGCGCCAGCCTCAGCGGAGCCACCTCAATACCTACCAGCATTGTGACAGCAACTAAATCATTTAACTTTCCTGTTCTCTCATTTCATCATCTGTAGAATGGGGATAATAGGATCGCAATAACTTCTTTGTCTATCTTGTGAAGAAAGGGGGCACGTTTCTGTTCTTTGTTTCATGGTTTAGTCTTGGCCCACAGATGTGGGAACTTCCAACCCCACTTCCACCCCCTCTGGACTCACCTTCTTCCCAGCTCCCCTTTCAGGAAGGAGGAATCACAGAATTGATTGGCCAGCCAGGTAGCGTTCCTCAGGTTCCACGGGAGGGTACGGTTATGTGTGAAAGCACCAAGGGTCGGTGGTCACACTGGCACACCCCTGCCTCTTCCTCCTCCTTCGCCCTGAACCAGGCAGGATGTGTTTTGTGCAGCCAAGCAACCTTCCCCGTCACGTCTTGTAGGGAAATTGGTAAAGAGAACCCTTGTGGGATCTGGTCGCCTCCGGCTACAGGTACCCCCAAGAGCGCAGCTCTGAAATTTGGAGAGAGGAGCCCCCACTTTGACTTGGGTTTACCCTTCCCAGCTCAGCCTTCCCAGACCTCTACATGAGAATACTGGGCTCTTGTCCTGCCAACTTTCATAACCAGTGCTCTTTCCAGGTGACTAGAGACTTTTGTGTCTGCGCCCATTTGGCAGGAACTCCGGTAAGGACTTGGGGAGGAGGGGGGCAGACGGGGGAAGAGAGAAGGTGGAAACGGACACCAACTGCTGAATTGTAGAGACGAAACGAAATTACATGCACGAAAGTGTCTAGGAGGTTAAAGCTGAGCACAAAAGTAAGGTGGTCCTCGCCTCCAGACTGACTGTGTGAGGAGTGGCTCGCTCTCTCCCGGGACCTGGCCCTGCACAGATGTCCTCTCTCTAAGGAACAGCCCCACTCCAGACGCCAGAACCGAGACCAGTAGCTGGGAGATCTTCTCCTCCAAGCTGGGGCTTGAATTAAAGTGTGTAATGGCTTAAGATGAGTCAACTGCTCGCAAGTCGACTGATGTTCCCAAGTTGGAGGAACAGATAGTAGTAAATCCCTCTTTTTCCTCCTCTCCAAGAAGCCTATCTTCCTGCTAAGTGGTTGCCTTGCAATGTGCTTTGAATTTCAGAGTCTCCTGGGACTTTGGTCTCTCTGCAAAAGGCTCTTGTGCCTTGGAAGGTATCTTAACTCTGCCTTTCCCTTGAGCTCCTGCTCACTCTTCTCACTTGCCTTTCCTATCTGACCACAGAATTCATGCCTATGGCTGTACTAAGTTTTTCTCTTTAAGGTCACCAATGATGTCATAATCATTACTTTCAAATTCCAAGTTCTATTCCTGGTTCTCACCTTTCTTGATGCCTTTGTCTTTGCTGCTCACCATTTCTTTAAAAATTTTGTAATTATTTCAATAGCTAATTTTTAAAGCCAGATCTCCAGTTTCTCCCTTAGTTGCATATCTATCTTATCTCTTCTGGACATTAGCTGTATTTATAGTTTTTAAAAGAATTGGAAACAATGTGCAAAGAATTCTTTTTTTTTCGTTTAATATTATAGACAACGCATGTAAGAGTAGAGGCACAAAAGGCCTAGAGATGGGGTATATTCCCTGCATTTTATTTTTTAGTTTTTTTTTTTTTTAAGATTTATTTATTTATTTATTTCACAGAGGGAGAGAGATCACAAGGAGGCAGAGAGGCAGGCAGAGAGAGGGGGGAAGCAGGCTCCCTGCTGAGCAGAGAGCCCGATGCGGGCCTCGATCCCAGGACCCTGAGATCATGACCTGGGCTGAAAGCAGAGGCTTTAACCCACTGAGCACCCAGGCGCCCTATTCCCTGCATTTTAAAGATGAGAAAACTAAGGTTTGTTGTACATGCATGAAAAGCGGTAGCCAGGGACCACCCAGGCCTGAATCCCAGTCAGCCCTCCACCTTGGCAATGGGACCCACAGAAGGATTTCTCCACACACGGAGAAAGCACCTGGGGTGTTTGTTAAAAATGTAATTTCAAGGACCCCACCACATGACCGAGTCAGACTCCCTGGTGACGGGACCTATGCATTTGCACCGTTAATAAGTACCTAGGTGATTCTTAAGTATATTAAAATTCAAGAAGCACTGTTTTGGGGAGCTTACATCACAGAAAACACACATCACAGAAAACACACAGATGATTGTTCAGCACTACCAGCTCGGGCTTTGGAGCTAGACTAGACCAGCACAGACTTTGCCAAAACTAGAAACTGAATGGGCAGCCGGATCCCCGTCTGGGCCAGTAACACTCTCAGGCCTGTGCGACCACAACCAAAACAGTGGAACTAGGTGCATCGAATCGTGTGACTTTTTTCTAAGTCATGTGGTTTCTGAGATTTGAGTTCTAGGAGAGACAAGGGAGGGAAGAAAGAGTTCAAGAAAGTTTCGAGATAGCTGTTAATACCACCTGAGAAAGAAGGTATCAAGTTGCATTAAAAATCTCTCTTCTGGGGCACCTGAGTGGCTCAGTTGGTTAAGCCTCTGCCTTTGGCTCAGGTCATGATCCTGGGATCCTGGGATCAAGCCCCAGGTCAGGTTCCTTGCTCAACGGGGAATCTCCTCCTCTCTCTCCCTCTCCCCCTTCCCTGCTCGCACTTTCTCTCTCTCTCAGTCAAATAAATAAATAAATAAAATCTTTTTAAAAAATCACTCTTCCTCTTGATATATACGCCCTTGGACCCAGTAGGGTATAAAATTTGCATGCCTACTACAGTTCCTTCATCTAACGCTGCACTTGGACCGTGACCTTGAGTAGAGCTTTCTTCGGGTGTATTGTGTGTGTTTGTATGTGTTTGCGGGAGGCTGAGGATATTGGAGAGAGAGCGGGGAGAAGGGATGGTTGTAAACTTTGAACACTTCTGTAAATTAGCCTGGTGTTTTATGAACTGCTGGTTGTGATATATTAGTGGGTTTGAAATTGATTTAGTGACCGGCATTTTAAAATGGATTGGAAAGGAATGAAGTAGACAACAGAATAGACCACCATGTGTTACCAACAGTGACTCTGTGTGTGTGTGTGTGTGTGTATAGTAGATGGGAATATGAGCTTTTAAAATTTTGATAGTGGTCAAAACGTTTGAAAACTGCTGTGTTAGAGGAAAAACTGCTTTGGCAGAAAACTAACTTGAGAGGGTTTGAATCCTTAGCTGAAGGTCACGTAATTTTAGGCTTCTTGACTCCAAATCCAGTACTCACCCCCCACCCCCCACCATTTCAGTGTAACACACTTCCTTCAGTGTGCACACTCTTCAAGTGCTTCCATTTCTAATGAATGAATATTAGGTTTGTCTAACATATTTGTTTTTACTCTTTCTCTACTATTGAGCATTTCGATAATTTCATTCTTTAGCTATTATAAATAATCCTGCCATAAATATTTTATAATTATAAGTTTGCTCTTATGAATTACTTATAATGGGATGCATTTTTTGGTGCGATCGTTTTTATGATTCTTAAAAAAAAAAGAAACAAAACACAATTTACATTTGTACCAGCAACTAATTCCCACCAGTCACACTGTTGCTGCATTTTATCATTTATCCTTATACATGGTTATCTGATATGTGTTAAATGGCCCCTTATAATTGTTTTCATTTGGATTTCTCTAATTACTTTTGAGGTTTAGTGCTCCAAATGTGGGTTTATGTTGGCTTTCCTGGAGTATGAAGTGCCTGTGTGTGTCCCAGGCTATGTCTCCCTAGGGAATCGGGTTTGAATGACTCAATATATTTTGGACATTAAACTTTAAATATGCAGCTGTATTTATAGCAAACATTTTTCTTATTCTGTTACATCTCTTTTTGTCTTGGTTTTGTGGAATTTCATTATTGCACAGTTTTACATTTTTATGTAATTCTATACATCATTATTTTTACTTTGAATTTCTCCCATGTTTTAAATCATAAAGAGAAATAATCGTATCGTTGGAAAAAGCATTCCATTTCTTTTCTTTCTTTTTTTTTGTAATATGATTTTTAATTCTGATACACATGCACAACATGAAAAGTTCTTTACTTTTGTGGGATGTGAGGGTATAAGTCAGGAATAGGGTTGTTATAAGCCTTTTTGCTATTCTTCCAAATCAGTTGTTCTCAGCAACTGGTCCCAGACCAGCAGCATCACATCACCTAGGACTTTGCTACAAATGTAAACTCTCAGGGTGCCCGGGTGACTCAGCTGGTTAAGTGTCTGCCTTTGGCTCTGGTCATGATCCCAGGGTTCTGGGATTGAGCCTCACATCAGGCTCCCTGTTCAGTGGGGAGCCTGTTTCTCCCCCTCCCTCTGTCCCTCTCTCTCTCTCTCAAATAAAATAAAATAAAATCTTTTAAAAAATGAAATTCTCAGGCCCCATCCCACACCTACTGAATCAGAAACCAGGGGGGTGGGACTTCTGAGTAATCCATGTTCAACAAGTCTCAAGTCTGAGAACCACTCTTCTAAGTCACTCCTAATGCCCTTTAACTTGGGCGCAAACTCACACATGATTACACTCCCTTCCTACTCTTAATTAATTGATAGTAGAAACCATTTGCCTTTACTGGATAATTCCCTTAGAACCCGCAGAACATCATTTGTTTGGTTTATCAAAATGTCTAACTACTGTCTCCTCCATCCCCACCCCTTATGAGTGTAGCCAGTCATCTGCCCCTGCTTTCAATTTGCAGTTTTGCTTGTAACCACACGCCACTCAACACTGTCACTACGACTTTACTCTCTGCACGGTTTGTATGCAGCTATTCTTCCAGTTACCCTCCTGGGTTATTAGCTTTGAGACATTATGTGTATTTTTCTCTTTGCTTATGGAGAATCTCTCAGCTATGCTTTCTGATCATTTCCTGCTCTCTTGGGTCTATGGCTGGTGGCTTCATTGCTAACCTTTTCCTTTCTCCTAAGGTCAGTTTCGAAGCACCCTTCAATAACAAGTACAAGATAGGCAAAATACAACTTCCTTAAAGTCCTGAATTTTAAAGTATCAGAAGAAAATCTCGGAAATTTTTAAGGAAAAAAATAGGAAATATCAATGTTGCTGACTAGGAATGCCATTAGGTGTACGGGAGGATTTCCCAGAGTGAGAGTGTCGATGGTGTCGCGGGAGATGACCCAGGTTATGGTCCTAGCTCTAAACAGCCACCAAGTGAATTTCCTCCGTTTGCCTGGAGTTGATCAGTCTCTCAGGAAGCTGACCAGTTAGAGTCAAACTACCGACCCTGTTTGGGACAGTCTTCTAGGACCCTCCCTTCCCTGATCTGTTGCATCTCCCGTTCTCCACATCCGTGAAGACACGCTGTAACTAGTAAACCATTCCTGCTGTGCCTGGCCTAAGCAGCTGCCACTCTCCAACTCAACCAGCCTCTGCAATCTGAGATGGACACACCAGGGTAGGAGCCACATTCCTCCCAGGGCCACCACCAGCTCCGTGGTCTGATGTGGGGGAGAAAGCTTTATCCATAGAGTGGTCCTGGGGTAGTCACCCCCAAACTACCTGAAGCATGTTTCCACAGTGCATCACAGGACAGCCCGATGGTGTCTCCTGGGCAGAGCGTGTTTGAGAATGTTCCACCCGACTTGAATCTGTTAGTGGGAAAAGCACACTCCTATTCCATGCCTCTAGAAACCAGTAAAAGTTCAGTTGTAAACATGTCAATGCATTTTATAGCAATGGCCCTGGCCTCTCGTCGCTCTTTTCCAACTTGCAGCTCTTCTTATCCCTCCATGGCAATGCCCCAGACATTCCCATTCTAAAGCTCTTCAGGTAGAACCTCGCTCTCAAATGGTCCCTGGCGATGCAACCCGCGCAACAGGAAGCCTCAGGTGTCTTCCCAGAAGACTCCCAGCGGATTGTCGATATTTGCTCCCCAGGTCGGTTCTACAGCCATACCTGCATGGAGGCATGAAAAGATTTAGTCCCCGAACCTGAAAAACAGGGTTCAGGAGAGAAAGCCAACTCTGTGGGCAGCTGGCCACCTTCACTAGGTAATTAAGCAGAAGTGAGGTAGAGCCATTGCACACGTAGGTTCTGCTCCTCACGTCAGCTGTGGAAGCTTCGGGACAATCTTAACTCTCCGCGTACTTTAAGATAATTTAAAACAATTTCCTATCTCCCAAACAGCTACAAATCATAACTATTTATAGTCGGGACCTATGGTTCTGGGGGAAAGTGAAGAAATGGGTCATGTCACATTTGAGAGGTACCCCTGCGGATGGGTTACTTAGGACTCCTGACCTTCATCAGGTCCGAGGGCCCTGCAAAGGAGAACTTAGTTAACATGACAGCTGGTGCTCACTCAGGGATCAGTCCAGGTAACTGGAGCCACCAGATCCCCTGCAGAGAGCATTCCGACACAGATACAAGGGGGTTCTGAGATTTGAGGGGAATAAACAACCCTGAGCATGACAGCCCCCTTCCTAACCGGCACCACAGGCTTTCTCTGGCCCTCTCCCCAGAAACAGAGATTTAGGCGTCACAGAATGAAGTTAGATATCACTCTTTGGGGGTGACTACCCCAGGTTTGAGGTCATCTATATGTGGATCTCACTTGTGGAAAAGAAATACTGTTTTGGTAATGGCCGCTACCATCTGATCTTAACATAGCATTTTCTAGTCAAACATTTTGCTTTGGCAGCAAACAGCAATTAATAAACAAGACATTATCAATAACATATAAATAAATATGGCAGAATTCCATGACCAGGCTGGTTTTGTTGTTTCATTTTTGGTTTTTTTTGTTTTGTTTTTATGATCAGTTTTTTTAGTGACAGGTGGGAAACACAGTATTTAATTTGAAAGGGATACTCTGAATTTTTAAATGCAATTTGACAGTGTTTGGAGATTATTCTCCAAAAATGCTTATTCTTGAAATAACCACACACCGCACCGGATGTATTTTATGAGCATAAAAAAAAAAAACTAATGATCCCATAGTTTCATGCAAAACCCAATAAGTTTTCCTTCAGTACTTGAGTGCTATTCACATTTGTTAACACGTGCATTTCCTCTGTGATGGTATCATTTCTGCATCCTGCCTGTGGTTCCCTACTCAACAGCCTTCCCTTTGTTCTTCCTTGCTAACAGAATCATTCCTTTCCTTGTGTGGTTCCTTCTGAGCCTAGGACATGAATCATGATTAGCCTATGATCTCATCCTCCTTGCCAGTGATTGGCTTAGGCAGCGTGAACATTTGGTGTGATCTGGTCAATGAGAAATGAGGAGACATTTACATGGGGTCTTCTGGGAAGGATTTCTGCAATCACAAAAGAAAGGGAGAGGGTGAAACCAATTTCTTTTCTACCTTCGAATATGATGGGATGAAAATGGGATGCTTGAGGTTTCCATCTTTCAGCCAGTGAGAGGATAGACCTGAAGACAAAATATAAAAACCTTATGGAGGATGGCATAGCATAACCATGCCCTCTGACCATGGCCTTAACTGTCTTGGAATCCCTCTGACTCCAAGTTTGCGATAGTAAAGTCCTTATAATTTAAGCCAGCTGTTCCAGAATGGAAGAAAGAAGATAATAGAACGTTGATTTCAACTTGGCACACAAAATTTTAGAAGTATATTTAAAATACGAATTGAAATCAGTGGCTTTACTCAGTTCATCATTTGTTAAACAGCTGTGTCTCCCAGCAGGACCCTGGAGACAAGACTGGGGGTTCTAGAAACCACGATGGTGATTCCCTCCTTTTTTTTTTGTTTGCTTTCAGCATATTGTAACAGATTACAATTAACACGTGCCCAGGGAAGTAGATTCAAGCATTATACTACCCTAAAAGAATTTTTTCAAAACTTTGAGAGAGTATTTTTAAAATAGATGTTTGAAATATTTTCCTTATTACTTATTTTGCTGCTAAAAATTATGTCAGTGTGTCATCACCCATATGAACATAAAACAAGTTACACAACTTTTTTTTTTAAAGATTTATTTATTTATTTTAGAGGGAGAGAGAATGTAGGTGCATGAGTGAGGGGAGCAGCAGAGGGAGGAAATCTTCAAGCGGATTCCCTGCTGAGCATGGAGCTGGCCCGGGGCTGGATTCCACCATCCATGAGATCAACCCTGAGCTGAACCCAAGAGTCAGGCATTCAACCAACTGAGCCACCCAGGTGCCCTTAAAGTTATCCAACTTAAAAAAAAAAATTTTTTTTTTTTAGGGGTGCCTGGATGGCTCAGTCGTTAAGCATCTGCCTTCAGTTCAGGTCATGATCCCAGGGTCCTGGGATTGAGCCCACATCTGACTCCAGGCTAGGCGGGGAGCCTGCTTCTCCTTCTCCCACTTTCCCTGCTTGTGTTCCCTCTCTCTCTGTGTCCGTGTCAAATAAATAAATAAAATCTTTGAAAAAGTTTTTTTTTAAAGGAGCATTTTGGTAGGTTTTTGGACCCATTTTTTAAAAGTAAAAACTAAAACTTCAATAATTTCAAGAACAAAGATTTTCATCAGGAAAGTTTATATTACCCAGTTTTACAACTCAGGTATGGATTGAAATAGGGTGTCGTGCTTTAGAAAGCCGACTCAGTTATGAACTTCAGTGAATATGTGTGACAGGTCACTTTATACTCCAAACCACTAAAATCGAATATAAAAATAAAAAACTTAAAATAAGACCTCCAGATAGAGGTTTTCAAAAATTTCACAATAATATTCTTCAAGTTTTAAAAATAAGAAGGCAGAGTGCCCTTGCTCAAAATGCCAGCAATAAAATATAGTAATTTAAAATATTGTTTTAATATATTATTATAAATCTATTTTTGCATATATTTACAAATTATATAGACTATATTGGTACAGTGCTATATATACTTTATATATAAATAAATATACTTATTATATTAATTGTTGAGGGTATTCTCAAGCATCTTTACTAGTAGACATGTACAATACAAAAATCTATAAAACCACTGGTTTAAGCTACTTTTACTCTGTCCTCTGTGATTTGCAATCAAAATATACTCATGTAGTGCTTTACTTAGAAATGGCTTTCACATATACTTTTTTTTTTTAATCAATGGACTTTATTTTTGAGAGCAGTTTCAGGTTTACAGAAAACTGAACTGAAAGCACAGAGTTCCTGTACGCCCGCCCCCATCACTGCAGTCTTCCCTATTACAATGCCTTGCACAGTGTGGTATATTTGTTACACTTAATGAGCCAATATTGATACATTATTATTAAACTAAAGGCCAGAGTTTACATGACGTTCACTCTTTGTGTAGTACCTTTGTATTGGAAAAACCCACTCTTCTCTTCTCTTCCCTTCTGTCTCCTTTACTTTCACACAGGACACTTCATTACTGACATTTCTGGTCAGCAAATGGGTTAGAGCTTCTCCCTCCACCAAGCGATTCTCCGTGACACCAGCTGGATATCCTACAATTTCACTCAATTCTGACCTTATCTACCTGGAGATTCCATCAGTTCCACAAGATGGCTCCCACCCTGCTTCAGACGCCCCACCCGCAACAATAGGTCCCCAGGTTATTCAAAACTTCTGTCTGCCTTGGCTACAAATTGGAGGTTCCCATGACCCCTTTCTCAGATGCAGTAATTTGCTAGAGCAGCCCACAGAACTCAGGGAAACACTTACGTTGACCAGTTTATTCAAGGATACGATAAAGGACACAGATGAACAGTCAGATGAGGAGATAAAAAGGGCGAGGTCTGGGAAGGTCCTGAGCACAGGAGTTTCTGTCTCTGTGGAGTTGGGGTGCCTCACCCTCCTGGGGGATTGATGGTTCACCGACCTGGAAGCTCCTTGAATCCAGCACTGTGATTTATATGGAGGCTTCCTCATACAGTCAAGATCGATTGTAACTTCATTTTCAGCTCCTCCCCGCTCTCTGGAGGGTGAGGGTGGGGCTGGAAGCGCCAAGCTTCTAACCATGGCTTGGTCTTTCTGGAGATCAGCCCCCATCCAGGAGCCATCCAGGACCCCACTCAGAGTTGCCTCCAAAGGACAAAAGATGTCTCTAGTGCTCTTATTGGGAAATTATAAATGTTTTGGGAGTTCTATGTCAGGAACAGGGGGCAGAGATCAAGATATATTTTTCTATTATCTCACACTAGTCTGTGGATTTTGACAAATGTATAATCCCATGTATCCACCATTACAGTATCAGACACAATAGTTTCACTGGCCTAAAAATCCCCAGTGCCCTACCTATAAATCTCTCTCTCTCTCTCTCTGCTTCCTAACTACTGACAACCACTGATCTTTTTACTTTACTTTTGGCCTTTTCCAGAATGTCATATAGTTGGAATTAAAAAGTGTGCAACCTTTTCAGACTGGCTGCTTTCACTTAGCAATATGCATGTAGGTTTCTCCATGTCTTCATGGCTTGATAGCTCCATTTTTTAAAAGCTAATTTCTTTTCATCACTGAATAATATTCCGTCGTCTGGATGTACCACAGTTTGTTTATCCATCCACCTAATGAAAGACATTTTAGTTGCTTTCCAGTTTGACGATTATAAATAAAGCTGCTGTAAACATTTAGCTGCAAGTTTTAGAGTAGACATAGATTTTCAGTTCCGTCGAAGGAGCATGATTGCTGGATCGTATGATGAGTATGCTTAGTTGTGTAAGAAGCTGCCAAACAGTCTTCCAGTATGGTGCTGCCATTTTGCATTCCCGCCCGCAGTGAATGAGAGTTTCTGTTGCTCCACATCCTCACCAGCATTGGGTGTTGTCAGTGTTTTGGATTCCGGCCATTCTAATAAGTGCATTGTGGTATCTTCTTGTTTTAATTTGCAACTTAATGAAATATGATGTTGAGCACCTTTTCATATGCTTCTGGCCATTTCATGTATCTTCCTTGGTGAGGTGTCTGTTTAGATCTTTGATCTTTTGTCTGTTTTTAAATTGAGTTGACTGTTTTGTTATTATTGAGTTTTAGCAGTTCTTTGTATGTATTAGATTAGATTATAGTCCTTCATCAGATTTGTGTTTTGCAAATATTTTCTCCCAGTCTGAAGCTTGTCTTTTCATTTTCTTAGCAGTGTCTTTTTTTTCCTTTCCTTTCCTTTTTTTTTTTTAAGATTTTTATTTATTTATTCGACAGAGAGATCACAAGTAGTCAGAGAGGCAGGCAGAGAGAGAGGGGGAAGCAGACTCCCCACCGAGTAGAGAGCCTGATGCGGGGCTTGATCCCAGGACCCCGAGATCATGACCTGAGCCGAAGGCAGAGGTTCAACCCGTTGAGCCACCTAGTGCCCTTTTTTTTTTCTTTTTTAAAGATTTTATTTATTTGACAGAGAGAGACACAGTGAGAGAGGGAACACAAGCAGGGGGAGTGGGAGAGGGAGAAGCAGGCTTCTGCCAAGTAGGGAGCCTGATGCGAGGCTCAACCCCAGGACCCTGGGATCATGACCTGAGCCAAAGGCAGATGCTTAACGACTGAGCCACCCAGGCACCCCAGTAGTGTCTTTCACAGAGCAGAAGTTTTAAATTTTAATGAAGTATAAATTACCAATTTATTTTCATGGGTTTTGCTTTTATTGTCATATGTAAAAAGTCATTGCCACACCCAAGATCACCTAGATTTTCTCCTAAGGTATCTTCTAGGAGCTTTATAGTTTTGCATTTTATATTTACATCTGTGATTCATTCTGAGTTAAGTTTTGTGAACAACGTAAGACCTGGGTTAGAATTCTTTTATTTTTCTGCATGTGGATGTCCAATTGTTCCAGCCCCATTTGTTGAAAAGACTGTCCTTTCCTCATTTATAACTTTTGCTCCTTTGTCAAAGAGCAGTTGATTATATTGTATGGGTCTGTGTGTGGGCTCTCTATCCTGTTCCACTGATTTGTCTATTCCTTTGCCAATATTACCCTGTCTTGATCACTGAGTTTTGTAGTAAGCCTTGAAATCCGGTAATAGCAGTCTTCTGTGTTCTTCTCTTTCAATATTGGGTTGGCTATTCTGTTGTAGTAGTAGTTGCTGCTTTCCTTTCTGTATGAAATCTGGGATCAGTTTTTGATTACACACATACACTTTTTGACATTCACAATAGTTCTGATGCACAGGTATGGAAAACACCATTTACCCATTTACTGATGAAACGGAGTGAGCCCTGGGCCGTTAGACATTGCCCCAGTGTCACGCAAAGACTTGAATCCAAGGCTTCTGTCACCAGGCACCCCCTTGTGTTTCTCACTACTGTATGTCTGGATCACAGGATCCATTCTGTATATTTGCTGGCTTCAAAATGAGACGATTGTCTAGTGCCCCCTTGGGCTGTGTGCAAATCAGTACCCAGCACTCATCAGGGACACGGGTCTGCCGCACAGCAGCCTGCCTACAAAGCTGCCAACACTGGGGCACGCACGGCTGGGGAGCTGACAGCTCGTGGTGTTCAGAGGACCGGAAGTGAGGCAGCCGGCAGCCCGGTGTGCCAGAAATGAGAGTGGTCCAGCTGTTGGCATGTGGCTGCCCGAACCTGCCTTCAGGCACCAAACTCGGCTCATGGGAACTATCGCCAAAATACTAAGAGACCAAGTAAATTGTCTGTGGTGAGACACGGTTATCCTTTGATTTAAATCCCTGGTTATTTTGCAAGAACACCTCTAAAGCTGAGTGGAAAATCATTCTCTTATATCCTGTATGGCATGTGACACGCTTCCTAAACCAAGTCTTAAAAAATCTATTTTTCTATATTTGTTCTGATTAGAAAATAACACAGGTATTAAGGAAGAATTCAAGAGCACAGACAACTAGAGGAAGAAAAACAAAATTACCTATGTTCTCGCACAGAGATCATCCCATCGCCAGTTTAGTGACTTTCCTCCAGCATTTGTTCTGTGCATTTATTCATTTTTTTAGCATTTTATTTTTCTGTTAGAGAGCGGGCATGAGAGAGAGAGAGACCACAAGCAAGGGGGAGGGGCAAAGGAAGAAGCAGACTCCCCACCGAGCAGGAAGCCCCGATGTGGGACTCGACCCCAGCACCCTGGGATCATGACCTAAGTCGAAGGCAGACGCTCAACGGACAGCCACCCAGGTGCTTTGTTCCATGCATTTATCTAGGGTATGAAGGTTCTCTTTCAATACTTTTAATTCACCGTTTTACAGTGAGCCCGCCATAATCAAAGGTATACGTGTCTGCGTATTTTGGTTACATCTCACCATGGATGTTTTCTATGACACTGCACGCTATATACCTCATGAATAGGACCTCCAGTGGTTGCCTGGTATTCTGTCACACCGCTCTGTACCTCCACAAAATTCTGCTACTGGTGGTCAATCTGCCATTATAATTATATTCTCAAAGCACAGCCTTGTACATATGTATTCATCCATAGCTCTGATTTCAAAATTGTCCTTCCTAAGTAAAGACAAGGATGCCTTTTGTCGTAGGAGGCAGGCTTCTTCAAAGGTTTTGTGTCAGTTTTGTCAAAACGTGTTTTTTTTTTTAACACATTAATGCCATATTCTTCCCCCTGTGTTCACATCTGAAAACAACGTTAGACACTTATCTTGTCTCTTTTCCATTTGTTTGTTTTTATCCTTCCGGAAGTTTAGGCAGATATAAGTATTCTTTCTCAGTTAAAATAGCAGTGTGGGATAGTGACCTTTAAAAGGGTGTCCTCAAATGAAAATGAATCCAAGGAACTGTCAAAAAACAAAACAAAGCAAAACAAAAAAAACCCAGACTCCATCCAAACTTGTCATTAGTAAGGACCTGCCACTCAGAATTTGCCAATAGTTTAGACCCTTCTCTGTGTAAGGATTAAATGAGATGACCCAAACACGTTCTCTTCAAAATTGGATTTCCTCATTTTGAAATTTATAAATCTAAATGCAAGAAAATGGTAATGAAATGGGGAGAAAAAAAAACAACCCCAAGCCTCCCTCATATGTGTGTGTGTGTGTGTATATATTTAAATATGTATGTGGGTGAATCCTTTCTTTTGCCAATTTAGTGATATTTTTATTCCCAGTTTATCAGATCTGTGCAGTAGTTGCACTGAGTCATTGAAATCACCTAAGACACTGTACCAACTATATTTTTATGGCAATATTTAAACAAATCCCACACACACATATATACATCATGTCTTTGAATACAGTAGGCGATTGGTCTAGTAGTATAATTTGAGTCACCAAAAAGCACACCAACCTCAATATACTTCCTCACAGGCTCAGTCACTCCCATATTACTGATTCACAAAAACATAGCCCTTATACAAGAAAACTATAGACTAAAATTCTTCATACATCAATGCAAAAATGCTAAAAAAAATTTAACACATCAAATCCAGCAATATAAATAAAGAATACTATCTAATGACAAAGTGGGGTTCATTCTAGGAAGACAGGTTAGTTTACCATTTGAAATCAATCACTGTGCTCTATCATGCTACCAGAATAAAAGAGAAACACAAATGATTATCTCGGTAGATGAGGAAAAAGCAGTTCACAAAATTCAACATCATCTGTGATAAAAAAAAATTCCCCCAAAACTGGGAATAGAAGGGAACTTCATCAATCTGATGAATGGTGTCTTTGAAAAACCTACACCTAACATCACATCAGCTGAACCTTGAACACTTTTTCGCTAAGGTGGGAACAAGGTAAGGAGGTCTGCTCCTACCCCTTGAATTCAGCATTGTACCAGAGGTCCTAACCAGTGTGAATAAGACAAGAAGAAAGAAAAGACACAACTGCCAGAAAAGGACAAGTAAAACATTCTCTATTTGCAGGCGACGTAATTGTTTATGGAGAAAGCCTTAAGGAATGGAAATAAATAAAAAAACTGCTAGGGCTAAAACATAAGTTTAGCAAAGTGTCGATATACAAGGTCAACATGGTAAAAAAAAATCAGTTATATTTCTATATGCTGGCAGCAACTAATTGGGGAGATTTTCAATCCATTTACAATTGTGTCAAAAATAAATAAAATACTCCAGAATAAATGGAATAAAAGATGTGCAGACTATCCATGCTGAGAGGTTTT